>VWYI01020202.1:195667-312673 GCA_013399455.1 Anthoscopus minutus | reverse complement strand
AGGGGAAGGAAGGAAGGAAGGAAGGAAGGAAGGAAGGAAGGAAGGAAGGAAGGAAGGAAGGAAGGAAGGAAGGAAGGAATACTATTTTTCACAATATCATTCCTGTATACATTGTCTGCTTGAAGAGGTGCCAACCTCTTCAGCTCTTGCCAGAGTTGGTGTTGACCCTCTCCAGCTAAACTTGGCTACTGTTCTTGGTCTACAAGGAGGCAAAAATATCACAATAATACTTACAGTATCAAGGAAATCAGATGTAAATTAAGCTATGAGACATGTGTAAGTAGTTGCAGTCCTTTATGGTGGATAATTATTTCAAGTTCTGTGTGGTCTTCAGGAAAAAGGAGTCATGTGAATTCAAAGCATAACTCATTAACTAGCATACAAAGGTTTGTACAGTGAGGAGGATATTAAGGTCAAAGCTGAAACTTGATTTAGGTTTTATGTTTTTATTAAGACTAACTAGAAATTCTGCCTTGTATTCTACAAAGAAAAGAACATAGCCTCATAAAAGTTAACAAGCTTTCTTAAGGTTGCTATTATCAGCAAGGGAAGAAATGGCAAGATATCATTTGCATTCAAAGCTCATCACTTTCAATATTTATATGTGATTTTGTAGTGAACCAAAGTAAAAATAAAAGATTGTTTTGTGAAAAGGTTCAACAGAATTAAATGCAAATTGTGTAAGAGAGCAAAGTTTTCTGCCTTCTATGTACAGTGATAGCAGTGGGCCAATACTGATGTGTTTAAATGCATTCAAAATGTATAATTTACATTTTTCTTCAAAGTTTTAGGATATATGCACACAGCTTTCAAAAGGGGCTTTTGAACTAAGGTTTAAGTAGGACTCACAAAACCCACTCCTAAATACTTTTATACTTTTTGATGTACATATGTGGTATATGCAACACCATTTCATATTTCTGCAGTGAGACGTTTCAGCAGATTCAGGTCCTGTTTCAACAAAATCTCTGAAAACACAACTGAATTTTGGTATCTAGGAGAACCCACCAACATAAGTCAATCTTTAGTCCCACCACACTCAGCATCTCTCCACCACTATTTAGAGTCAAGCTCAGGCTAAGGTGATGTATCCAGGATCAGATCCACCTGTATGGCTGGGGTTGGAACTACTTCCCTGACTGCCTGACCCAGGTCTGCCAGCTGATATTTGTCCTCAGACAAAGAGCTTGGACCTCATTTGGCTCATCATGGAAGGCAGTCAGGAGCACAGGGCAGCCCACACCCTCTACAGAGGCTGTCTGGGGCCATGGGGCAGCAAGGCAGGTGAGGTTACCCTGCCCCTCCTGCAGCCCATCCAGCTCAAAGCCAGCTGCAATTGGCTTTAAAGGACTGCAGGAGCACAGGGTTTTCCACAGACTGACAGGAGCAACAGAAACAAAGCATATGGCTCCATCTGAGTCAGAACAAAGTATGTAACAAAGACCTTTTCCATCTTAAAGGTGTGTAAATAATTCTTGGCTAATATCTGTGTGTGAAGTAGAGTTCTTCACATAGTAATGCCCCACAGTAGCAGTTTTAAGTCATAGAGAATCCAAGGGCTTTCTAAAGTTTAAAAAGCACTCAAACAACAAAATAGAGGCAAAGCTGTGTCACTGGGCTGAAATTCCTTTGACAGATGCAAAGGTCTTGATGACAGTTATTTCCCAGGTCTGCAGCTCAGCAATCCTGCCCCTGAATGGTTTCCCACATGAAGTGTTTGGAGAAGTGGCCGACGTGTGACTGATGTCCAAGGCCCAGTGCCTGGTCTTCTTTAAGGATGGGGCAGGGGCAGAAGGAAAGGTAAGGCTGATAAGGGAATCTGAACCAAATGTTGTCACATTTTAGATGTGATTAGATGCCCTTGCTGTGACTTAGTACACAACCTGAAAAGTGGAAAGGGAAAACCTGGGGTGAAATGCAGTCACAAGAGGGAGAGATGCTTTTTCAGCAAAAAGAAAAACCCAAGAGAGATGTCTAAACCAGAGCTGCTTCTGTGCTGTGGGATAGAGGTCATGTTGTAGTAAATTTCCCCCCAATCAGACTTACTGTCATTTGCATTTATACCTTCACAAGTTACTGGTTATATGAAAAAAGGCTTGTCTTTATTAAAGAACAGGAAAATCCTAAAGCCCATTTTTGATAAATCTAGATTATTTCAGGTGGTGGTTTTTTTCTTGCATGCTTGAATGAATTAAAGCTTTGAAGCCTAATGCATGTAATGTATGTAACAGAATTAAGATTTAAAATTCTTATTTTAATTAAATTAAAATTTGATTGCTGTCTAAATTTCCAGAAAATGTTGGTATATTTGCTTCGAAGAAAATTTATTGATTCATGAATTCCACATTATTAATATTTGTCATGGCCTATGAAATAACTAAATTATCCTCCATTTTTCCCAAGATATTTTTATCAAATGTCAAGACCTTGAGGCAAGGATTCCAGTATTTAATATGTTATCACTATGCATTTTAGGTATGAATTTTTTGTAAATATGCTTTGTTTGTAAATACACATTATTGTACGTGTTGAAGAAACAAATTGTTGTGCAAGTACAAGGGAAAGTGCAAATTTTCCTGATCCAAAGGAAAAACTGGCAATCTCCTTAAACAGGTGACACATTTTTCTCCAGCCTCAATACCTATCACATAGAGCCTGGGTTTGTTCCACTTCTGGATGACATGGTGACTACTAATTATTCCCCAGCTTATTATTAATTGTTGAAATCCTGACTGAGGATGGCAGCTAAGATGTAATGCAGAAAAACTAGCTACTAACACTTATCCCAGATGTTCAAGGCTTCCTAAGAAGCTTTGCAGAGTATGAGGGAGGATTTGGTCTAAACTGAGTTTTAAGTCCTGTTGATACCTACCTGGTCTGGTTCCCCATGTTCAAAATAAGCCTGATACAACATAAGTCTGCTATGCTTGGTGAGGACCTGGCTGCCCCTGATGTTGAAGGATGATCTGAAGAATAGCCCAGGACCAGAAAGACCTCACAGGGGACATCAGCTGAGCAGAGGCAGCAGCTCTGCTGTGACAGTCTCAGCATCATGTTGTCTTTTCCTGGTGTGGCTGAATAGCCATTTTAAATGCTAGCCTTTATCAGGCCTGCATTTGGCTAAATAATGTCCTGTGGTGATTATAATGAACAGAAAAAGATCCATAATCTGGGAAAGAGTAAAGTATGAGTTCTCCTTTTACCTCACTTTTATAGCTAAAGATGAACCATGATGAGACTATGGTTTTGCCACAATGTAAATTATTGGTTTGAGTGTTCCAAAAAAATGCATGAATGCATGTCTGGAGGCAGCCAGGTGGTGACCACTGCTTTGAAAGCAGTTGCAGGAGTGCTCTGTGGAGTTGAGTTCAGCAGGAATTTGGGTCAGAGGTGCAGCTGTGACAGAGACGATCTATGGCTCAAGGTTTCCCATTGCTCTTCCTCCTCATATTTGACTCACTGTGTGCAAGCAAGAGGTTGTAGGAAGGAAAAGAACAACAAAGGAACAAAGAGAAAAAAAAATCCTTTCCCATTTCTTCCTATCTCCTCCAATGTGATACCTTAGCCACTTGAGAAATATATCTTTTTTATCTCCTTCCTCAAGTCTGTGGAATATTAAAGGCTACCCGTGCACTATTTTGATACCTTCTTTTACTCTCCTATTTCCCTTCACTTGCCCTCAAATAACTGTGGGCACATTTGTATTGCAGGCACTGGCAGAGGAGGACAGCTGCCTTTAGCATATCCTTATTTTACCCCCATTCTGCCCTTCACCAGGTCTACAACCCCTGCCTGACCCCATCTCTTTGCTGACAGCCTCACAGGGGTTTGAGTGGCTCATCCTTGACTTCAGGCCAAAATACACCAGGGACACAATGAAGGGTGCTGCCTTTTGTTTATTTTCTGTTCCACCAATAAGCAGGAAGCTTTACAATATAGTGTTGCAGCACAGATACTTAGTTTGCAAACTCCTGCCACATGTTCATAGAATATCTGCCAACCAAGAGGTCCAACCTGTAATAATAACCATACCAAAGCCTGTATGGGCTTTTGAGAATATATCTCCATGCAGAATGTGAACACTGGACCTGCAGAAAATATTGCTTCAAAAGAGGAGGCAGCTTGCTTAGCTCTTTGTGTGATGAGCAGAGTGAGGTCCCTGTCCAGATGTCAGGAGGGCCTGGCTGAAGCCTGAGCTCAGCAAGGAGCTAAGAAGGACACAGCAACATGTGACAGCAGGGTGCTGCTAAAAACTCCGCTCATAAATGCACACCAAGTGGGGTTTGCCCTCCTTCTCACAGCTGCCGTCTCATTTAGGTATATGGTGTCATCCTGCTTTATTAAATCAAGGCTTCATCTTGCTTTTGCCAAGAAGACTAGCTCAGCCCTGTTTCCTTCTTCAGATGTGCTATCCAGTTGTCTTTCTGGTTATTTGACATAGTCTCATTTCCACAGTCACTTTGTTTAGCAAGGATGTTTCAATCCCATTTTACAGGTGTGAACATGAGGCACAGAGTGTGCTGAGAGACAGCACCATGCAAGGAACTTTCTTCTGTTTCACCAGCATTCTTCAGTCTGTTAGTTTGGTCTTCCTAAAAGCAAGAGGTGATACTAAACTTCAGAGGCAGTGGGCACAGGTGACAGCAAGCAAAGAGGAGAAAAAAAGGAAGCTTGAAGTTTGGCATTGACTGAATGCTTATTGCTTTCCATGTTTTGCTGCATCTAAATTTTTATTTAGAGGGAACAGCTGAAGGTCCCAGTCCAGGCTCTCAGAAAGTGATGAAAAAAATGCATAATAATCTACAGGAGAAAAATACTCCATCAGAAGGTCAGTGGTGAAATAACCCCAAGTGAACACATACGGTCCAATCCATATTCCACGCAATTTGTACCATAAACAGGTGCAAGAGAAATTTTCCCATACACATCCCTCCAGCAGGCTTGGTGGACAGGGGCAGGAGGAGTTCTTTTGCCTTTCTCTGTCTCTTGTAGCCTTTCTTTCCTTTTTTATGCAACCAGGTATGCCTTGCTAAAGGGTTAGAGCCTGCTCTGCCCCCCCAGCTGCTGGTTCAACCCTCACTTTTGTGGTCACCTTATGCTGTAGTCTGGTCTACCTATGGAGAGTATTTTTACCATCAAGCTTGCAAAAGGCTTACACAGTGAGGGTGTCAGCAGCTCCTCTGATTGCTGCTGAAAGATGAGCTACATGGCCCCACAGATACCAAGGCTGGGCAGGAGCGGAAAGAGATGAAAGATGAAAAAGTGGGAGGGAAGATTTGCTGTGTCTGAGGAAACTAGGACTTAACGCAAATTCAGGTTTTTGCATCCCTGACCTCAAGGTGACCTGGTGACCCCTCTGCCTTGCCTGGCTCCAGCCCAGCTGTTTCTCCTGAAGGAAAGAGGCCAGACTCTCCTCCTGCACTCTGCTTGACAGCATGTCCAGGCAGACTGCTTCCTGCCAGAGTAAACACAATTACCGAGTGCCATGCACAGGGTTTGGGCCACCTAATACCAGAGAGGTCAACAGGATAGGTGCCCCAGAAAGCCCCAAAGTGACAGTGCCATCATAACAAGAAAATAACTGCACATGTGCTACTCTTCTAAGTTTGTTGATTGCATAGGTAAGAATTGTTGGATGCTGCTTGTTCTCTACATAGATGTAAAAAACTGTAAAATAAAAGGTCTGAAGCAATCCATGAGGTTATGCATCCATCTTACAAAGGACGTTCACTAATCACATTCCTAGTCAAAAGACCCTAATAAAAAAAGTTGTGGCAACATGAAGCATGAAGGCTAACCCATCATGGACTAGTAAAGAAGCAAGCGATGTATGGCTAGCTCCTGACAGAAAAATTACGTAAGAGGAAGAAGCAACACTTAAAAAGCAGTCGAGAAATAATCTAGTCCACAGCCAGGACAAAGCAACTACAATTACGTGTGCTTGTAATAGGAAGGAGTGTTATTCCATTACTAAACTCCTTCCTCAGGCAAGAGATCAAAGGAAATTACACCTGCAAGAAGAATTTCTATAGTGCTTCTCTAATTAAACAGCAGTTGCTTCATGTAATATTGAAATCAGAAACCGTGTAAACAAACCTTGAGACAGGTTTGAATATTTTCCATTCAGACATGAGCCCGAACAAACTCTATCTTGCACCGTTCCTGACTTTTGGAGAAGTTTGAATCCAGAGATGGACGGATTCAATTTTTGTGATCCAGACTTATCTTCACTTAGTACTAAAAGATGTCAAATCCTTAACAAGGAATATACAGTAACTTGAAAGAAAATGAAGAACACAACCAATGACTGATAAGAAAATGTCAAATGAATCCAACTTCAGTAAGGTTTCAAAACTAGAAATGAGCCTGATATGTCACATACTTAGATGCAAGAAAGACATCCAGTAACTTTTAAGTGTTTAAGAAAAGGAATGAGTATTACAGTAACACAACAAGAAGCAGCACCCTCAGTATGACAGAAAATTCCCAGGCTTGTGGCAAGGCAGCAACAAAGACCAGCAGCATCCTTCTTTCACACTTCCCCTCTGAGTCAATTTACCTCTTGGAAAGTTTATGAGTGCTGCAATGTAGGTGGTGCTGAGCTGGTCAGAAAGGCACAGAATAATAACTAGAGTTCACCACAGCTTGTTTATACCAAAGTCCATGAATCCTGGCTCTGTAACACCTATAAATCTCTTCCAACTCAAGTGTTTTGAAGAGGCTATCCCTACAACCACATCTGGGCACCCAAATTAAAAAAAAAACTGATACCTAAAACCAAGCAGCTGGGAATTGACTGGCTCTTTTCCTTTCCATTACCATTTTCTTCTCAGTGATTTAAGACTTATCTGCAATGCTTCTGTCCATCAGAGTTCCTGCTGGGAATACTGTGATCGTTTCTCCCCTTCATGACAGAGATCTCTCTTTTTCAAACTAGCTCCTGCATGCAGGTTTTGCTCTGGCTATGCCTGTTCTAGTGAATTCAGCAAGACAAGGCAAAAGGCTTAAGCACCAGCCCATGACTGCCTCTGACATTTGGCTGTCAGCAGGCTCCTGGGAGCCGTGCCGACAGCTGCCTCTGAGCCTGCTTACATTGCTTGGGCATGGCTAGCAAATGCCAATAACCATTTTCTCACACTAGAGGTAGCCTGTAAGCTCCCATCCCTCTCAGTCACTGCCCCTTCCCCATATTCAAGAACCACCACACCTCATTCATGCTTACTTTCATATTAACACAGGTCTGTACATATTCACACAGTATCCTACCACAGTCCACTGCTATTCCTGTTTTTCCCTTTGAATCATAACCCTGGAGCCCTGCAGCTCTAGGCAGCCAAGTTTCTTTCAGAAAGATTTACAAAATGAGAATTTCCTTCTCAAGAGCTCATCTGTTTAGTCCCCACCTGCACTCCTAATCCTACCAGTGACATCAGAGGGAATGGGCAGACATTTGAATTTTCTGTAAAAGGCAAAAGTGAGTGGTCTCATATTCACTGTCTCCACCCACATTCATTTAAAAAAAAAAAGCAAAAAAAAAGAAGTTTTAAAAATAAAAGAATAATTAAAAACAATGGCAAAAAGACCTGCACATGCAGAAATATGACAGAATCTAAAAGCAAACATTTCTGAATTTCCTGTAACAACAAACTGGATTCACAGTTCAAGTACCCCTTTGGATGTGGTAACCAGGAGCTGGAACAAGCAGCCAAATGCTCAGCGCGGATGTGGCCTCTTGCCAAGGGCAGGGTAGGAGATTCACAAGAGCCACACTTTCTCTCTCTGAAGGCAGAGCACCAGGAAAGAATATCTCCCTCCCTGCGAGCCAGGGTGGCCACAGAGCTGGCCCAGGTTCATAGGCAGCCTCAGAAATCCTCCCATCCTTTATTGTTTCTACAGAAAAGGATATTCCTTTCCCAGCTCACCTGTGCCAAGTGCTTCCCTCTCAGGGCAGCTCAGAGCTCTGCTGCCTACCACAGACATCTGCAGAGGCTCCTTTGCAAACAGCTACTTCCAAACAGCTTAACCCACACAGATTTTTGCTTTGCTGGAAAAGGACATTGCACTTAACTGCACGTTTGAAAAGTCCTAGTACACACATGGACACTCACACACATTCACAAACTGCGGGGTTAACAGCTGCCACCCGGGGACAAGTGGATCCAAAACCGGCTTAAAGCATAACTCCACTGCATCCCCTCATTTCATGAAAAAACTTAACAGTAATATGTCTCAGGAGAAGAAGCCACAGCACTGTTATAGTTTTAACAGACCCCGAGTGCTTATCTCAAGCTGAGATAGTGATTTCATGGCAATAATTTGTTTAAAGTGTTGCTGATTGCTTCCTATTTCTTCCCAGCAAATGACTTTTACACCTTTCTACTGTTGCTTTTATATGAGCTGTTATGGCAATTACTCTGCGGGAGGCTGTGTAAACATCACACAGACCCTTTTATCTCACTACCAAAGGCCATAGAAGACACTCCTGAGACCAGATAAAAAGTATTTTCATACCTTTCCTCCTTCCTTGAAAAAAACCTTTGTTATGAAGTTGCTGACAGAGTTTTCTCTTATTCTTACAGAACGTATTTCAAATTTACTTTCAACAGAGACTGGCTGATCCCTGTATGTAGCCCCTTTGAAGGGACCTTAAATAAAGTAATAAATAAAATTACCAAGAGTTCATGGGACCAAGGAACCACCTCTTCTCTGCTAAAATAAGAATATCTCTGATAAAATTATTTCAGATTGAATAGACTCTTTCAGAAGAACTGTGGCTATACAGGAAATGATCAGGGCTAATCTGATCATCTGAGGAATCTTGTTCTGGTACCTCTGGTGCATCCTCCTATTCTCCAGTGCCAGTACTAGGTGTTAGCTATCTGTTTCTCTCATCCCTGCAAAGAATAGGTTCATGCAATGACTTTTGGAGTCTGACCAAGGGACTTTGCATGTTTGACAAGATCTCCAGCCCAAGGATTTGGTTTGGCCTGTCAAAGTTTTCTTCTCAATCCCAACTTCAAGGTTTCTGCATTGTCTGGTCAACAGCTCAGAGATATGCACCACATCAGATCACTGTGAGGGCCAAGCTTCATCCCCATCTCTGTCAGATTAACCAGAGCACACTACAGAGCCTGTGCCAGTTTTAGGCCTTTTTCTGCCACTTTTGCTCTTTAAGAAGACTTAAAATAGCTGAACCAGCACAAAGTTAGAGCAGCTCAGGGAGATATTACAAGATCTGGCATAAATCCTCCTGGTCCAAAGTTGTGTTGTCAATGGGTTTTGGCACACATGCTGTTGATGTGAATTTCTTCTTAATCAGCATTTTGTGTCACGTGACTGTGATGGTGGGTTCTTTCTTGTCAAGAAAATCCTTATGTTATCCATGAAGAGAGAGAAAGACACCCTGATAGCAATTAGTAGAAAGAAAATGACAGAGGATTAAAGCTTACAGGATGATTAACTCAATAATTCACTGGTTTAGCTGGGATTGTGATGCAAGTTCCATTTTAATGCTCGATTTTCAGTTGTGTTGGGGATTTGATAGTTTCACTGCAACTCATATATAAAAAGAATTATTGAAGTTCTACATGCTTAGCAACATATTGTCTTCCTTTCTATGATTTAATGTAACACACTCTAATATGATATTTCTTTTTCTGATGTTCTGTGTGAATGAGATGTTTCAAATGTCTTATGGATGAGGTCCCAAAATGCAAAAGGAAAACTTTTAACACTTTTACCTATAGGCAAAATGGGGAAATCTCTATGGTGTTGTCATAGATCCTTAATCACCATTTAAAATTGTGTATATAGTTTGTATTATTATCCCTCCCATTCCAAAATCTCTGAACTTGTATTTACTTTGAGACAAGGTAAATTGGAAGGCAAGCGCATCAGTTTACTTCCAAAAGCTGCCGCTGCCATTGTCTCAGGGATGAAGAGCCCATGTACAGTGATGTGAGGGGGGCACTCTTAGTTTTGTCCAGTTGTGTTCTTTACCTTTTCTGAATTATGGGTCATATTGGTCTTCCAGATAATTCACTGCCCTGCTGGTCCCTCTCTGTTCATTCACCCTTACTGATACACCATTAATAACACTCAATGACACCTTCTCACATTAGCCTCCCACAGTAAGTTTTGGGTGGAGTTTTTTCAGAGTTTAAAATGCATCATCAATATCATCAGAGAGCAGGATTCCAGTGGATTAAACTCACTTTCAAGAAAGGGAATAAAGGGTATTATGAACAAACATCCTTACTTACACAGAATTCTCATCTCTATTTGCAATTCTGCGCAGCAGAATAACTCCTCAGCTTTAAGAAAAAAGCAGGTACTCATCAATAGGCTCTACAACATCTGTTGAACAACATGGTGTGTGCAGCATGATGTCAAACAGGAGAGTGTGAGCCCGTTAGGACGTTATGAAAGGAGTTTCCTTGTTCCTTGGACTGAAAGCCAATTGCTGTCTCCAGGTGGTAAAAACATTAAAATAAGACCAACTGTGCAACTCTGCCTATTTCACACAAGCATGAATTGGTCTGGTACAAGAACTGTCTGTCAAGTAAATGAAATGAGATAAGCAGGACTAACAAAGTATTATGCTCTTGGCATAACGGTAACTCCTGTAACATTATCTAGATGGCTCCATAAATTGCTCTTAAGTACTCCAAGTGTTTTTACATGCATTTTCTTCACAAACAGGCTTGGTAACATTGTTCTTCACGACCTTTGCACACCCCTGTACACTCCCTCAGCCCTCAGAAAGAAGAATTGTAACTGTGGGAAAAAAAAGCTGAAATCTTTATTCACAGCAGTACTAATTGAAGTCTTTTGAGATCTATTTGCTGCATATGCCCATGGGTACATGAAAATTCAATGCAATGCTGCCCCCTATTAAGTGAATATTCATTTGCCCAACATGGAAAATCCTGGTTCCAGTCCCAAGATGTCTGCAAGAATACCACTTAGACCAAACAAAAAGGAAACTGCTGTATATTATCTGATGATCATTCAAGCCAATACAGAGAACTGCCTAATTAATTCCTTCATATTATCATATTATCATATTCAATCCTAAGGCTTCCCTTAGTGTGAATGGTGGCACTATTTCACCACAAAACTTTGTTTAAGATTTTAAAAAAATACAGTGTCTGTGTCTAGTCAAAGTTACTTCCCAAATGCAGTCTACTTCAAGCCATTTTATACAAATGAGACTATTTCTAACCTGTTTAAGTGGGGAAAAAAGGAGCACTCCAAAAAACTCCCACTTTTCCCGCTGCCTTTAGTAATTTAACAGCCATCTGGTGTGGTTTTAGAACTCTGGGAGAGGTGCAGGGCCCTCAGGCTGCCTTACCCACCCTGGGTGTAGGGGACATCAGGGAGAAGATCCCTGTGAGGGATACCCCTGGATGCCTGTCCAAAGGCACAGAGAGATGTTGGAGCCCCCAGGACACTGAAGACAGAATGGGAGGCAGGTGGGACCTTTGTGCTCTGGACCAGGAGTGTGAGCAGTCCAGGTGTCACTGAACATCGGTGCCCATGCAGGAGGCCCCAGGGGCAGGGACAAGAGAAAATGGCCTCAGGTTGCCCCAGGAGAAGTTTAGATTAAATATCAGGAAAAATGTGTTCACCAAAAGGTTTGCCAAGCACTTGAACAGGCTCCCCAGGAAGGTGGATGAGTCACTAACTTCAAGCACTGAAAGAAATCCCTGGTCCCTTTTGTTCACTGGTGTAGGTGTAACCCTGGGTTTCCATGGTGACATTTCTTGAAGAACTTCACCCAAACGGAGTGAAATAATAGATACCAAATTGTATCTCACTTTAATACACTAGTGTAATTACAGCTTACTACAAAATAAATATCCAGATGCCAATTTTGCAGCCTTCTTAAATCACATCTGACTAATCACAAATCTCTCCTTAAAACAGAAAAAGAAAGGAAATAAAAGGGTACACACAGAGAATTCAATTTTGTCTAACATTTCTGTCTAAGCTATTTCTATCACTTCTCAGCGATGTTTAGGATTTTCTGTTGCTTGCTTGTCACTCTTTAACTGCCCTTTCAGAAGCTCTGGGAATTGAAGGATGAACACCCCTTATTGTCCCCAGGATCTCTCCACCTCTGCACTCAGACTCAGCTTCCATCTGCCTCACAGCCTAAACCAGTGCAGGTTAATGGGGTTGGCTGGGAGCAGCTGAAGAGGGGATTTTTCAACTGTTCTCACATCCCTGAAAGAAGTGCAGTCACTTGTTGCTTCTAACCCAAGCGTGGCCACAGGGAATGTTCATGGGATTTGGGCTCCTAAATCATTACTGTGAAAGCTTGATTCCAAATCTGGAGCATGATGTGTAGCCTCTAACTGCAATGTGAAGGTACTTGGATCTGTCTATTCTTAGTGGTTTGACTGTGGTTCCTTGCTAAAGCAAACTTTTTAACGAGTTTGTCTCTGGAAGGCTTTGGATTTATTATCCTTGCAATGTTTGTTCTTAGAACGGCCTGTTGCAGGAAACACTTAGTGTTTTGCATTCTTTTTGTATCTGGTAACACACAAAATTCAGGCCTGTAATTCTATTCTTTAGAGTAATTGTAAATCATTACATCTTCTTTCACACTTCCATTTCTCTATTACTGCTCAGATAGCAATTGTTATAAGCCACAATTTGCAAGATAAATGGTGAAATGCAGATGATAACAGCAGAGCCAGCAACACTGCTCCCCATGCATCCTTCGAGTCTATGCTCCTCTTCCACTTGGAAAGAAGAACCTGGGGGCTTTTTTATATAGGTTATTTTGTTAGCTCTGCTAGTGATTGCCTACAGTTTGTGAACACTTTCCTCTGAGACCCCATGGACTATATAGTCTCCAAAGAAGTCATTCTAAGAGATATTTGACTTATTTTCCACTTCTGCAGAGAACGACAAACTTGAGAACGGAAGAAGTAATAATTAACTGTTCTGTTTCCTGCTAGCAAGAAAAGTAGTAATGAATTCTCCAGTGTAGCAAATTTTCCAACCTAAAAGCAACTCCTGTAGCATTTTATATCACTTCCTACTTTTCAATTTACTAGCTTCAATGTGAAGTTTTCTTTTCAGTTTAATAACAGAAATTTTCCATGTAAATTAATTTCCTATTGTGTAAGAATTTTTATGACTCAAGTTTATCATCACAGGATGATAGAATCCTTTAAGCTCAAAAGACCTATAAGATTGTGAACACAGCACTGCCAGGTGCACCACTGAACCTAAATGCCTCTCTACAAGTCTTTTAAATACCTCCAGAGTTGGCAACTCAAAAACTTCCCTGAGCAATGTCTCAATGCTTGAACACCTTTTTCATGAAGAAATATTTTCTAACAGTCAATCTAAACGTTCTTGGCACAACCTGAGGTTGTCTTCTTTTGACCTATTGTTTCTTGGGGAAAGACAATGAGACCCTTAGTGTAGACATCTTCGTCCCAGAGCAATCCTTGAGACTGCATATTTCTGGTCCTTGTAGGCAAATCTAATAGTTCTCTTTAGTCACTTGATTTCTCACCACATAAATGTACAGCACAGCTGTCAAAATAGGAGCATTTTCTGTATTTCTATATTTACTTACATTCTCTTCCCCAGTTTTCTCAGGAATGTAAAATAAGTCTTTATCTCTTGAGTATTTTAAAGTAATCACATGCTTTAAAACTGGATTACAGGCAAATGAAAAGTATGTGTTGTACAGAATGGCAAAGTTAGTGGCATTTCTTGAAGGAATGATGCTTCATTTTAGTTTAGGAAAAGAAAATAACAGAAATTATTCAATCTGCCTATCAATGAATATAACACAATTCTCACTTTTATATAAATTAAGAAACTCCCTAATTTTATACTCAGTTCTGTTACTCTGCAGATTGGAAGTAGATATCAGTTGAGAAAAATGTTTTCTTTTAAAGGCACAAGCTCTAGAGGACTCAGACAATTTGGTAGTATGTCTGGCAGTAGATAACACCTTTTGTTCTTAAACCTCTTTGAAATATGAATGAAATCCAACAGAGCTAGCAACTCAACTGACTTCACTCATCATGAGTGGTATCATATAACCAAGCAACAGTCAAAGCCTGAATCCCACTCCTGGAAGGAAATGCCAGTTACCTTGAGGCAATTCCATTCCTAGCAAAATACAAAGCTCCCCTAATTGCAACAATGCAAGGTCACAGTGAGTGACACTACAGGAGAGCAGACAAAGACACTAGGTCTTAACTGAAAGAAATGAGACAGGAACAAAGAAACAAAGACTAAGTGAGAGTTTCTCTGTTGTGTGGAGAAACCACACAGGTGCCTTAGCTGCTGCTCTCCATGGAAATGAAGAGGTGGGGCTGAGCTGGGAGGGCTGGAAACTGCATGTTAACAATAAATGGATTCTTGCCTAGAGTGTAGACAGCTTTGGCCAACACCTAACCAACACAGAGATACTTATATTATTGTTCTATCAGATCAGACGACTCTTGGCTGCTTTAAATGACATGAGGCTTAGGGAAGGCTTAGGGACGCAGTAAGTTTCTGCAAAGCATCCTGCACCCATGTTTGTTCTTTAACTCTTCAGGAATCCAGCTCAATCTATAGTTTTTTGTCTGCTTCAACATGTTCTGACATATTCTAACTCCTACTCTTCTGGCATTATCAAGCAGGATATCACAGTTATCACAGCAGCATGTGTCATTTTGGGAAGGAATTAATCTTCACAGACTTTATTAATTAAATTATAGGCTCTCATCTGTTCAAAGTTCAATTTGCAAAACATTTTTCAAATGCAGAGACATATTACATGACTTATTCCACATGATACAGCAACTTTAGCATCCTACAGTAAAAGCTCCTCAGAGATGAGCCACAACATTCTGCCCAGAACATTAACTAAACATTTCTAATTTGCATTTTATCACTACCTAGCATTCTTTATCATCTTTCCCTTTTTGTGTCTTATATTTTTGGTAACCTAGGCCAGTAACATAATACTGAATCTTACATGCATAGGAACCTTCAGCATGCCGACCCTAAATCTGGATGGGAGCAGAATTTACTTGCAATACAGTAATTACACTGCCTTTGTGTTGTGCAGCCGAGGAAAAATGGGGAAGTTACTCTCTATCAGGGTAACTCTGAGCATTCTTTGATGGAGTTTACCAGTGACATCAGTTTTTAGAGTGCAAAAGTCAGTCTTTCACAGAAAAAATGTTTTCCAAATTTTTTATATACTAGTATGACATTTTCAAATGGGTTAATAACAAGTTACTTCTGGCAGGACTTTCACCATAAGCTTACTCTATGTTTCTGATTGCACAGCTCTGTTAATCAATTTTACATGACTAATGTTCCTGATCTACTATCCAAATGTGCCCTCAAGAGTCTCTATGATCTGCTGTAAGCCTGATAGTATATTTTTTAAATTAGTTTGCCTTAGAGGGGAAAAGATTAAGGCCCTCTAGACCCTTGACTACCTACTTTTAGGTCTTTGCCAGAAGACGTATCTCTTTTATCTCTCTTGCAGAGAAAATTTCTCTCATTTTGTGGCACTGGAGGTAATACTTCAAAGCCACCCACTGTAAATTGAAGGACAGAAACTTGAATATCATTAGCTCATGGAAGCCATGTTTTTGGCTCCAGGGGGGAGAACAAATTCTGATATGATCACGGGGCAGATTTTCTTTGCACTAAATCTGTGTCTGCCTCAGAGAATGTTGTTTGGTTTTCCACTGCTATTACTTTTAGCATAATGTGCAACAGGTTTCATATCCCAGAATGCTTAGTGGTTTATCTCTGCCTTGAATTTTCAGTTTGCATGGGGATGCAAAATACAAATGGTCACAGATATTTCCTGTGGTCAATAAATTAAAGAGAGCTCACAATGTATTGTGGTGCTTTCTGGAACTGATTTTCTCCTGCAGGATAACCCCACTATTTTAAAGAAACATTTCACTGAAGTCACATTGGCATAAAGAGATGCAAGGGAGAAGTGAGCATTTGACTGTATTTGTGTATCAAGGTCCTCATTGTCTGTTTCTTTTGCAGCTTAATACCTAAGTTCTCTGCAGAACAGCAAGTATTTGTTTCATTGTACTGCTTTTCATTGTACTGCTCTAATTTTTTTTTTTTTGTCATAGAGTTCTGCTAAAATTCTCTGCTGCAGTCCTATTCATGTAAATCTCCATACAGGCACTTCAGAGAAAACAATATGCTACACACAAATCAAAACAAAACAAAAGCACAGACCATGGTCTGTTTTGTCTGTCCCCATGACCTGAAAAACAGAAGAGTTTATCTCAAACATGAAGCTGAAACTACATCTATAGTCTTAATTATGCAACTATGCCAGGCTGTTTACAAATTTACCAACTGTAGAAGCTGCAAATATTGTGGAAATAAATAAAATGCATTTTAAACCATATTTACAATTACCACAGAGTAAGAAATCAACACAGTTTTTGGAAGTTGATACATAGTTCTGTACCATTCATTTTAGATTTATATATTTTTTTGGCTTTTTTTTTTAAGATGAGAATTTGCTATTTGTTAATGACATCAGAATTTCATCTCTTCCACCAGGATGGCACTCATTTCCAGCAAATCTATTGGAAAGCTAACCCATCATGATTTTTAAAACTCAAGTGACAATCAAGAGTCTATCCTGGTAATGGACAGCCTATGAGATACACCTGTTAAATCCCCCGAGATTGTCAGGTAGTGAGACAGAACCCTGGAATTATTAGTGGAAATATTATCAGTATTGCCCTGCTAATAACTTGGAACCCTGAGAAAGTGAGGCCAAAATTCTGTCTATGATGCAGGTCGGGCATTTCCTTCTTTCTGTAGTTGTTCTGTAGTTCTGTAGTCTTTCTTCATACTCTGTCATGAAAAAATGCTTAGCTTGCAATAATTAATATCATTAAATATTAACATCAAGCATTTAATGAAGCTTTCCAAAGAACAGACGATATATTCCACAGTTCATCTTATATTTCTTTGAAATAGCTATTATTATGAAGGAATTCCAGAGTTCATCAATACATTTATTATTCCAAAATATATTTATTATTTCCCAGGAAAACACAGGATTTCTTGCATAAATTTTGCTGCACAAAACACTGGTAAGATATCAGAAAGCCTTTGGAAATTTTTTTTCTCAAAATTGTCCTGTGCCAGGCTGGATGAGACAGCTGAAGGGAGTAAACCTTGTTCTGCTATCGGTATGCCACAGTGGCCTAAGACTATTGCAAGAGTGACCCAAAGTCCTCACTTCTGAGTTTGCCACAGGGGTAGCTGGGAGGGATTTCAGGAGAAGATTGCAGTTAAAATAGTTTTATTCAGGGCTGTTGTAGACCAGAAAAAAAGTAAGTTTATAAATTAAACCAAAACAGTTTACCTATTGATCTGTTTATATTGTTTACATTTAAACTATTTTATTTAAACTATTTACATTTAAACTATTTCTGATCACATTTTCTCTTCACAAGCAGCTGTCAAGAGAAGTTATGTCCTTCTACCTCTGATGTTTAGATTGTATTTTCACTACAGATTTGACTCTATGCTTATGTTCAGTATCAAGAGCTAAACAAAAATCAGTATGTTCAAGAACATATGAGGTTAGATGAAGCAAGAAAATGCTCCCAGGCTTAAAACTTATTATTCATTCTCAGATAATACCTTTTTTCTTTCACAGATTTGCCTGATATATATATATACAAAATAGCTACTGCTCTTAAACATTTTTCTACTCCTATACTTTGTTGGCAGACAGCTTCTTATCCAGAACTAGAAGAGGGATTCTGGCATGCAGTTGCAAGGTAAGTAGAATTGTAGATGCAGTTTTGTCCATTAAGACCACAGACTCACATAGATCAGTGTGGAAAGTACAGAGTACCACTCCACAGAAAAATCTTTTCAATGAAAGTTTAGATATCAGGTTTTAGACTCAGTAAAGGATTCCAAGAGCTTTTTGAATGGTAGGCTGGACCTACATAGGAAAAGCTGGCCTGAGCTTTTGATATTCATCACTGATATATGGAGTGTTTGGGAGCAGTATTCATTAGCAGATATTTATTAGTCAGGATTGAGTCATTCACTGCCTTACATAAGCCTAACAAATATATAGATTAATAGGAGTTGTCTACCTTGTGTTTCTCAGGGAATAGAAACCACTGACTATTTTCTTCTCATTAATATGCTTACAAAATAATGAAAAGCTCATAAGCAAATGCCCAGCCTACTTCTGAACTCCTTTAACAATCTCCTCCAAACATCTCTGTGCCCCTTCTGCCCAGTATTGCTAGAACCTGACCAGGAATTTCCCTAGAGAGAAACACAAAGCTCTATACTCTGCTTTTTAAGCTATTCATGCTTACTCAAACCTGTCTCAAATGTCAACAGCATTTACAGAGCTATCAAGAAAACAGCTGGGCTGGGGCCAGCACCATTTCATGCATGTGTCCCTCACTCTGCAGGACGAGGGTGCATCCTTTGCCAGCCAGCACAGGTTTGAGAGTACTTTGATCCTCCCTTATCAATTCCCCATCTCCAGCTCACCTACTCAGTTCCCCTCCTCACAGTGAAGTAGAAAGGAAGGAGAAAAACTGTTTACCCATTTTCTCTCTTTGTTACAGTCATGGTTAACTGTTGTTTCTGTGTCATCTGTCATGCTCCAATGAGCACCAGGTTTTGAGGTGTAGAGATTGCAGCAGGGACAGTGTATCAACGACATGATGAGCAAAGGTCCTCCTCACTGTTCTCCCTGTGCTCACCAAGACAGGAGACAGAGCAGTCTTTTTCATTCCTTCCCAAAAGCTGTGTACTGGTGGGAGAAACAGGAGGGGGAGGGAAGATGAAATGGAAAGGGGAGAGAAGAGAGATAAATAGCAAGAGATAAAATACGGAAGGGAGAGAATGGCTTTGTATTACCTTAGGGTTTGGTGCAGCCTAGATGCGCTTTTTTCAGTTGCAAGCTTCAATAGCTGGCTGTACCATTCAGAAAATGCTCCCACAAGAAAGGGATTTAAACTTCTAAAACCCTCTTATTTTTACTGTTGTTATACCCTGATACTTTCCAGAATTTCTGACAACATTCCAGTTTCCAGGTAGACACAGAAATCCATATAAGAAATTATTAAAACAAGAAACACACATAAGAAATTAATAAAACACTTGCTGTTTTGCCTCTTGCTTCCTTTGATAAAGGAGGCCATTAGCATCGTTCATCTGAACAGCTTCCACCCAGTTCCTGTGTGCAAGAGTACACATCAGAACCATGTCCATGTGAGACTGATATATACCTCAAAACTCAAAACACGCACAGTGCACCATTGGCTGGTACTGCAGGCTTCCAAGACTTTAGAGTGCAAGTTAATTTTACTTTATGAACAGTAAACACACACTACAATACTCTCTGTTATATCAATTAAATGGAAAAGCCCTGATCCTTTTTAAAAAAGAGAAGTCTACTCATTTCCCATAGCATAAAACACTACATCAAGAAAGACATGAGTCATGGATTAAAAATGGCACCTTTAAAATACTTCCTCAATGCTCATGATTTAGGGACTTGTAGCCCACAGAAAGCCTCTAATATGCAGAAAACCTCAACACTTGTATGGCACAGCCTCTCAAAATCAACCTCTGTCCTTGCTTGATAACATCTATTTTTTTTTCATAGAAATAAAAGCAAAGCCATGCTGGATTGTCTTTCCTATTC
Organism: Anthoscopus minutus; assembly: GCA_013399455.1. NCBI lineage: Eukaryota > Metazoa > Chordata > Aves > Passeriformes > Paridae > Anthoscopus > Anthoscopus minutus. The sequence goes on along the minus strand of VWYI01020202.1, from coordinate 292,959 downwards.
CAGCCCCCTCCCCATCTTTCTCATTCTCAATTACAGGTTAAAATATTGAAGAAGAAAGTTTCGTATCTCTTGATCCAGAGCTTTAAGCTTAAAGAGAGTAAAGCAGAAGGGAAGTGAAGAAGGGAGTGGGAAGCCCCAGTGAGCACAGAACATCTTCCGTAGTCTGTGAGTTCTGTGAAGAAAAAAGCAAAGATGGAGCCCAAGGACACTATGGCGTGCTTTCCCTGTTTACTCTAGAATATCCCCAATTTACTGACAGCACAAAGCAGCACCGTATTGTTTATAATGTCATTTCTCAAGAATGCAATGTCCCACCCTCTCCCACTCTTAGCTTTAAACTTGTTTGATGAACACAGTTTTCCAGTAAAGACAACATGATATTTGGCCAGAGTGGTGGAATAAGAAACATGATTCTTTTCATGTTGGACACTTGCGTAATATTTCTCAACATCCAAAGCTGGGTTTATGCAGGATTACTGCAATCCTTTTATTATTCATGAAAGATGACAGCATGCCGTGTGATAATGTTTATGCTAGTCATCATGCAATTTACAATAGCTTATGTGGAGGGAAATATGAAATTTTAGTTAGTAAAATGAAGTCTTTAATTAATTTCATCTGTCCAACATTTGCTCTTTTTTTTTTTTACTCAAGCAGTAAATATCTTCCAAAAGATTCACAGAGCAGAGACTTGTCTTACAGCAATAACTAAGAGAAGTGCTTATTAATGCCCTGAGCCTGCTACGTATGACACAGCCAGGTTTGTCATGCTGTGGATCTCAGATCTGCATGAAGAAAACAGATTTCACACAACCCTTTGTAGCTACTCCAGGCCTGCAAAGGCTTGCATGTCCTATGCTGGAGAACAGCATTCCTCCAGTGGAAGAGGAAAGGAGACAACCCTCAGCCCATCACCACCACCTCCTTATGTAAGTATTGCTACTACCTCCACAAGGGCAGAAAAGACAGAGACATCCCTCCAGGGAGAAGCGAGGAGAAAGCAAGGAAAACAACACATGAGACCTGCTGAGATTAACTTTTCCAAAACGTCTCCATCCAACCCTCTGGGTGCTATCAGTAATGTCAACCGTAGATCATCTTCTAAAGACAACATTATGAGGCATGGACAGGCTTTATTGCAGTACAGCCATAAATAATTAAATACAATGTAATAAATGAACCTGTCAAAACCAGCTGGCATAAAGTTAGACTGACTAATCTGATCTGACTGCCAAAATCAGCACACAAGAAAATCTCCATCTGTGAGCTGAATGCCCAAGGTGCTCAGGGAGCCTGTTGTGCATGCCTGTCTCAGCTACCCAGAGCAAAGATGATGCTCAGAGGTGTCCTGTGAGGGCACAGGGGTGTCCCTTAGGACAGAGAAGCATGAAGGACAGCACTTAATTGCAACTACACGTCACCACGTGTCATATATACAGCCTAGAACTGGATTTTTATTTTTTTCTTTTCAAAATAGGATAAAACACTTCAGGGAAAGCTGACCCTCCAGTAAAAGATTTTTTCTTGCATGCACACACAACACATTTTACCTATATGAACAGTATTAATAAAATGTCTCTGGTTGTGTGAAGATTTACTCAGAGCCAAGAAGTTTAAACAACACCCTTGTTACAAGGCTTGAGCATTTTTAAAATGTGACTTTTCTCCTTTTTTCATTGTGCTAAAAAATAAATTAGTAAAAAGGAAATTAATCTGCAGCTGACCAAAACACACTTCAAAACACATGCGTCATAAAAATCTGGCATCTTTGGAAGATGACTGTTGGCCACACATTGGTGATGTTATTGGAGTTTTTCCTTTAAGGTCAGACATTTAATCTAAGTATTATTAACACTTAAATAATTTGCCAATTTTTTTCCCTTACTAAGCTTTTTTTTTTAAATGATTATTAGTTTGGTTCCTCTAAAACTGTGTTCCAAGTGTGACTTTAATGAAATTTCAATAACAATATCCCTTTAAAAAGGCAAATACATTTTTGGGAAACTAAAAATATTTTGGAACAAAAACCTTCCAATTTCAAATCAGCCTCAACACTTTCTATGCTGCATTCTCTTATTTATGGCTGACTATTCATTTCATTGAAGGTAAAAAATCAGTAAGATATTTTTGGTGTGTCTGCTCACATATATACATCTAAAAACATACAAATATACACACACATATGCATACTATTTGTCCAAGGCAAATCTGGATAAACAAGAAGTCAGAAATGCCTGAAAATGGTGATCTCTGCTGGAATAACTCTAGCTACAATAGGCATCAATGTTACAAGGAGTTTGCTTTCTCCATCTAATTGCAATTTACATTCTAGTAGGGCTTAGAGATGTTGTAACTGTAATTTATTAGACTGAGACAACGATTTCTTGATAGTCTCTTCCTTCTGTTGGCGGAAACATACTCACTTTTTAGTAGTTAGTTAGTTAGTTGTTTGCAGTTGGGCGTATTTTTGAGAGGATCCTCCGCCTCCACGCAAGACCAGAGCTAAAGCCGATGAAAAGCATTTCAGTGTTTGAAATTATTTTGCTGACACACAACCGTGTCAGCATCTCTCTCTTTTACGTTAGGATAATAAAGAGAAAGGGGATATTATCCTTACACAGACTGATACAACATAAATATTTTGAAGTCACTCACGTAGATAAGAAAAAATGTTCCTGCTTCTGCCTCCCTTTCTGCATCACATTTTGCCAACAGCTGCTTCACTTAGCTATTGTCAGGCACGATGCATAAAGAAATGCGTACGATCTGAGCGGAGCTCATGCTTGAGTGACGCTAGAGCCAAAATCTGACGGATCGGTCATGGGAACAGCCAAGGAAGCTGTGACACTCTCTGTCACCCCAAGCGCTTCAAGGATCTTAGCACTTGCCATCTGATCTTGGTCGCGGGACCTGCAGCGCCAGAAAGGCCTCCACCTTTGCCTTTAGGCAGGCCGTGAGGCAGGTCCCGGCACCACAGTCGCTGCTTTTGTCCCGCCGCTACGGCCGGCCGTGGGTGCGGGCAGGGTCTCTGCAGGCCGGCCGCTCCTCCCCGCGCCCCGGCGCTCTCCAGCGCGTCCATAAATCTGCTGTGCTCGCTCACACAGCACCGCGGGCTGGCACCCACCCTGCCCGTCTGACGGACTCCTAATCAGCCTTCCTGCAGGAGCGACAGCGCCGGGGCAGACGGCGGCAAATTTTTGTGCTGGGTACCTGCCTTAGTGGAAGCCTTTTCCTTGGAATAGCTGCCCACAGCCAGCTGGCCAGAGCGGCAATGGAGCTGTCGGGGCTCGGTGGGGAAGTCTGGGAGGAAGGCAGCCCCGTGCGGAGAATGGCAGGAAAGCCGCTCCGCTTCCCGGTGGCTCTGTCTGCCGGGAGGCAGCGCGGCGCCGGGAGCCAGCCCGCCCTTCAGGCGCGTCCCGGGATTTCCGAGTCGCAGCCACAGCTCTTGCTAACAGCCAAATATTTCACTCTAGAGACATACTACACTTCCTGATATAGGATGCACTTGCATGTCTCCTGGTGACCTTAAACACTAATAAAGGAGTCATAATGCGACCTAGACAGGCCTTGAGAGCCAGCCGGCACACGGGTGACTGAAAGAGAGGTTCAAGGGGTGGGAGCGCTTGTCTGCTCTTTGTTCGGCAGCTTTCGTGTCGTGTTCCTTCCCTTTTGATTATGCAGGGGAAGGGATTTTAAAACACATTTGTGTTGCCCTTTTGCCAACAACAGAAATTAATCCAGTGTGCTGGGAGAGAAAAAGCTCCATATGCTGACGGCTGGGGCTCCCGGCAGCGTGCATGTGACCAAGGAACCCTCACGGCTCTTGTCCCCCACAACTGCGGCCTACCTAGGAAAAGGGCAACACAGGGCAAACACTGATCCTCCTACGGATCCTGCTCACTTATTTCCACTGCCTGGGCAGGCAAGAAGCTGTTGTGCCTATGTATTGTGGACATTTTAAGGCTACCTTGCAGTTGTAAACTCAGGGAGACGTCCAGCTCCTACCCAAATCACAGGCTGAAGGAATGGTGAGGTTCTTAATGTTGCTGGGCCAGAATTTCTTCTGCTGACCACAGACTCATCTGCACTCAAAAGAGTGGAGGACTTAGCCCTTTCAGTGTAAGGAAATACAGAGGCTACTACATGCTGCCTCCTGCCACATGTGGAGTTTTGTACTGCCTTGGCCCTACAGCTAAGCAAAAATAAGCAGAGAGAGGTTAATTTTGGACCATGCTGGCAATCCAGCTATCAACCATAAAATGTGCTCAGACTTGCTAAGTAATGAGTGAATGATGACTTTGTTACCAGGAAAATGGTAGTGTCAGTGTTAGAGATCAAATGCAAGCGGAGGAGAAACAAGAGACCACCAGGATAAGAGGCAGACTTTCTCATCAGCAGAAAAAACTATTTTGCTCTTTTAATAGCGCTAAAAATACTCTATTTTACCATGAACCTATGTTATTAGATCTGTTTATTTGTAAAAGGAAGGATAACAGTCTTCAACTCTATATTACATAAGATCAGCTGACATTTGCTATGATATCATAGACCAACAAAATGAAATAACTCACAGAGAAAATATTGACTTTCTTTGTCTGAAATTAAGCCAGCAGGGAGAAGAGACATGAATATAAAATAAGAAAAAATATTAAAGCAGTCATATCCAAACTAAATTTAGATACAAGTGATGCATGTCCTAATTTAAGAAAGCGCAAGAAAAGATCTTAAGCATTATTATCTCTAAAATAAAAGCTTTAAGTAACTATCCTCAGCTAAGAAACAATGCATTGAGACAATTCTCTCAAGTAATAAAAAGTAAAGTGCACCATGATCTCATCCTCCGACACTTTCACAGAATTCCCACTGATCTTGACAGGAGCTATGCACACATTTTGGAGGGAGGCCTTCAGCTGCATGGAGAAACAGGAGGCTGAACCTGTACACATGGCAGTTTTTAATGTTCATTTTCACTACACAGCCCAGCAACTCAAAACACTTTAAGTCTGCTCTCAGCTGAGACACTAATCAAATAACCTCACATCTGACATGCCCTTAGAGTATCAGTCTGCCTTCAAGACTCTTTCCCAGGATCTGACTGACAAGGGCAATTAATCAGGGCTGAGCCCACTGTAGCCAACAATGTGACGTCAGTGCAAAGTTGGTGAGAAGTCCACACCAGAGCTCTTTTTTTGCATCAACTTTGTTCTTAACATAGCGCTGTTGATCACTTATACCTCATTTTTTAAAAATAAACACACATTTTTGAAGCTTCTGGTAGAATACATTTCTCAACTTAATTAAACTTTAACAGAGGTTTCTACAAAATCCTATTCACTCACATTCTACTTTTTGCAAATAGGAAAGAAGCAATCATGACTGAATATTCCTGTCAAAGAGACTTTTCTAACATTTCTTCTGTACATTCAGAACAGTTCCCTGCATAAGTTTTCTAGGATCTGATATGCTCACTTGGTTTTTTCAATTCACCATTGTGTGTATGGAAAATATTCTCCTGACTTTTTCCAAATTCATCAATTTTAATCCAATGCATCTAAAACCTCTGTCTTGCCCCACTACTAGGCTTGGAGGGGATGAAATGCTGTCTCGTGTGTTCTCTAGGGTTTTAGGATGGCAGAAACTTTGAATGTCAATCTTTAATATAGGAATTGATTCATTACATTACACTGTCCCTACTGAGATTGCACTTGTGTTCATCAATCACACCAGGTCAAGAACTGTATTGAGGACCTCCTCCAATCAGCATCTGGCCTTTATGCAGCAAAATCAGATTTAGAAGACTTTGGAGACCTTGCCACTTCTTAGAGAACCCTAGTCTTTTGCGTTATTTGTTTTCCTGTAGTGCCTTATTAAGCAATGCTTCTATCTCCTGTTCCCCCTTGCTAGTTCGGTGCAGGCAGGATTGTTAGCATGCCCCTGCAATGTCCCAGGACTCTCCACCTGTTTTTTTCTCCCTCTTGGCCTTTTGTCTGCTGTTTCTGTTGAGTATTTCTGCACAGCATTTCAGTTTCTTTAAAGGCAACCCTATTGGTGCCTCAGCTGATCTCAATTGGTATGTTACACAAGAAAGAAAAAAAATAAAAAAGTAAAACCAGCCTGAAAAACCATTTGCTTTTTACTGCGTAAAATATCCCATAAGTTCACCTCATGCCATGTGTGCGTTTCCATTCTCCTCCACATCGATTTTTCCCTGGAAACTTGCACCAGTGTCATACAGGACAGAAATGCCTGGCACCTGAGCTTGCCCTTCGTGAGAGGAGGAGGGCACTGCTGGGAAGGTGAGTGTGACTGACGGACAAACGGCCCGAGGCTCTTTGGCACATGTGTTTCTCAAGCTCCAGTTGTGAGCTGATGTGTTTACATTGCAAACCACTCACAGATTGCAGTGGGTGCAAACAGGCATCTTCAATTATTCGTGTGGCCTCTTCCCCATAAATAAAATATTAAGAAAGAAAGAAAACTGTCTGCTAGCCTGTTTACTGTCAGGATTTCTCCCATCTTGTGGCACTCAAGCAGAGTGACTGGGACAAATTCTGTGGCTGTTGTGGAAACAAGAAATTATGACAAATGAGCCCAGACAATGGTCAGGTGAAGGGCACTGTGTTGATGGGATGGTCCTGAAGCAAGGGGGAGGTCAGGGCCCTGGCTGACACACAGGCACACTTCAGCATGTCATCCCAGACTTGATGGCACCTCACAATAGGGAGCTCTTGGCCACATCGGTCCTGCTTGCCCTGGAGGTGGAAACAGCCCTTTCAGCCTCCCCAGCTACTGAAAGGGAGTCACATAATAGTTTAATCCAGGTGGCATCTCTGTCACATCCAGCTCCCATGTACCTCCAAATCAATGCCAAGGGAGCTTCTTTTGGGCCATAATGTGTGCTTATGTGTTAAGTCAGACATTTTTTCAACATGGTAGCATGGCACAAACAAAACCGCAGGCAGATATGATGTCCCATGTGAATCTCATGTAGATGTAGAAAAAGCTTTGGTCTAGGTGTATTTCAAGGGGCATTTTTTTTCCTAAAGAACCTGAGTTATAATTGAAACACCATTATTCTAAGTGACCTTAGAGCCTGCCTCACTCCAACTCTTGGCCAGGCTAATTGCTTCTCCAAGCTGGCAGCTGGATCATTTCACATGTGTCTGGGCTTTGCACATCTCAATCCATAGATATCCCTCCTGTTTGGCATATGGTAATGGAGACAGGAACACAAGATCATGGGTCCCATGCAGGGTGCTGCCTGAGTCCTATGTCACTGCCTGGCACACAGGAGAAAATAAGAGCTTCAGTTCATGCTGGGCATATTAGCAAACAGTGCAGGGACCGGTTTTGCCAGTACTCTTTAAATTTTGATCTTTTATAACTGATGAAAAAGAAAGTTATACATTAATAAATTAACAAAAGCAGAGAAAATACACACTTTTTGGACGACCAGTCTCCAGCAACAATCTGTGAACAGCATGGTTCAGCAATGCTTGGTTTATTTTTCCAGAATTTCCTAGGAATTGTATTCATCCTGCCTTCAAGTATTGGTGCCCCTGCTTAATCAGATTTATAATAAGCCTAATATTTAGGTTCTCAAGAACAATTTGAGATTTCCTTCCAGTGAACATTAGAAAATGATACTGTGATTAGCCATGATATCTCTCTGACTGGGACTTTATTAAACAAAATAAGAGATTGGCACAACTATTTGATTTGGGAAGAAAGAGAAGCAAGAGTAATGACAGCCAGTTTCCAGGTTTTTAATAGAGGAAATGTTTTTGATACAGAAGTCCCATCCCACTTGTATTTCAGTTCACATACTAAGTAACACAAGTTATTTTTCAAACACAGAAAGGTTCAGAAAAGTTGATTAAAATTATATCTTGCAGCCCTCTATTCACCTTTATCTTTGTGCAGCCCCTGAAAGTTTTAAAAAAGTTATGACATATAAGATAATCAATGGGTCAATCCTGCCCAATAATATATTGGTCAGCTAAGACAAGAGGAGTTTTTTGCCCTGCTTTGCCTTTGGACCATAAGGACTTTGTTAGCATAAAAAGAGACATTATTTTTCAGAGAAATATGATGTCAGTAGAACCCTTGAAGAATAAACAAAATATTTTCCTTCATTGTGCATTACAATCTCAGAAAAATAGCAAACTGACTTTCTTCTCAAATTTTTTTACCACAAGTGATGCACAAGGCAGAAAAAAATCTTCTGAATAGATTATGAAATTTCAAGCTGAGCCTTGAAAGACTTGGAAAAGAGTTTTAGATTTAAGCACTATAACACTGAAACAAGTGGCAGAACAGAACTCTGCAACTTAAAATTTTTGTTTTCTATGATTCAGTCTAATCCCTTACAAAAAACAGAAGACTATACAAGGCATTGACTAGAGAGCTGTTTCTTTTTCTTCCAATTTCAAAGTGCTTTTTTTCCCTGGTCTGAAAATTTCTTAAAAGTAAACATCTGTCTTTCATCTGTTGGATGGCAATTTAAGAACATCTACCATTAACCCCCCAGGCACCTCTGCAGATTTGAGGTCCCTCATAGCAAGAGATGCTCGGGGCTCTTAGGGGTCCTTGGCTGCAGAGTAGCCCAGAGCATGTATATCTCTTTTTGTGAAGAACAGAATACGGCATCAGGGATTCCTTTCTGCAATACAGCTGGGGCATATGAAAAAAGTCATAAAAAGCTCCTAAAACGAAACATCACTTACAGTATATGTCTGTTCCTACATGTGTTCCCAATAGTGTTGTCAAGATAGGACTGCTTTAAAAAAAAAAAAAAAAAAAAGAGAAAGATTAGCACCTATTACAACTGAATAAAAATGTACTCTCTGGGATTTTTATGTTTAAAAACACAGTCTTTCTCTCTCATCTTTAGCATCCTAGTCTATCTACTATTCTCTTCTGGAGCAGCTTTAAGCATTCACCTCCTATTAAATACTTGCAGACATTCAAGGCGCAGGAACTTGACACTCTAGAATATGTCTTATCTGTTAAATGGGAAGAAAATTCTTTGCCTCCTTTGTTTGATATGCCACCTCATATATTTCAGGAAATATGAAATCATATTGAGCCTGAAATGCCATGTCGCAACCAGTGACTCCTAAGTGGTATTTCCCTGTGCTTGGGATAAAGTGCTGGATACCATTTCTTCTTAGAACAAACATAGCTTTATGACATCCCAAACTGGCTACCCCAGGACCTGGAACAGACCACATAAAATTTAAACTATTGTCTGCCAAATGACTGCTCAGCCACTAGAGCAATGCTACTCCATTCTGGCACTCCTCAGCCAGGACAATCAGGCCTCTTTGACCAGGGAGTAAGGAAAACAAGTGATGGTGGCTGGGCTGGGGGAGACCCAGGTGCTCTGACACACTTCTAGAACTTTGCATGTGTTGCCTCCAGCATTTAACACAAAGCGTAAGTATTCAAGGGACTAATGCCTAAATATCTTTCAGCCTATTCTGTTTTGTTTTATGGGGTAACTGCGCCTTGCCTTTTATGACAGCATGCAAGCAGTGTGTTTCCAGTGGTCAAGGCAACCTACTACTAGTTTTTTAAAAAATGGAATTTCAGAAGTCAGCTAGGCACTTTTGAAAATGTTACTCCCAGTCAGACTAAGGTCTTTGGGCTTCCCTCTAGAGAAGCTGCTGGGATGCCTGGGACCTACCAGCACAGAAGCAGTTAATTTCTATGAAGGCTCTGAGAAAAAAAAAACCAGCCTAAGAACAGCCCTGTGTTGGGAGGAGTGCTAGAAAACGAGGCTGTTGCTGTTGTTTTCATTGTGTGCACTCTAATCAGAGAGAGTAAGAACAATAATGCATGTAATGCTGATTTTGGACCGTTTCCATGCAGCTTTTCCCAGGCTAGGCAGCCTTGGGAACCACTGATAGTGTGGCACACCAGGGGCACAGCCTCAATCACCAAGCACAGGGCAGGGCAGCCTTTTCTGCACATAAAATATGTGAGGGATGACAAGAATCTTCCCAGCATGGGAAGTGGCAATAACAAAAAAAAATATACAAGGGGCTGAAGCTGAGTGCAACAACCACTGCAGAGTGTGCCTGCAGGCAACACTCAGATTTGAAAGGTAGACTGCTATTTTTCATTTCCTCCCCCGTTTTGTGCTTGTTTGTTTGTTTGTTTGTTTTCCCTTCTTTCATTAGATGCCCCCCCTCCCCCTCTCAGCACCACTTTGAAGCCAAGATGAAAGAATTGCTGTGGCTGCTGGCACAGAGCACACACAGGGAGACTGACTGAAGTGTGCTTTAGTTTAAGATGGCATGGCTTTTTTTTTCCCCCTAAGTAGGGGAGGGACAGGGGGAGGGGAGAAGAGGAGAAGAAAGTTATTCAGCTAAAAACAATATATTACACTTCATTGAAAAGCATATTGTACAGCTTGGATTGAAACATGGTCCTAATTTTTCAAAGCTTTGCTCTTCAAGGACAGAGGGTTTTGAGTAGCTAAGATGTGGCATCTTCCCAGACAGCAACTGCCCATATTTTATTCATAAAACCTGCCACATCAGTATATGATGAGAATTGACACAACAAGCTTTAACTCCGTGACCTGTTTTGAATAAGTCGGTCAAATCAATGATGTTTGTCCCTTAGTAGCAGAAATTTATGTAGCCACTGAGGGGTGGAAAAAAGTCACTTGCTACCATTTTTGTTTCTAAAACAAAGAGATGCTTTTGAACAGTAACAATAAAAGGATCAACTCACTTTCTTTTCTCTAGCAATTGATTTCTTCTGACATCCACTTTAAAAAAAAAAAAAAGAAAAATTTGGCAGAAGAAGGGGTATAATTTACACACTTCTTTCTTGATGCTGGAAGATGTGATTATCTGTGAGTGGCTGAAATATTCAGTTATCTGGGGAAATCCTGGTGTCAGTGACATCAGCAAGGGGTTGTCAATGACTTCAGCATATCCAACAAGTTCCAGTCCCACCAAGTTCATCATGTGCTGTCCAAGTCTGCAAGGACAAGGCCCTTCCACCAACTCAGGCTTGTCCTGGTGATGGGAAAGTTGTACAAAGACTCCGTAAAATCCAGGGAAATGGGAAGGTCACCATGGATGGTTGCAATACTTTTCTCCTGCTTTCAGCTCCCAGCCCTTGCCCCAGTAAAAGCATCATTCACCACCAGAATTTCATGCTTATTTAATATCTGTTAGTCACTGTTAAACTGCCAACAGCTAGCTAAATTCACACTAATGTTCTTTTAAATATGCAGCAGTCCTACCATTTACAATCATTATGGAATTAAACTGTAGAATTAAACTCTTAGGTCAAATACCTTAACATATATCTAAAACAGCATTAATTAGCATGTCCAAGGATTTTTTGGAAGCCCTTGAAGAGAGCAATTACAGCAATTGGTGAATATCCTTTGAAGAGTGCATGCAGCTTAGCAAGTTAGAACTTCTGACTATTAATTTATTTTGAACTAATTCTGACCCTGCTTCTGTCTGCTAACTGCAAGTCAGCTTTCAAAGGCCAAATATACTGGTGTACAAAGTAAGCCAAGTTTTCTGGAGAATAGACAGCAGCAAGCCAGCTTCTCAGAGGGATGGGGCTGGTTCCGTATCAAAGATTAATAGAGAAACAAAAGAATCACAAAATAGGTGTTATCATGACCTGTTACACAGAAAAATAATTTTATAGCAATATGTTTTGTATATGGCATCATCCAGGGCCCGTGTTAGGAACAGCACAGCCATTGTAAGAACTTCTTGTCACAGCAGTAACAGAAGGGACTTGTTTCAAACTAAGCAGTTTCAAAGCAAGTAGCAAACAGAATTTTGTGACTCTGGCATCACAAAAGAATCATGAGGAGACCTTTAAACAATAGACAGACTATAGGGCTTGAAAAGGTTTTCTGACTTAGCTCCAAGGAAGGACCAGTTATGCCTAAACTATTCCAGGCGTGTTTATGGAATCTTGTCTTTAAGATCTCAAATGATGGAGATTCCTCAGTTTCCCCAGGTAACATCATTCAGTGTGTAGCTGACTGCACATTAAAAATCGTTCCTAAGATCTACCCCAATCTCCTTTATTACTGTTTGGTATGCATGCATCACATTCTTCTGGAAGGCAAAATGCATTACACTTTAGCATTTTCATTTGGGCTGCCTTTATCCTTATCATGAATATGTCCAGTCAGGTCCATCTTCCCTCCTAATGGCTCCAGCATGATGAGATTAAAGCTGGAATATGCTCCATTACTTGCAGCATTTTGCCTCACCAAATTCTAATTGTAGGACTCCCTTCTGTGAGTGCTGTGATACACTTCCTATCACTATTGTTTTAAAAGCACTGGCCCTTTCCAGAAGTGCAAGCAGGAGGGGGTTGGAAAAGGAAATGTCCAACCTTTAAGTCAGCTGCAGTAACTGGGTGCCAAGACACTGGGCAATGAACTTTGTGTATCAGAGAACCACATGGATCTCTCTCAGTCTGAACTGACAGGCCAGTAATAACAGAAAAAAAAAGTAATTTTAACTGAAAGATAAGAATAATCAAATAGAACAATCCTGCACATAGTTATTCTCCTGGTACTACACAGAATCCAGCTACAAATTAAAAACAGCAGAGTGAGGAAACATCTACGATCCATAAAGAGTTATTTTTCAATGTGGTGATATTAACAATGTTCTCCAAAATTTTCTTGTCTCAAATCAGTAGATTTGATGTTTCCTTGATGAGATGATTTCAAAGTAGTGACACAGGAAAGGCAGAGCAAATTTTAATTCTTACCTAGCATCCAGTAAATGCACTACTCATTTTAAGGATCAGAAAGAAGATTCAGGTAAATTTTGGAGGGCTTCAGTAAAAGTATTTATTCGATGTTCCTCAGAGACAGAAAATTCAAATTGTTAGTGCTGTAAAAAAGAGATTGGACAACTATATGAAGAATAAAAATATAAGAGATAATGCTGAAAAAAATCAAAAGGGCACATTAAACCCTTTACTTTAGGATCTAGATGGCTTTGAATATTGGTGATAAGGAATAAACCTGAAGAGGGGGAACACAAATCTGTCTGCCTTTGTAAGGTAAGTTTTTACCCCCAAGTATCTAGTGCCGACGGTGTTTTTTAAGGCAGAATATTGAACAGGATGAGCCACATACTGGTCTGATATGAGAACTACCATGTTCCCAAAAGGAAGAGATACTGTAATAATTCTAAAATCAGCTTCAAGATAACATCTTTTCCCTTTTCACCATCATAACTGGGACAAAAATATTTAGCAGGGCTGGGCAGTTTCCAACTCTCACTATACCTGTGTGCTCCCCAACCATGCAATGGTTTTTCTGGCCATGTCTCTGACCTCATGAGACTCTGCATGCAGAATTCCTTAGGAAAAAAAGCAGTACCTCTGCCTTTACCGTTTCTAGTGTAAGCCACTACACTGTCCCACAGTTACAGCAAGCACAATTTCCCTGAATCCTTGGATTTTGTCTCGTTTATTTGGTCTAAAATGCCATTCATACTGTCAGTGAACTGTGAGCTACATTTAGTATCCAGCAAATGGTTTCTGTCTCTGATCCATTGTCTCTGCTCCGTACCCATGTCAGGAGCCAGACACAGCCCTCACACTTGTTCTGAGGGGATCACTCTTATTAATGAATACATGGTTGAGTGTCTAACAGGAAAATATCTGTTGAAGACATTTTTTTTGCTTTGAATTAATAAATATTTTTCATTAAATGACACTGAGATACTAAGTTGATCTTTCCGTCCTTAAAACTGCCTTTGACAGGCAGGAAATGTGAGCAAGTCCGTGTGAGTTACTGACTCCTGCAGGACAGGGCAGAGCCTTTTTGAAAGATTACAGAGGAATTCTGGTATTGGTTAACAAATTCATGCTCTCCTGTATGTGACTGGTCTAATCAAGGGGAAAAGTGTCATGAAATACTTGAAAGAAAAAGAGTAGGTGTGTTTTAAAGCGCAAATAAATCTCTACCTTTGCAGTCTCTCAGCAGATAACAGCAGTTAGATTAAGGTTTGGTGTCACTACTGGTGGGCTGTTTATAACAGGCTGGAAAACTTACTACCCTCACATCAGTCCCAAAATAAGGCTTATTAGCCAGACCAAAAGCAGCTCTGTTGCCATGACCCACAGCTTTTAAGGAAACAAAACAATTAGTATAGTTATAAATAACTGCTTTTGAAGAGTGTAAGTCATACATTTCTTGTTTTCTTTTGTGTCCCATATAAACAAACTACTTAATTATATTAAGAGCAAAGACATATGAGATATATGACTGTGACAAGTAATAGTCTCTTACAAAAATTTGGGAGTTTGGGGCTTTTACACTCCTAGAGCAATACAGAATATTGTAAGAGGGTTTTTTTAAGGAGTGTAATGACATCTGAGAGAAGAGCTTCAATTGCCATTGACTTTTGAATCTCTCAGTCAATTATGTGCAGACATATTTCAAAGTAAACTACACTATCTTCTTCTGATTCTGCCAGGAGCAGAGAGAAGCTTGGAAAGCAGGGTGGCTCAGCTTCTGGCCTCCTAAAGCCAGGGATTTACTTCCAACACGGCAGGAATGGTAGCAAGCAGGGGCAGGGAGCAATGTGGAATTGGTCAGAAGCAAAAAAGGCAGTGCCACCAATTTGGTCAAGAGGTCAGAACTTTGCTGTTTTTCCCAACTGCTTTTACTCACTGCAGCTATTCTCATATTTTTCTTGTGTTGTTAGAACTGATATGTCAGCTAGAGTGCTTATCTAAATGAAGGCTGTAATGCTTTCTGACACACTACTCTTCTTTGTCTGAAGCACCCACTAAAATCACTGTGCTGTTCTGGAGAAAGTAAGGAGTTTAATAAAGAGAATAAATATATGGAGGCAGTAATATCAGATCTGAACAAATACTTCCAGCAAAAAAATGCAGATTCAAAACTTAAATAGAGTGACAAGCAGAACTGTGACCTCTTCTCTTGTCCTTGAGTCACAACATGGGTGTCATAGAGGTGGAATAGTGATGCAAGACACCAGAGCAAGCCTTTTTCCAGCAACAATAACAGCAAGGATACGGAAAGGTTTCTTGAAACTGGCATCAAAGAGTTCCCTACAAGTGTCTCAGCATTACTGAGAGGGGTATTGAGTCATACCAGGTTTCCAGATGATGGAAAATTTTCTTTTGGGTCTTTGGGCTTATTGACTGTGGGTATGAGAGACTCCTGAACAGGTACTAAAAGACTACCACAGTACTTTCCAACATGACCTTGTAAGGAAACTTTGGGTCCCACCTTACCTGTAGATGAAACTGCTGCTGTGGAAGAGTCCCAGCCATAATCCAAGAAGGGAATATTGATCACATTTTTTTTTCTTCACTGGGCAACAGCTATGGATTCTAGTAAGGTGTGAGGCAGAGAAGTTTTTTTTGATTCCAGACAGTGATGAATCCAAAGTGCAAGGCAAAATGTGTAACATTCCTGCTGCTTGAAAGCCACCAGGGCAGAGATGTTAATTTTAACAATCTGTCACAGATATTACAGATTGCTAAACTATGGACTTTGCTATGAAGTCTGTTTTTTCAGTTCATGGAAATAATTTAGTTATCTGGTCTAGCCCTAACAAGTTTACTGCTCCTCTCCTCTGGAAAAATGCGCAAGAGAGGCATTGAACATGGGGAGACCAAACTGAAAATTATAACCATTTTCAGCTCCATCAGAGACTTCTGCTCTGAATTTGAACAGAGCATTTGGATGTGTGTCAGAATGACAGGATGGTAAATATCTTGACCCTCCAACTCAAGGCTGGTTATGAGATCAGTAACAAAAACATTTTGGGCTCAACACCATGGGTTTCACGCTTGCTGCACATTTCCATTTCAAGGCAGCTGCTAAACCCCTTGCATGGCTGGAAGCCCTGGGAGGACTCAGTCAGGCTGGAACCCTCTCTGCAAGGCCAGAGGTGCCTTCTTCTGCTCAAGGGGCTATTGGGATGACCCTAGGCTGCTGTTAAACTGATCTCCATGGCCTTTAATATGAAAGGGGACACATTCTATGGCAGCACAGGAACATCCTGGCAGCAGCATGACAGGCTGCTCTGCTTGGACCATGTAATCTGTCCCTCCTATGCTCTTGCCCAGATTCTTACATGGAAGCAGCAATGACAGTAGAGACAGTGACAGATCCTGCTTGGCTCGCTGTCAGTCTGAGAGCAGATAAAGCTTGTCTACTTTTATTACACCCTTTTGCCACAGTAGGTCATGGAACACATGTGGAGTGGTAATCATAATCCTAAAACTGTGATGGCTATTGCCTAGCATAAGAGAACTCTGTTTCTGCCTTTGCCTTCAGTATAGACAGTTTCAATGGCAGGGGAGCATCCTCCTATGCTGACATGCTGGTGTGTGTTTAACTCTGTCTCCCTGGCATTCTTGCTGTGAGCAGGAGAGATGGTGTAGCGGAGACACTGTGGCTCAAAGGAGGAGAGGTTTTTGGATTCAGTGTCTCTGTCTCTGCCCTTGTCTGTTATCACACAGTGATTGAGTTACAGCAGTGCAAAGGAGGCTGTGAGAACATCTCCATCCACTGGCCACGGGAACAGAGAGGCCCCTCCAGCCAGAGCTACAGAAGTGATATAGATCAGCAAAGGAACTCTCTGCCTCTGCAAGCCCAGACAGGCTCTGTGGCAGCTGTTATACATGACATGCCATGCCATTAGTCCTGGCCACCTTGCCTTCGTGACACTACCCCAGGAGACCAAAGTTTTGTCTTTTTTTCCTAACCTGGTTTCTCATATATCACTTCTTCATGTGGCATGGCTTCAAGTGGCCCTCAGTTTGATAATGCCCATTTTAAAATATATTAAAGCAGCCTGGTTTACAAGGTTTTACTGAGGCCTGTCACTAGTGGTATTCCTTATGGTTTAACACTGGGTCCAGTATTCATTTATTCATCAATTACTTGGATGAAGGGGCAGATGCTTCCTCAGCAAGTTTGCTGATGACATTAAATCGGGAGGAGTGCCCAGTCCCCCAGAAGGGACATCCACTTTTCAGAAGGACCACAACAGACCAGAGAGATGAGCAGAGAATTACTCTTTGAAATTCAACAAAGGTAAATGCGAGGTCCTGCAGCTTAGGATGAATGATCCTGGACACCTGTGCAGGTTGGGGACTCATCTGCAGGAAAACAGCTCTGCAGAGAGGGACCTGGGGCTCCTGGGGGACAACAAGCATCTGTGAGTCAGCACTATGCCCTTGAGGCCAAGAAGGCCAGTGGTGTTCTGGGGTGCATTAAAAGAACATTCCCAGCAGGTCGAAGGATGTGATCCTGCCCCTCTACTCAGCCTGGAACAGGTTGCCTAGAGAGGTTGTAGAGTCCCCCTCACTGGAGATACTCAAGAACTGTCTGGATGCAATCCTGTGCTACAAGCTCTAGCATGACTCTGCTTGAGCAGGGAGGTTGGACCCAATGCAGTCCCTTTCAACCTGAGCCATTCTGTAATTCTGTGATTTGCAGACTAAATACATTAATTGCTTTTACATTTGTACTCAGAGTGGCAGGAGACAGTAAAAGCCAGACTGAAGTCAAGTCTGGAAAAAGAGTGTATTTCAAACTCATAGGACCACCTCAGTAGCGTGTAACCACCTTATATTCCATTATGATCACAACCTCAGAGGCATGTCTTCTGGGTTCCATAATGGTCATGTAGCCAAAACAGAATATGAGCCCGAGGGCTGTAGGTTCAGTGGCACACTGTCCACCAGTGCTGAAAGTAGAGAAAGATTGTATCTGACCCAGCCTTGGTGGTGCCTTGTGCTGGATTGGTAGTGCCAGAACATGATCAGTCTCTAGGGTTAGACTGAAGAGTTTTAGTATCTGGTAGTTCTACTATCACAAAACTATTAATTCACATGGTTTTACATAGCGGTCCTATTAAAAAAAATCAAACTAACAAAAAGAAACAGTTCTTTAAAAACACAAACCACTTAGAAAGACACTGTTATTTTTCTTCAGTTCTATGATGAAAGGTCTGTCAGTTTGCAACCTGGCATAATTTGCCTCTTGGCAGCACTTAGCCCTTTAAAATAGCTGCTCTGAATTCTTCCTACTTCTTCAATGTATGTGCTCTCCATTGGCTTTGTCATGGAGACTTCACCATCTGTACCATGTCAGTAGCACTACAACCTTACAAACTATAGAAAAGGCCTTTCTCTCAGCCTATAATTTCCTTACCCATTGCTTGGATTGCTGTTTCAAGACTTGTTTATGAAGATAAGAAAATAAAATTTTAAAAAAAAGAGAAGACTTTAAAGGAGAGGAGACAAGATAGGGGAGAAGAACAAAAGAGAAACAATTCCTTAAAGTATACTCCATGAAATGTATCTTCTGAGATCTGCTTACCTGTACATGTTACCAAGGGAAATCTCTCACAATGAACTTTGATGTATTGAAAAGAGAAAAAAAAAAGAAAAGAGGAAGAGGAATAGAAAAAAACCCTGTGGCGTAATCCCCATGAGAAAACCATGTCCAAGAGTGACATTCTTGAGGCTAATCTTCCCATATGTCCTCTCTAACAAGCACGGTAAGAAATAATTGCAACCATTCCTGCTCAAGTTGCATATGCTGGCAAAAATTATTTCACCAAAAGAGCATTCTTTTGTACAATTCCCTGAGCTCCTGCGCAAGGCTTCAAGCCTCTTTCTGTCTCTCTCTCTCTCTCCAACATTCCTGTTCTCTAGAGTGTGGCATTCAAGTATGCTGCAGGTTGTGCTTTTGGGTATAGTGAGTAAAGGTGACTCTCACTGTTACTGTAAATTAACCTGTCAACACCAGCCTGAGAGCTGTGGCCAATAAAAATAATGGGCTTGCGAGTGAAGAGCTGTTGACGCAGCATTTCAGAAAGACAAGTTCAGCACTTGGGGCTGCAAGGGCACCAAATGTTTTTGTTTTGGTTTTCAGTTTTAGTTTAGGTTCTTTTTCCCAAGTTTGCTTGGAAAATACAGAAATGTGTAGAGTGTTCAGCATCATTTCCAGGCTGCTAGTGTAAAGGGATGGTGTTGGTATCCTGAGGATTTTCAGCCCTGGAGGCTATCTGGGATTGTATACTTAGCTTAAATATCTATATTGCATGAGAAAATCAGTAGCCAGAGGGTTAAATGTGTTACTAAATGATTTTCAGCCATGATGCTTCCTAAAGTGGGCTGATTATAGAAAACTGAGCCTTCCGTTTTCTCAGCCTTTGCAAAATCATCACATATATTCACGCCATCTCCTTTGGGAGAAGCACTCATATATCTTCATATGGAAAGCACTGACATCTTTCTTTTCTCTTAAAACTCCCCTTTTCTACAGATCAGAAGTACAGGTAGACTTGAATGCAGCACAGCACATGAACTTCTTTTTTCAGAGTAGTTTTTAAGTAGCCATTGATCTTCAAAGCTGTTTATGTTCCAGCTAGATGGGTTACAACTACTGTGGACTGATTTTATAAGTATTATTTCCAGTACTCAGGAACAATTCATGCTGTGCTCTTCTTCACCATTTTCAATTACACCAGTATATGCAGAGCTTGTCCCACCAGCCTGATCAGGGCAGTCCCTTAACCAAAGGGAGCAAGTACAAAGGAGTCTGTAAGCAAGCTGTTTGGGAGGGAGAGGAATAATCCCCTCTGCTCTGGTTGTTGGGACAGAAATTGTCTGTGGAAAGACTTGTCATTCAATCATTCTTGCTGTTCTGGTGTTGCTCTGTCTTCCTCGCACATGGCTGAAGGTCAGAGCACTAATGCCCAGGTGCTTTAAACTCAGTCTCTGCTTCAGCTGGAGGCTAAGTGAAATGCTGGGTGAGACAAGAAATCCAAGAGGAATGAAACCACACAGTATCTGTGCTATTGTGTGTCATAGCTGTGGGTCTCCAGGCCAGGAGTGCCTCTTTCCCTATGTTTATGCAGTGCCTTCCACAGGGACAGCAATGTCTCTGAGGGCTGTATGGGAGTCCAAAAAACCAGCCAGATAGATGCTCACATGCAAATTACATTTTTATCTTTTAACAATAACTGCCAAGCTTAGCATTACCACACTGTACTGCCATCCTCTCTGGACAATTGCTTGCTATGAGACAGTGCTTTCCTGCTTCTTTTTGTTTGGTTTGGTTTCCTTTGCTTTCCTCCACAGGAGTTTGGCAGACTCACCATCATAGGCAGAAGTACAGCTTTTTCCATAGGCCAAAAACATCCTCCACAACTCATTAAGGTTTTACAACTGTTGTACTGCAAAAGAGTTCCCCAGCACTCATGTAGAGCTCTGCACCAGTGAGCTGTTGCAGACAGAAATGCAATAACATGAATTTCATCTCAAAGAACCTGCTAGCTCACCCTTCATGTAGTGCTAGCTTGCCTCTGTAACCTGTAGCACAGCTTTCTTAGAAATTATTTTAAATTCAATGTTTGACTCCGAGCTATTTTAACTTTCTTTTTCAGAAGCATTATTTGATTTTTAAGGACTTTGACATAAAGAAATGATGAAAATTAAGGCTGGATTTACCAAACTACTTTAAAAATCTTGAGAACATGTTCCCTGAGCCTATATCCTTAATTAGCAAAGTTTGCTTGTTGCAGTATTTTCCAAGGAGAAAAAACCACTCCTCCTTGTGACTCTACTGCAGAGAGCCACATGCTTGAATTTGGTCACTTTACCTTTTAGGAACTTGTCACAACACTCAGAAAAGGTGAACTGGAGTGCAGCTCACCCAGTATTTCTAACTGAAGCTTCATACCAAATTATAGAAAGTAATTTATTACCCACTCAGACAAGTGCTGTAAACACCAAAATATGATTGCAAGGGAGGGATGTGCAACCATCTCCCTCTTCTCTGCATTGTGAAAGTTGCTAAGCTGTCCCAAGGATCAAGCCTTCCAAAATTCAATGTTTCCTTCTGAAAATGTTAAAATGAACCAGTTGGGCATTTCCAGAACTTTTATAGTTTTTGCTTCAGCCAAAAGCAGTTGTCCTGCTTGACCCAGTGTCACAAGCCTGAATTTTTTGGGTGAACACTGGATTTATTGGGGAAAAGAGAAATATAGCAAAGTCCTGGTCTGTGGCAGTGCCTTCTAAGCCAGGTTGAGCAGCTGGGGAGCAAAGCCCATGCTCCATCCTGCTTGGGCATGGCGGGCAGCCTCTGACCGGCTGCAGGAGGTTAGCTACTTGTGTGGCAACATGTGGCATTTCTTTTTAATAAAAAAAAATCACCAAAGCAAAAACAGATGATAGAGAGTAGCCGTTGCTGAGATACTACGAATAAGTAAACAATCCTTGGGCTTTGTGCTGTTGTTATTTTTCTTTAATGAGGACTGTGGGTGGGAGGCCTTGGCGCCTCTTCAGTGCACCCAGCCTAGAAAAAGAGCTCTCTCCTACCCTGATCAGCTTGACAATGCAACAGGAGTGGTACCTCCTGAGCAACTCAGCCCACAGCTGGGGAGTAGTCCTCCACTTTGAAGGTTTCTCTTGCTGACATCAGTGTAAAATATGAAAACCCTTTCTTTTTCCCTAGATCAAATTGTGCAGTTCTGCTCCCACAAGAAGCTGCTGTCAGGGACTTGGCAGGCTTCCCAAAACTCAGCAGTTGAGTGACAAGGAACAGAGAAGGGCACTTTACCAGGGCTAGTTATGATTTTTCAGCTTATTATTAGGTATTAAAAACCATACAGAAGATGTCCTCAGAGGTGCAAATCATCTCAATTGTAAGCTGATGGCAAAGTGCATAAAATCCTATTTTGAGGACAAACTAAACTGTACCACATCAGTCATAAACCTTTTGGGCACACTTGCAAAATATTTTCCTGCACTCTTCAAGTACTATGTTTGTCCACTATGAGACATATTCAAAAAAATATAGAGGTACCAGTGGGAATGAGGTACAGGAGTTGTCCCTGGAAACATCTTCAGCCTTTAACTTCTATATTCAAGTATTCTCCTACTTCAAGAAAACTCATTCTAATTTTTTTTTGCCAAATGCAATTGCACTTACACATGGGTTTAACAATTCTTCTCTCTCTGGACCTCTATGTCTACTTTTCTGCAACAAAACTGGCCCCATTACTGGAAAAGAAAAATGAGATGGCTATTTGAGATTCCAGCTGGACACCGGATGGATTGTTCTTTTCCATGATACAAGCCCAGCCTCATGGGAGCCCACAGAAAAAGAGGGCAGCATTTCTTTTTCATTCCTCCTGTACAGTGGGGCACTGCTACTTCTTGTGTGTCTTTCTGCATGCATTGTCCTGATGCCTTATGGATTTTTTTTAAAACTATCAATAATCTGCTTACCCTCCTGTGATGAGAGGACAGAGAATTTTGTGCCCTTTTCGGAAGAGGAGCTGTGCTGTGTAAGAGCTGCTTTCCTTGTCAAGCATGAATTTGAATGTGAAGGTTTGTAGCCGCTCCTTTGGCATTCTGCATTACTTAAATAGATTGCTTCCTCTTTCTGCTTTCTCAGTAAAACCTGTTGCTGTCACTGCCACTTATTCCTTTCCTAACAAGTGAATGTGCAAAAAGTACAAGCTGCAAACATTAATGAATGTACCTTTATATTCAAGGGAAAATAAATAACAATGTGGGCTGACCAGACCAGTCAGCTGCTGCCAAACCAGGGGCAGGGGGAGAAAACTGAAGTGTCCACCAAATGCGTCACTGCAGGTGCCAGCTCAAAGGGCACATGGTTTCCCACAGAATTCTGTTTCAAAGCTAGTGTCCTGACAGGAGTAAGGTTTCTTCTTTGGAAAACTCTGTCTCCAGTGGATTCTCAAGTGTCTACCAGAGTTGTGCTCTCTCACCAGTGTTTCTCTCACCTGGTGTTATTCAACAGGCTTGTGTGACTCCCTGAAGCTTGCAGGAATATCATTAACACCTTGTGATTCCTACCAACTTAAGGTGGCCAATTGCCAGCTGGTTTGAAAATTACCAAAGGGTATGAATATGAACAAACACATGCATGCCACGTTGGGTGGTATGGTGGGAGCCTTATTTCCTAGAAAACACAGCTAGTAAATAAAACAAAATCACAAGTAATGTTGTTGGCAGTTGTGCCAGCAGCCCCTGTACCTGTCATGGTGCTAAGGGCATCCACAGGCTTTACTGTTCCAAATCAGCCTCTCTTAGGACTACTCCTACCTTGCACACACCCCAGCCTGAAGGGGTCAGTCCCTGCCCCAGTGGGAGGCAGGCTGTTTATGACATAGGTCTAGTGTTTCCAGGAGATAGGGCTGGAAGCCAGCATTGATTGCTATGGTTAGAGTTTGGGTAAGGGTTAGGGTTAGGGTAAACAACCTGTCTCCTGGATGTGCATGGCAGCTTGTCTGCAGTCCTGTCTCTGGGTCTGGATGGACTTTGGAGCCATGCATTAGGTTAGTTCCATCTCCTCTTACTTCTGACAGAAGTACCTGGATGGTCCCTGGCCCTGTTTTGTCACTTGGTATGTCAGGGTTTGCTGATGGATGTTGTCACAGCCTCCAGACCTGCCCACTGTGATCAAACACTGTGGGACAGCACCCATTAGTGAGGACATGACTCACATTGGGGTCCCCTTCACCTCTCAGCTCATTTGCCTTCAGGAGCCAACTCTCTGCACACTGATTTTGCCCACCAAACAAAAGGGCACATGGGGGAACTCTGAATGTTCTCGAAAGTCTCACATTAATCAGGCACTATGAAACATGCCTAAGAGATATATATCAAAACACTGAGGTGCACAGGAGTGCACCATGTACTATAATTTTATCATCTTGATCAAGACGATCAAGATGATAAAATTACACTACATGTTTTTATATAGGTGGTAGGGAAACCTGACCATCTCTGGCTAGGAGAAAGAGCTCCACCCATTCTGTCATAGGAGACTTCTACAGAGCCAGATGACACCCTTACACGTCTAATGTGAAGCATTTAGCCAATTATAGATAGATCTATAAATATCATCTCTTTGAATTCTGAAACCTTATGAAGTACATTTATACAACCTCTCAATAGACAATTTGGAACTTACAGGTTTGAGACTAAAGACACAAGTTTTGGGTGGAGGAGACAGAGAGCAAAAATGAACAATGATATCTCTGCTTGTAAAAATTTGGCACTTCATGTGTTCAAAAAGTACAAATACTTGATATGAACTTACACAACGAGCTGATATTCTTTGGGGCATCTTCCCTGGTGAGGAACTTCTGAGATTGATTTATGTGGTGGGTAGGAGCCTCCAACACTAAGATCTCCTGTGAAAAAGTCTAAACAGTTTACATGCAAAGTCACAACTCTATGTATACAAGTATTATAAAATTAACTTATAAACAATGAGGGTTTTAGCACAAAAGTTTTAAATAATAAGTAGAACATTATGGCATGTGTTAGCAAAATAATTACAATATGAAATAACTCCTATAAGGCTTAAGGTCACGTAATAATCACTGGAAGCTTGTCCAGCTTCTCCGAAATGAAGGCATTGCAAATATGTTCCTTCTGCCACAAGCAAGATCACAAACTCTGGAGTATTCCCAAGAGTGTGTTTATGGTTAACTGCCTATATGCTTTAGCTTGGCTATTTGGAGCCATGAAGAAAAAGAAGAAAAGCTGAAGTCTACAGCTGATAGCAAAGAAAATGAAAGGGAAAAATCACAGAACTGGTCTCAAAAGAATTGAGGATGGAAGGCAAAAAGGTGATAAAGGATGGCACAAGGAAGTGTCAAATGCCAGTGAGGGAGTATTTGATAATTCAGCCCTGTTGTGAAAAGATATGCAGAGGGACAAGTTGGAGTTGCAGTAGCAGTGTGCTTGGAACTGCAGTAGGTACATAAGCTAAGGCTGCCACTACCCTAGGAAACCAGAGCAAGGTCTTTCGCAAGGGTAACAAACGTGGTATTTTTTGTATGGTCAGAAGCCAAAACATGTTGGGATCCTGCAGCGTGCTCATTCTCCAGTAAAGTGACAAACATAATATTTTACTTTGTTAGGACAAAATCAGTGTTAGTGTTTGGTTTGCTTAATCATTGTGCAAATATTTGCCTGAATGTCCTCAGTTAATTCTACAGTCATATTTTACTCTCTGTTCTTTGACATTTTATAGGCCCATCCTTCAACAGCCCCCAGGGTTTTGTCCTCTGTGTCAAAACTCTCTGTAAGACTTATCAAAGTAATCTGTGGGCCAAGCTAGAAGGCAGCAGCTTCTTATGGCACCTTCTTTCCTGGGGACAGTGGAGATATCAAGATCCACATGTTCAAGCCTTGTGCTTGTTTGGCAGCACTCTGCAACATCCAGGCTTCAGCATGTGCTTGTCAGAAACTGCAGGATGACCCAAACATCAACATTCACACCTTTTGAGAAGAAAATGTAGAAACATGGTGAACCCTTCGTCCTCCAGATATTCAGAGCTTAGAATTAAAAACTCAAGAAAAAATTTCAAAAAAACAGAGAAGGAGAAAGATGACAAAATCTCCGAGAAAGGTGCCGAAATCTCCTTCTGTTCTTGGGGGATTTTTTACAAGTTGATGAGCTCTTCAAAACTTGAGATGGATAGCACAGTGAAAGAAGCCAGGAAATGACTGTCAGGTTATTTTCACAAAACCACAACCAGATCCTGCCTTTCTTTTTAAAAAAGAATTTCTGCTATCATTAGCTATAGATGATGAAGAAAATCTGTTCCTCTGCAAACCTGTGAAAAAAGGTTAGAAAAAGTGTCATATTCTTTACTTGACATAATAAACTAATAGTAGAAGTCAATTCAAGCATGCAGCTTGCACTTACAAACATTTTCATCCAACCAGCTAGATACTTCAGAATATGTATCTAGATGGATCTAGTCCTTGATTCAACATTTTTTTTAGTTATCTCAAGCTGTGAAAGTTCAACAATCTCCTTCATGCAGCAGGATTATAATGGAGGCCGAACATTGTATGAACAGACAACTGAAACCAGTGCCTAATGTGTGAGCAGTGTGAGCACACTGCTCTCTTTCCTCCTGGTGTACTGTTGAATGACTAGTCTAAAGTACCTCTAAAGTACCACTGCAAAAACATTTTAACATTCTCAGCCCAAATCAGTGCTTTATTGTGAATGATTTTTTCTCTTTTTCCAGCTAGAGGAAACAAGTGATGGTTTAAACAGCTCTCTGTCCTGTAGAGTGTGGTGTGTCCTTTCAAACCAGCATATCAGGAACATGAAATTAATTTGTGAAATCTTCCACTCCATTGCTTCTTCAGCTGTTTTTTTTGTGTGTGTTTGACTAATTTCTGTGCAACATACAAGAACCATTCCTTCCAGTACTGCTTTGAGCAGCCCCTAGCCTTGAGACTAGAACTCTATAGGTACAACTGCAGTTCCCAGTTCAGGTCTAAGACCTAGTACTAAGGTAGGAGGGAATATGATGATTGCTTTCAAATGTATGTACTTAAACATCCAGAGCAGCTTCAGCTTCACACTTTGCAGGCTTAAAGACCTCAGATCAGGACAGCATTTATGGATGTGTTTAATTAGAAACACGTGTTAAAAATATGGACATCAATTACACTAACTTCATTGCAACTTAATTGAAAATGTGCTTACATATTTCCTGTTTGAGGCCTAAAAGAACAAGAACACAGCTCTTCAAAACATAGGACATTTAATTGTGTGGAATTTTAAAGGACTTTATGTGCTGCATATGCTGTCAGTATATACCATGAAAAGCAGCTGCTTCTGAGGTGGAACATTTTGTGTGCTATGAGAACAAACAGAAACACTGCAATAGCTACAGACAATGATCATATCACGCCCAAATAAAACCAGTGTAGCAAAACAGACAACCAGAGCACAATTTCTCAGTTTGAAATTTAGAGGAGAAACTAAGTGTTACAAAAAGCTGAAACTCTGTCAATGAGCACGGAGGTCTGGAGCCCTTAGCTTCATGCCAGGACACTGATTCATTTCTCACTTACAGGGAATGACCTCTTCCTTAATTAACTACCAGGAGAGCGTTATTCCTTGTATGGCATTTAGTCTTCCTGCAAGGTGTCCCATGCCAAAGGCCATGCTTGGCTTGCAAGAATGTCACAGCCTGGATATCTTAGACACGGGGAAAAGGTTCCCTAGCAGTTAGAAAATGTCATAAAAAGTTTTGTCACTGTTATTTGCTCCTATTGTTGCCTCCCACTTAGGACACTTAATCCTTTGCACTTATTTTTAAAAGCCATTCTGTGCCATCACTTCTCCAACAGTGCTTAAAAATTGATAGCACAATATGTTTCACAGCTATGTGCTTAGCCTCACACATTGCATGTGTCTCATTTGCTTTCAGCAGCACATGTAGCAGCTGCACAGAAACACAGCCCGATGCATGTGAGAGGTTCCTGGAAATGCAAGGGGCACCAACAGAACGAAGGACATGCGCTGCCTTGGTGCACACACAAGCTGTAGTACTTAAGTTGTTGTAGTATGGTGAGACCTCCAGATACAACTCCATTAGCCAGAGAAGTATTTTTGGCAGTAGAACTACATGGCTAGGATAAAATGATGTCAGTTGCCTTTATACTATACACATATATATATATGCAGTAGATCCGTAGAACGGACCGCTCATGTTACTTCTCTAAATTCACTTTGTTAACTATCACCATACTGCAGCCAAAAAAAATTACTTGTCTGAGATCTTTGGCTCAAAACAAGCTGCTTGCATGATCACAATACAAATTTGTTCTGGAACATATATGCCAAACTGTGTCAGTCTAGAAATATGGGAAAAAATCTGTTAACACCATTCAATGTTAAGAAGAACCCCATTTCTACTCAGTTTTGTCTATGTTGTTTTTCTTCTTCTATTGCATGATGCCCTCTTTGATGGGTGATATAAAAGACTTTTTAAAAGGACATTGGCAGCAGATTAGTCTATGATTTGAATTAACCCCACTCTGTGTTCTTAAAACATTCATCATGTCAGAATTTATGAGGCAGTTATGCAGTAATACTACAAAAGATTACTATATGGCTGAAATTAAAATTTTACAGCATACACACACCAATAGACATAAAAGACAACAAAAAAAAAACATACTCCAGTTGCATTAGTAGTAAGAAGACAGCAAAAGAGCTGGACCACCATGTTGTATGGAAGGAACTACAACACTTGACCACACAAAGGCAAAATATAGAACTTTTGCATCAGCCTTCAATACAAATATCGGGTGTAATCAGGCAATTAACCAAACCCACATCAGAACTCAGTTCTCAGGCTAAGAGGACAGCCTGACACTGGGTAGAGAATTTTTAGAAAAGCTAGCTGTTCAGTTTTGTTATTTTCCAAATCAGCTTCCTAATTTATTTTATCCTCTGATGTTTAAAGATTTTAAATTCTTTAATTTAAAGAACATTCACAGGACTCAGATGGACAAACACAGAATGGATACTCATGCCACCCAGTGAGGATCATCTGAAAGTCACACCCAATTAACAACCTACATTGCACAGTCATTGGAGACAAGCATCTTCTCTGGAATGTAATTTCCTCATTCTAAAATGGTTCCTAAAATGAGTCAATTGAGGCACTCATCTCTCCCATAATTACAAAGAAATCTTTGACAACTATTTTAAACTGGACATTTTTTAACTGGGCAGCATCCAGTGCTCCAATATTTCACATTGTGTAACCTGAACTGCCTTTATACCTTCAGGAAATGGAGAAGTTATGGGATTGTAGGGAAATCACATTATCTTCATTGTAGGAAAACCACTAGAATGAAGAATCAAATAAACTATTTGTGAGTCACTGCTGTGTAATGAGGAAAGATGCACAGTCAATTTGGATTTCAAACCTTCACGGAGAGTACAGTGGCTATTTGCTACAGGCTGCTGTGGGACAGATTTTCTCAGCCCAGCCTGGCATTTCACTTTGCATCTATAGTAGAGGCTAAAAACTATTATTTTTTATGTGCTCAAACCAAGGAGCAATTTGTGAATGAGTGGAAGTGACAACTGTATGTGCAGACAGCCCTTTTGCTACCCAGGGATGCCCTGGTGCCTACTTGCACAGTCTCCTCTGTCCCCAGGGCCATACATCAGAGGTCAGGGGAAGAGGGAGCAATGATAGGCTGGAGGGAGGACAGTGCTGGTGGTGCTGCTTTACCACCTCCTCTCAAACAGCCACACAGATCAAGCCCTATTTCACCCCTCCCTGGGTTTTGGCTACAGAAACTTATCTCGCTGCTTGGCTGCGTGAGAAAGAGCTCAGGCACAGCAGTGAATAGGGCAAGGACCCTGAGAGCTGAAACAAAGGGAGTAATAGGAGTGATGCTTCTGCTAGGGAAGAGTTTGAATGATGTTATAAGAAAAAGTTTCTTATACAGCAACCTTACTGTCTCTTATTCAGACCTGTCTTGAGCAGCATCTGCATTAAATGCCCATAATTGTTCCCTTCATCTTAATGTTTTCATGCGGTACCTATGTAAGCCACCTAATACTGTCATGGCTGTGTTAAATTTGCTCTGATAGTAAATAAAATTAGTGTCTGGCTTTGTTTGACACTCTTTTTTCCAGCATTCGCTTTGGAACTTAAATCACTTTTCTGTTCCTTTTGCCTGTGCTTTCCAGATTCTTTTACTTTCAGTCATATTTTGGCCAGGCATGCTGCTGTGCAGTTGCAGAAGAAAACACTCCAAGTACAGCAGAAGCAAGCTGCTTCCAACATGTTGTGTATTTTAATTTAATTTTTTAGATTTTCTGTAAACCACATAATTTTCCCACAAGGTGAAACAGACGTAATACATTTTCAGCACTTTCCTTTATGAAGGGATTTCTTAAATTTCTTAAATTTTGTGCAATGTCAGGTCAAATATTCCTAGAGAAAATGGGGCATAGATTACATTTAAAGCTGTGAAAGGCACATGCTGACCTATATATATACCTACAGCATTCATTTTGAGTACACAACACCTTGAACTTTAAAGAACAGATCATTGCAACAGATACAAGAATGTACAGGGCATTGAAATATAGCATTCATTTTCCAGTTTTCATGTGCAGAGCCATAAGTGTTTCCCCACATGATTATAGTAAAGTTTTGTACACTTATAAGTGGTGGAGAAGCATAGTTATATCTCATTATACTGAAGAATGGGAAAGATAACTTTTCCTGTTTGTGGGTTTTCTTCTACTAGAAATCAAGCTTTTCCTTTTCTTTCCCAGAAAGTGGTCAAGTTAAAAAATAAATAGACGAGCAAATATAGATGTGTGAATACTTTTATATAAAAAAATCAATATAGTATATGAATATATATTATATATACTTTATGTATGAAGATCTACTTTAGTACCTTGCCATAACTGGAGAGGTACTCTGTACTTTTGTATTCCAGCTAAACCCTCCCAACTTTCTCATTTTCTTTTCTTTCTCCATCTGTACTTTGATGGAGAAAGTCAGAGCTTATAGAGATAATGCATGTTTATATCCCACAAGCTGTGTTTCCTGTCCACTTGAACCTCTGGTGAAAGCTTCTCATCTAAAATGATGAGATCTTGTCAGTTCACAGGTTTCTCCCATTCTTGAAAGTACTGCAGAACATCTTTAAAGAGAGTTCAATAGGGTTTAAAGAGAGAACAATACATGTGAAAATTTTTTCACATTTCCAATAGGGAGGTAACAATGTGATTGGATTGCTGGCAAAGGACTTCAGAAATAAAATGCTGTAAAGACAGCCCAAAAGTGGCAAGTAAAATCGACTTAATGTGATTGGCACCAGGGATACAGGACGTTGCACCAGTGAGACAAAAGATCCTTTAGAAGGGTATTTTAAGCCTCTAAGGCTGATTTAACAGAGACAAAGTTTACTATGGCACAGAGAGCACCCTTGCTCCATGGAGGCAGCAGAAAGCAGTCATCAGGTCCCATCCGAGCTTCTGGTAAGAATGAAAGGAGAGGAAAAAACCAGAATCAGTCTATTTCCTGAAATGCTCTCTCTTTCCTCTCCTGGTCTTTAGTTAATTTGTGAAGTTTTGCCCCAAAATAAGGCAGTGATTTAGAAGGGCCACACCAAGCCTGGTGTCGCCAGTCCCTGTGATAAGCCTTGGGAAGCTGTCTGGAGATCGCGCCACACTGAGCAGCCTGGGAGGGGAAAGAGCTGCCTGAGCATCCCTCAGCTGCACTGCTACCAGCCTGCAGCTGGCCACCCTCGGGCTCCCATGAGCCCTTTAGATGTTGGCATCCATGGGGGTTTGTCCTGATAAATTGCAGGCTTGGGTCAAGACTAATTCATAAATATGGGGAAATTCAGTGTTCTTTCCCTAGGACTATTCTCCACATCAATTCTCACATTCCAGTACACAAAGACTTAGAAAAAAAGTCCTAAGAAGATGATGGGGAATAAAATCATGAACTCAGGCCAAGGGAAAAACCAAACAAACACCCTACTGAAATACAGCAACTAAGACTGAAAAAAGTACCTCTCTCATACCTTTCTTACCTCTCTAATGACCTTGGTAAAGACTTCTCTGACTCCCTTTTCCCTTGAGTTGAGTATTGTCCTACAGCCGTACCAGGTTCACCACCTCTCACAGACCATTCCAAGGCCAGGCTATAACCCAGATTACTCTTGGCAAGTCTGTCTCTAGCCCTTGGAAGACCACCTTGCTTAGATTACTTTGTGAACATTACTCCTTTACTCAGTGTCTCAGCTTCCCTGAGGGGTGGAAGAGGTGAGGAAGGTGCCACTGCCCTGTGTGCCACATCCCTCTATAAGGTGGCTCTTATCATCACCCACCCATAGTTCAGTCCATTGCAACAGAGACCCCAGAAATGGGGACCTCTGCAGCAACCTTGAGCAGAACGTCTTGGAGCATGGAAATGAAGTCTTTGCTACAAGAATACACTTCTCTTAAAGTCCAAGCAGTTACCTCTCAAATTTCTCTTCTGCAAACGGATCTGTGCGTGACAGCACTTTGCCCTTCACATAAATAGAGAGAATAGACATTATTTTCCACACTAAAATCTCTGGCCATGGGATCATAGTTGGTTTACTGAAAGTAACATTATAGCAATCCCTAACACCACAATACAGATGTCAATCAAAGCTGAAATTATCTTATGTTGTGCATCTTGGTAATCCTTTCATTCCTGGCATAAGCTGTACCAGTACAATGATCACAAGGGTCACAAAGCCAGAGGTAAAACTTGTGGAGGGAACCCAACATTCATAAAAGCCATCATTTTTGCTCAGCCCTTCACAGCATAGCTCATGGAGCATTTATCGAATTTATTCATTATGGCAGCAATGATATTCAAAAGCACTTGGTAGCTATTTTGTCATCCTGTAGAAAGAAGTACTACTTTAGTTTCCATCAACTCTTTATGTTTCCAGATAAAAGGAAAACTGTCCTTGTCTTCATTGATTAGAACTATGCAGCATCCTGAATTGAGTCATACTAAGATGGGGCTCTGTTAAAAAAGAATGTGATGAGCCACATGCTGCAGCTTTGCAGACACACTTGAGCATCACTAGAAGACACTGAGAGTTTCCCACCATGAGTGATACATAAAAATGTATGTCAAATCAATGAGTAGATCCTGAGGCCAGGCAGCCATGCAGACCATCAGGAAATATTGTCATCTTAATTCAAAACCTCATACTGGTGAGGCAGTTCCATAAGCCAGCTCCAGACAACAAGTAGTCATGCTTGGTTTGTAAATCAGTGGAATAAGAAAAATGTTAGCCTCCTCAGCATTCACAGCTTTTGCATTCTTTATTTTTTTAATCCCAGAGTTTTGAAGACAGAAACTCTGTGGGACTACCCTCATCAAACAAACCACCAGCAGGTCTCCCCATGCAGCCAAAAAGTAGAGTTCAGAAGAAATTCCATCCTTAATTACGGTTCTGCACATACTTATCTGTGAGATGAAGAAACAGATCTGCATTCTCCAAACATATGGGTATTTCAATGCCTTGCTGCTCATGTACAAATGCAACTATAACCTTATGCCTTTATACCTCTTCTTATCTGATGTATCATTTTTTAGTTTCCTAAGCATTGAAAATAAAATCCTTTGGTCACAATTTGTTGTCTTTATTGCAGCCAAATACTGTTTGAAATATGAGAGATCTGAAGCCCATCCAAACTTCTTTTGACATTGTTTTTCCAAGCATGGCCCAAATTTTGCCATGACTCAAGTGAAGTTTAAGACATATGGGTGCTGAACAAAAAATAAGGCATCATCCAAGAGTTTGCATAATGTGACTATACATGAGGTAAATATGAAATTAGATAGTGCAGGGATCAGTAAGAAAGATGAAACCATAGCCAAAGTTTCGAGAAACTGACAGAGACCATCAGAGTTTTGCAATGGAGAACAGTCATGTGGTTTTCAGTGGTGTCAGAGATGAAAAAAATTATTATGATTTTCAGCTGTTAATAGTGGAAGCCATTTCACAAACTTTTTTCAGCCCAGAAAAGGACACAAGCATGTGCCAAATGATTCCATACAAGGCTTCCCATGTAGTCTGTACATATGTGTCTACCAGAAGCACAACATCAGATTACCAGACAGATGGTAGCTGCCTTTGCCACGGAATATCAGACTCCCTAAATGTACTGTGTGTGTTTGGCCCAGCCAGCCAAAGATAAGATTTTATTCTGAAGATTTTTTCTGTCATAGATGGTAAACAAATCTGATGACCTCCAGCTTGGAGATGGGAATGGGAGGGGTAAGCTGAAAGCAAAAAAAAAAACAAAAACCTGCTTGTATTAAACTTTAAAAACAAAATTTTCTAAATATAGGAGGGGGAAATGTTAAAGTTACATGTCAAATCAAGCTTTTGCATACAAATATGATTCTTATTAATAGATGCTGTGAATGCTT
Organism: Anthoscopus minutus; assembly: GCA_013399455.1. NCBI lineage: Eukaryota > Metazoa > Chordata > Aves > Passeriformes > Paridae > Anthoscopus > Anthoscopus minutus. The sequence goes on along the minus strand of VWYI01020202.1, from coordinate 259,120 downwards.
TCTTCATCTTCACTAAATATGCCCTTATTTTCTTCCCTAAAGCTCAGTAGCACTATTACATACTGATGTTTTCTTTATCTTGATAGTCCCAAAATGACTCCATCTCTGCAGCAAGCCTCTCCCACTCTATATTAGCTAGTATTAGTAGCAATCCAAAAAACTCGTATACTTCAAATATTTCTGAAAAAATTGGTAGAGCATTCATAGCTTCATTCTGCAGTGGGAAGAACTGCGGCACAGAGAGATAAAATCATCTGTCCTTGGCAGGAAGCCACCTACAGAATATTTGCTTTTTGTTCCTTTTTTTCTCCTGCCTTTATAATCCAGATACTTCTTAGATATTTTTGCTTTCTTTTTCTTGCTAGTATTCTGTTTGATTTTCTTTTTTTTTTAATCTTCACCTCATTTATTGAGGTGCCTGTACTTTTAATTACCTCTTCCTATAGGCTATTTTGTAAGAGAAAACCTCCCCCTGGTTGCATAAAGTCTCTACTGAAATATCCAGCAAGACAAGGACTAAGCATACTTTCCTCTACTTTTGTCCCACTTTTCTCTGTCCCCTGGATCCATTTATCCCTAGTTCTTTCCATTTTGTGCTAAACTTCTAACTCTCCCCCACATTCCCCGCTGCCGCCTTCCTATTTTCTTTCTGTCTCTTGCTCCTCTTTTCCCACCAGCTGGACATAAAGGGACCAGGATTTGAAATACCAAACAATAGCTTTTCAGATCTTGGTATGCTTCCTAAGGACTTCACAGGACTGAAGTCTATGAGAGGGGGAGTAGTCTTTAAAAAAATAAGTAGAAGTTCCTAATCATTGCCAGGAGATGCACTAAGGGGAGCCTACAAGGACTCAGTCACAAAAAGGGAGTGGTATTTTCCTTGCCATGAGCCCAGTATTGCACTAGCCAGCACTCTGAGTCACTGGGGGGAGCTTTGCTGAGAGAAGTCATGCATAAAGTTCAGTCCAAGAAATCAATCTCAGTACAGCCATTCCCCTATTTCAGAGAATATCAAGTATCAACACAGAGTTTCAGGAAGGTTGTTCAAAGTAATATTCCAATATTTTGGAAAAGTGTCAGCTATACCAAAGCAGAACAGTCCTCCTTAATGGTATCACTCTCTGGTGTCCCTCTGATGGTCATTGTGACCCAGGGCCATCTGCTCACTACTGATTGGTGGCATACGTTCAAAATGTCCGTACATTCCTTTAAATAGTTCAACAAATATTTCCCTAATCTCTGTGCATTTTGGAGATACCAAGTTGGTAGCTTAAGTCAGTTCCTTTCACATCTTTCCCAGCTCACAACTGTTGCTTTTATTTGTAACATCAGCATAGTTTATCCATTTCCACTAAAATTACCTAACAACAATCAGTTAAACCTAAACACTCCCAGGTATCTCTCTACATCCTGCAGCCTGCAGCAGTGACACAGTTGGAAGCTTGGGGAAAAAAAATCTTTTTCTCAGAATGCTCCCTTCCACAGAGATAGAAAGGAAGAAGATTATAGAAAAAGTTGGGAGGGCTTTTAGGAAACTGGCACAAAAACTAAGAAACAAATGATGTATGTTTTCTAGTCTCAGATGTCTATAATGGATTTCAAATCAAGCATTAACCATGGTGTATTTGTGCTGGAATAGATGTCCCACAGACATCTGAGACAGGTCCTTTGTTGCAAGAAATGCGGAAAATAAGAGCCAGCTTCCAAAAGACCTCTTTGATTTATATTTGTGTATCTTGCATGGGAAATGGAATAATTTGCTACAGAGTCACCATTTGTCATTTAAAGTGTGATGTGCAAAGCAATTCACAGAAGAGTGACACAACATTGACCACAGGCCAGCTCATCACCTATTGCTTTACATAGGTACTCTTCCTCACAAGCCCTGCTAAAACATCGCTTTAGCTAATCTACATGATATAATGAGAAACAGCACAACAACCAAGGGCATCTTTTCATATGTCTCCCTAGTCACAGTAAGCCTTTCTGTTTCTGAAACCCATGCATGGGTTTTCATCTTGTGGCATGCAACACACAGAAATGAAGAGTGGGGAGATTGCATGCTTGGTCGTTCAAAGGGGAAAATATGGAAAAAAATCTCAATATCAAATGTGACACTGATGAGGTCACTGCTTATCTGACTTTAATTCCAGATCTGGGGATAAGGTTTTCTTCAGTCCATCACTAGACCTAGCTTTGGGCAAAACAGATGTTTTCTCTGTGTTTCTGATGCTCCTCCCTTAAAATGAACTGATCAAACCTAAATGACCAGAAGATGAAGTGATACTACTCACAAGTGAGGGCCTACAGAGCACCAGGCTATGCTATTTGACTAGTCCCTCAGTACCAACTCCATGCCTGAGGCAAGCCCACAGTCCTCACTCTGACTATGGAGGCAGCCAAAACAAGATTAAGAAGTGGAGCCTCCCTTCCTCCCTCATGTCCTAAGTCCCAAGGCTAAGAAAGGCACATGCACTTGCAGAAGACAGCTCCAGCATTTTCCAACAGATCCTATGTTTAATGAATTAGCAGACCAGGACAGAAAGGGAAGAGAGATCACTCTGTACACATGCATCCCTCTCTTCAATGGTAATTTAAAAGAGACCACAAAACCAGACCTACAATCTTGTTTAAATAAAGAAAATAAATGCTCAGAATCCTAAAAGAAGGACCAGCAAGCAACCAAGCTGATCTGACAAAATGTAGATGTACCAGACCATGTGGCCCTGGACAGAAAGGAGAAAGGCATTGGAAATCCTTCTGTTTAGGGAGCGTTGTGTCCTTTTGAAATACCTCAAAGACAGCCTTGTGCAGGCTTCACAATTAATGAGGGTAAAAGAGGATTGTGGGGAAAAAAATAAATTAAGGAAATGGAAGGAGAACACGAAGAGTATTTTAAGCGGTTGAAGGCAAACCCCCCCCACCCCCCCCACCCCGGACAGTGGGCAAAAAGGGATCTAAAAATAGGCAGCATGAGACAGGGCTCTCCAAAAGAGAGCCCGAAGGACACTGTGTTCTGGAAACTAGTGTGACCAACCACAAACAAATGTGCCAAGACTCTTGTACATTTTGTTGGCATTTTGCTCAAGGCTGGCACATAATCCATACCAGGAAAGGTATCACAAAGTAGTCAGTGCCCTTCTCTGGGGTATGCTTTGCCGGTATATACTCCTTAGAGATTAGAGGATAATGGCTCATCAGCTTGTGACAGAAAAATGATAAAGACTTTCCTGAACTCTCCCTTATCACCTGAGGAATTGACAGAAGTACATTTTTATGTATTTATTTAACTCCATGAAAAAAAAGTTGGGCTTTTCTTGGTACCTACTTACAGTAAGTTTGCAGTCATTTGTTCGTATGCTTACACTGGTATTTAGTTTCTTTCTAAATTAGCTTTACTTAGCTTATCTTCTCCTCTCCGGTGTTTACAGAGAGTAATCATATCCCCCCCACTAAGCTAATACACCAGCCTCTGCTATTTTCTTATTGTATACAAGTTCTTCGATTTTGTGACCACTCTCCTTTTACACCTCTGCATCTACTCTGGTCTAAACTAGTTTCTCTTGAAGTGGAGTAAACAGAGTGAGAATGAAACTTCAAAAACAAGCTCAAAAGCACCTTGCAAAATAATACCTCTCTACCTCCACTGGAGTTGCCAGACCTGATAAAAAATCTGAGGGTAAGCCTTTTTTGCTTCCAAATCACACTCATGTTTCTAATTTCTCTTATGTCTTACAGAGATCCAGCTTATAACAGATGTTTCAATGACCTCCTAAATGCAATTATTGTCTGTTTTTACTATTAAATTCTATCTCATTTCTGTTCAAGTCATCTATAAAGTAGTCTTCAAAGTCATCTTCATGCAACAGTCTGATTTACATGCTTCTCTTTTTATTTATCACTTGCAATTTTCATCAACTTACTCCTTTTTTTTTATTTCAAACTCATGAAACAAACATATTGAATGACACCAGTGCCAAGACATGGTCTTAAGACACCTTCTTGCAGCCTGACAGGTTTCTTTTCAGCACAGCATGTTGCCACATCCCTTTTATGTGCAACACAAGTTCCTCATATTAACCTCCATTGTCTCCAATCTGACAGCTTCTCAGCTGGTACAATATAAAATATTTCAGTGCAGACCAGGAATATTCAAACTGTCTGCCCAGGCAAGTGTTGGGAGTCACCAGCCCTGGAGGTATTTAAAAGATGTGGGGACATGATTTAGTGGTGGACTTGGCAGCACTGGGTTAACCTTGGACTCAATGATTTAAAGATCTCCAACCAAAAGAATTCTATGATTTCACTATATTTTCTTCTGTTAGAAAACTACTTATTTACCTCAAAGAGAAATTTTGTGATGCTTTATTCAACCAAGGTAATTTTTTATCATGTTTTCTGTTTATCTTCATTTGCCTAATTATTCTGTATGTCAGCAGTAAGCTGTGCTAAAATTCCTTGCTGCTAGTACTAAGACTTCTCCATCTGGTCTCAGGTGAAGATTGTCCAGTGCTATAACTGGGGTACATGGAGAGGCTTTGGAGACTATATGTTTCTCACTATCTCTTCCAATCCAAGGAGAAGGAGACACATTCAAAGCAAACACAAGAAGGTTGTACTTCAATCAACCTGCAGGTAACCTCTGGGATTTCTTGCCATGAGATGCTATGAATGGTTAAAGATAAAAACAGGGGAGGAGGTACATGAACAAATAAATGAAAAGGGAAACCACAGAAGGACAACACCTACAACCCTCCCCATGTTTACACTAGGTACATGAGTCTCTGGGCCACAAAATGCAGGAGGCTCAGAAACTAATACTGTGTTGGGAAGCATGGTGAGATGGATTTTGAAACAAACCCAGTAAATTGACTCTTACATTTATATAATGTACCATATCTTATTTGACTGTCTTATTTCCTGACATTTCCTTATTTCCTGACTGAGTCTTATTTCCACCACACTCATTCTATGGTAACTACTCCCATTCACTTTCCTACTTTTTACCTCATGGCAAATATCATCACTACTGAAAGCTGAGACAAAGTGTTTGTTAGCTTTTACAGGATATACAGATTATCTTTAAATCTTGTAATATCCTTAGGGCACACTAGATGAACATCCACTTCTGTTTTGCTTTACATTTCTTGCTTTGCCTGCTGTCATTTTTTGTAATTTCTTTTGTTAAGAGCTTGACTTCTGAAAATTCTCACTTTGTCCCTACATTTTCTAAGATCCAGAAAAAGGTTTATTTCATGATAAGTCTTTTCTCCATTCCTTTTAGCCCACAAGTTTCATTCATAAGTTATTGTTTGACACAACAAATCATTAGGCCACAAGTGGATCCCTTTCTGCAGGTTGCCCCTTGCCGAAGATGAAACAGGTTTTACATCTTTGAGGTGGATTATACATGTTTTACACATAGAGATAAGTATTACACCTCTGAATTGAGGGATTCCAGCCCTCTGCTGCCTCTCAGTTCTTCATGTTCTCTAAGCAATGAAAGTAAAGACAACAGCTCAGGAGAGAAGGGAATGTAGATTTTCGTATCTGAAGCCCCTTTCAAGCCTGTCAGGTACTTACCTTCAACAATTGCAGCCATCTAGTGGACAAATACCAGAAACAGTCCCTAGTCAGTACAAATGTTGTCTTCCCTTGCTTGCAATTGTTCATTGAGTGGACTGGTATTTGGTGTTTCACGGTTAAACAGGCAATACAAAATAAGTGTCCCAAAATCACTTTAACATGAGCTTGTATTACAGCACAGTTGTCCTGGCCACTCTGCTAAGACCTTAGGAATGAGCACACCTTTCTACCACAGAACATGATACTCCAGGAGGTTGCTTGGGCATACAGATTTATTCTCCTGCATTTACAATACCTCAAAAAAGTTAATATTTTACTAATGCTGCCATACACTAAAATACCTCCAAAAGGTTAAGATTTTACTAATGCTGCCAGTGATAATGAATACATAACCAGAACGGCTTTTGCAGCAGGACACACCACTGACTCTCTTTGATACCTGACAAGTGATTGCAGAGGCAGAATTATGTGTGTCAAGGCCTTACTCTACAGCAGTGATTCCCAGCCTGGGCTACACCTGCCTGGCTGATGTATTGATAACTCTGCCAAGGGGAACATCAGCAGCTGCTGATTATCCCCAGTGTAAATATTTGTCTTCACAGAAGGAAACTACATAGACAATTACCACTTTTGCAAGCTCTATTAGCTCAGTCAGCTAGATAATGGCAATCCAACAGCATCTGCCTTTTGAAGTGTGGAACTTATGGAAGGTAAATAGGTCAGCTGGCATGCATTTGGTGAAGGAGAGGTGCAATGTAGCAGGAAAAGAAAGAAAGGAATGTAGAAATCTCTTGCCCTGTCAAGAACCAACTCTGAAGACAGAAATTGTTGCTATTGCTGCTCTGTTAATTACCTCTTTTAGCATCAGTTGTGGTGGTATCTACGTACTCTGTGACCACCAACTGATTTGCTAAAGATTTTTTTATGCACATATGTCAGTCACAATCTGTACAATATATAAAACAATGTGCTCCCTAAAGTCTGACCTTCATTATTTTTTCAAATGGCCATATTAACATAGAGTGAATAACACAAAAAATGCTCATGTCACAAAAATGTGCACTTGGCAGCATGATTATGATGATGCCCTTTCCATGCCATCACTCAGCCAGAATGCATTTAGAAGAGGGAGGTCCTGCCTTACCAACCTGTTCTCCTTTCATGACCAGATGACCAGGCTGGTGGATATGGGAAAGGTGTGTACTTGGACTTCCCTTTGACAAAGTCTCCCATAGCATACTCCTGGAAAAGCTGGCAGCCCATGGCCTGGGGAGGTGCACCCTTCACTGGGTAAAGAACTGGATGGATGGCCAGGCCCAGAGAGAGGTGGTAAATGGTGCCAGTTGGCAACTGGTCACCCATGGTGTCTCCAGGGATCAGTGTTTGGTCGAGTCCTGTTCAGTATTCTATCGATAATCTGGATGAGGGGATGGAGTCCACCATCAGCACATTTGTAGATGATGCAAAACTGGGTGGGAGTGTCAATCTGCTGGAGGGTAGGAGGGCTCTGAAGAGGAGCTTGGCCAGGCTGGATCAATAGGCTGAGACCAATGGCATGAGGTTCAACAAGACCAGATGCTGGGTCCTACACTTTGGCCATAACAACCCCCTGCAGTGCTACAGGCTGGGGATGGAGTGGCTGGCCAGCAGCCAGGCAGAAAGGGACCTGGGGGTGCTGGCTGATGGCAGATATGAGCTGGCAGTGTGCCCTGGTGGCCAAGAAGGCCAACGGTTTCCTGACCTGTGTCAGGAACAGTGAGGCCAGCAGGAGCAGGGAGGTCATTCTTTCCCTGCACTCAGCACTGGTGAGGCTGCACTTCAGTCCTGTGTCCATTTCTGGGCCCCTCAGTTTAGGAAGGATGTTGAGACACTGGAGCATGAACGGAGAAGGGCTGGTGAAGGGTCTGGAACACAAGTCCTATGAGGAGTGGTTGAGGGAGCTGGGGATATTTAGCCTGGAGAAAAGGAGGCTCAGGAGAGATTTTATTTCTCCCTACAACTGCCTGAAAGGAAGCTGTGGCCAGGTGGAAGTCAGCCTCTTCTCCCAGGCAACCAGCGACAGGACAAGAGGATACAGTCTTAAGCTACATCAGAGGATGTTTAGGTTGGACATTAGGAAGAATTTTTTCACAGAAAGGGAGACTGGGCATTGAAATAGGCTGCCCAGGGAGGTGGTGGACTCACCATCCCTGGAGGTGTTTAAGAAAAGAGTGGTGTGGCACTTGGCGCCATGGTCCAGTTGATAAGGTGTCCAGTCATAGGCTGGACATGATCTCAAAGGTCTTTTCCAACCTAGCTGATTCAATGATTCTGTGACAAGTCATCATCTGCTGATAACTTTAGGACAAGGCGTGTCTATTCCATTTTGTTTGCTAGGAACTCACCAAAATCTTTATGATGTACCACTGATACATATGTCTAAGGACCCTCAAGGAATGACTTGTTAGAAGCATAGTCATTTTGGGGTTTTTTTAGGTAATACCACAGAACTTAATTGAACCCTAGCCATTATTACCAAAAAAGAACCTCTACCATTATCATCAATATACCATGCAGGTGCAGTACAAAAACCTAGCTTTTCCACACTCTGCACACATGCTATGGGTGCTTCCAGGTGTCATCATTGTCATGGTACATCTGCAGTGTTCCTGGCTATTAGGAATAAAAAATTCTAAACAGCATTTTTCTAGTGACATTCAGTTATTGTGCTTCCTGGAGATCACTGTTATGAAGCTGCATACAAAGGGAAGAGACAAGATAGGACAGAATCAGACCAGAGGAAATGGGTCTACCCAGTCCTCCATTACATTAAGCAAAGCTGCTGAAGGTCCTGGAGCCAAACACCACTTGGACACTACAGTAACTACCTGGCTGATTCAGCACCAGAATTAAGCGAAGAGTTTGTATCCAACAACATAAAAATTCCAGCCATTTTTCCTGTTCATAATTTATGTTTAAGCTCTTCATTGTTTCAATTCTTTTTTCACTTGCAAGAAATTTGCTGCAACACTTCATTGAAGAATTTGCTATTTGTTTTACACTGAAGATACAGAATATTTCTACAACCAGAAACGGAAATAGTTCGTCAACAGACAGTGGAACTGAAGCAGTCATTTCTAATTGAGTCTCCCAGCAAAGACAGACTTACTTATACACACATGCAAAACCAGCAGCCAATGTTTGCCTATGTGCATGGCCTGGGGCAGCAGTTTTCAGTACTGAAACCCAATGAGATAGGATGCAAGAGACAGGAAAACAGATGTGCCATGAAGTTCTCAGCATGAGCAGAGCATCCTCTGCTACACATTCTAATGATCAATTCACCCTACAGTGCTGACATCAAACTGGTGTTAGATTTATTTTACATTCCAGAACAGCAGCAGTAATCCTAAATTACGTAGCTCTACACTGGACTTTAGTGCCTGACAGTCATTTGTCATCTGCAGTCTTGCTCTACATGCACTCAGTCCCTGCAATAATTTAGCATGTTGCCTTTTGGAAGGATTAGGGTACTGGACGTCCTCTGAGAAAGCCATAGGAAATACATATTGGTCTTGTGGTTAATTTAACAAAGTTCTGGATGTCACTATTATATAGTGGAAATGCAGTCAAACACTTGTTAAGCAGCCAAATTTTAAACAAATTTCCATGTTCTTAAATGGTCATTTGAGTGTTTGACATAAAATGTACATCTGTGTTTAAGACACGGCATACACACATGAACTTACACAGCACTGTGGGTTTTAACATGCTGAAACGATTTGCAACTCTCTTTTAAAGTTATTGGCTTCCAAAACCAACGATGATAAGTAAAGTGAGATCTGGAACAAATTAATATATTTCCCAATAACCTGTGGGTTTCTTCAGGACTGCTCACAGCACTTAATCGGCAGCTAAGAGCTCCCCATAACAACAAAATGTAAAAGAAGAAAAAATGCTATGGATAAAGTACAAAGTCAGGCACTTAAAATTTAGGAAGCATAAAACTATGATTCCCCACACAATGTTAATTTGAGATCCTCATATACATTTATTTTGATACTAACCTGATATTCACCTTTGTCCCACAGGATTTCTCTGTGGCTAAGGCAGACTGGCAAACCAGGAAGCAGAAGCAAAGTGCTGCTTTCCAAGTAGGACAGCTGGCTGTCAGCAAATGCCATGACTATGCCAGCTTCTCTGCCAGAGAAATAGAAGAGTCCAGAGAAAATATAATGACTGACCAAGGTGCTTGTGCAGAGGCATTGGGTTTACAGGAAATAAGTTATATCCTATATTTCCCACATTTTCAGGAGACAGTTAGGAGCATATATAACATAGCTGGGTTGCCCAGGAAAGGCAGTTTCACCCTCCTGCCTCCTTCTCTTCCCTCCAACCCCACAGCTGGAATTATCACCCCAGCTGGGGGATAGACAGACCCATGCCTGAAGCTAGCAGTCCCTTGAAAACAGAGGCTAATTAGGAACAGATGGCCAGGATTGTTCCAGGAGTGCATACATTTCCTTGGCCATCATCTTCCCAGCCCAGGGATCTGTGGGGAAGTGCCAAGTCGACTGGGCTAGTTCTAGCCCCAGCTGCAGAACAGTGATGGAAAAGGAACTGCTCTCAGCTTAGCACTTCCCAGGAGCAGGGGTACAGACACAGGAAACAGGTATCCCAAGGCACAGGACCAGTAACAGCCTGCAGAGATCCTCAAATCATTTATAAATTAGCTACTGCAAGGAGGGAGATTTAATCCTGCATGGTAGGTTTAGACTGGATATTAGGAAAAAATTTCTTCATGGAAAGGGTTTCAGGGACTGGAATAGGCTGCCTAGGGAAGTGTTTGAGTCACCACCCCCAGAGATATTTAAAAGAGGTGTAGATATGGCACTTGCAGACATAGTTTGGTGATGGATTTGGCAGTGCTGGGTAAATGGCTTGACTCAAAGATCTAAGAGGTCTTTCTTTTCCAACCTGAACGATTCTATGATCCTACGATTGATGCCACACTGCACCCAGCCTAATGAGTTCTCTTTCTTAACCTGATAATTCCTTTGCCCTCTCTGTTCTTCTCCATGTGGCTGTTATATATTGGCCTTTTTTATTACACCAACTTAAAACTGAGAGAAAAGGCTTCACAATTTCCACCCATTTTATTCTTCTTTTTTTTCTTCTTTACAGACGAAAAAAAACCAAACCAAACCAAATCCAAAAAAACAACAAAAAAGACACCAACAAACAAACACCACCCCAAACAAAACAAATCATTAACAACAAAAAAACCAAACAAAAAAGCCCCTGAAACAAGCAAACAGGAAGAAAAAAACCAAAGCCCAGCTCTGCCATTCAGTATGTCGTTTTGTACTTGGGCACTACAATGGTTCACATTAATAGCTGTAATATTTTTTATAGGAGGTAACTGGAAGTTCAGAGACACTGAGTGACCTGTCTATGCAGGAATAAACAAAAACCTTTATTTCCAGCTTCCTATTCTAACAGTAAAGCTGCTTTCCCACACTCCCTACAATTTACCAAAAATTGTGCATTTTCTTTGAAATGTTTACTCCAAAATACCACAATGTGTCTTAGATTCCCACAAAGCTCAGAGCAGAAAACAACAGATCCCAAATCTGTCAACACAGCTTCACCTTAGTATTGCTGTTGTTGAGATTTGGATCAAGGCACCTCAAGACTGAGGCACCACCTATATGGACCAACCAGCCACTTGCAAAGTTGGCAACAGTAAGCTATGGGTGACAAACTGGCATATGGATTTGGACTAAGTTTTAACATTGCAACCTTGAGAGAGAAGAGTGAACAAAATGTAATTACCCTATACCTAAAATGTCAGAGTACTTCTTTCCTAGTCAGACAGTCTCATTCAAACAATACCGTTGCTTATGATTCAAATTTTACACAGCCTCCACATTCCTAAGTACTCATCTGACTTTAGCATTTTTCAATGTAAAGCCAGGTAAGGCTTCTCAACAGCGTAAGCAAGAAGCAGTTTTGGAAATGGTGGTAGAATGGGTCCAGGACAGGGAGAACAAAAAATGAGGGGATTTGATATATGCTGAAGAACCAGAACAGCTTTTACTGCCCTGTGAGAAGTGTGGTTCAAGTACTTTGAGTCTGCTCAGAGCCTGAAAGCATTTTTTTGAGATCTACTAGCTGCTAAAAAGGAAAGAGAAGATTTCTGCCCTTATAGAAGGGGTACACAGAGTGGTTCTCCATCTTGAGGAGGGTATTTGCCTAAGTGGGACTGTAGTGCACAGGTTTTAATCCCTCACTGTGTTGGATTTCCTGGCCTTTTGCTAAAAGTGGCATCCAAGTAGTTGTGGCACACACCATCCCAGTTCAGGGACAGTACTGCCACTGCCCAGACTTCTTAGGGGTGACACAGGGGAAGCTCAGTCACTCCAGCTTCTCACAGGCAATGGGAAGCTCTGCCTCTTCAGGGAATGGCTCACCAGAGCCAAATCTGCAAAACCAGCAATGCCATGTAGTGCTCCTGATCACTGCATTCTGGTCAGAATTTTGGCTGTGGGCTGTAGGCTTCTGTCTTTTACAACCAAAGTTTTACAATTCAGATAAAATGAGTTAATTTACTACATGAAAACTGCAAACTCAATCAACAATTTTTGCTTGTAGTGGATATGCCTTGCCCTAGTGCCTCACCACACATGTCCTGCAAAGCATAATGTGGGAAAGCAGGAAGGAACTTAGACTCAAAGGCTGACTGTGCTAGACCCTCTGCTGACACCCTAAGGGAGATTGCAGTGTTCCCTGGGTGGCAGAGAAAGCAAAGTAGTCCATTTCCTTTGCCAAATGTGTTAGTAGTCCTTCTGCTGCCCCAGGAAACTCGGGTTTCCAGGATCACTGGAAATTGCTCAATGAATCACCACAGAACTACAAATCCATAGCTGCTTCAGAGTAAAGATGCCCTTCATGCACTGTGTGCATGAGGAACTTCTCCTTAAGAGGCTTGTGCAAGACTCCTAAATCCTTTGTTCATGTCACAGGGGTTTCATGAGGTTAAGAATCAGGTTTTGCATAGTACTGATATAAGCAAGTATTTATCATTCTGAGCTGAACTATCATGTAACTGTGCCTACCCCAGTTCAACAAGGATTTTAACCTGCTGCCTGCTTAAAGTGAGACATAGGTTTAAACAGCTTGTTGAATAAAAGCCAAAAGGAAGATAGATTGAAAAATTAGGCAGACATATATGATTGTATAAAATTTTCAAGCAAACTTCAAATTTTTTTCCCCTTTATTCTGATGTTTTATTGGTATTGCTTTCCCAGTAGAATTTCAGTGCAGCTCTCATCTTTACAACAGAAAAGAAATAAAACTGAAGGAAAATTATATTTTGCCATTTAACTGAGCACTTGTTTTTAATGGGTGGAGACAGGTAGGAACACAGAATTTCTCAGACAGAGCAAATTCTTTATTTAATTTTCGAAAACCCTTGAGCTGTTCTGAAAAGGTTTTGTCTTGTAGTAATTAAATAAAAATCAATCATTTCAATATAATTTCAAATGATACATGGAGCATACGGGGGTATTGTAAACACAGCAAAACATTACAACATCTGTTATTATTAATGTTCTTTACTGCCTGCCAAGTTTGTCCATGGTCCTGTCAAGTGAGGAAATCCTTCTGCTGATACAGGAATCAGATGATCAGAGTTAGGTTCACCAGGGAAGAGGAGACACAAGGATTTTTGATGCATTTCAAGACAGTGTAAAGGTCTTGTTTATAGTCTTCTTATCAAAGAATAAGAGTGAGGGAGTTGTTGCCTGTCAATATGACCAAAAGAACTGATTGCCATATGAATCTCCTCACCAGTGTGTTGCGATCTCCTGGGTAGCCTTAACGTTGGTGGATTTCATGTGGTTCTCTCAAGATTCACTGTTGATCCTCAGTGGCTTGTAAACAGAGGCAGCACGGTCCTGCATCACCCAAGTTCTGTCTATCCAAAATCAAAATACCACAATCACATATATTTATCTCAGAGATAGCATTGCTCGAGTACACCCTCTGTGATAAAGTTTCAGACAAGAAAAGTATTTTTGCGGTGCTGAATATCTGGAACTGCCAGGAACCAAATAAGGAATCATAGTAAGGGTGCAAGATGAGACTGACAAGCTATTTGAATGTCAGTATATATAAAGCAGGGCTGTAGCATGCCATGCAACATCTGCAGAAATGAACTGCAAGGTTTGAACCTCATGTTTCCGAAGGATCAAATACATTTTCTGTAACATTGATAAATATTAGGAGAAAAAAAAATTTCACTGAACTCTCCAGGTAAAATACATTCAATACACACACACATACAAAATCCCCACAATCAAAATCAGTTCAGACCTATCTAAGAGGGAGCTCCTCATCCTTTCTGCCTATTTCCACTCCATTTGTTTTATGCAATCTCTTTCTAATACAACCAGGGAAACTGATCAAACACATTCTATACATACCACCCAGCCCACAGCCTCAGCATCCCAGCTGTATTCCTAACCTCACAAATCCACAGTGAAACCATCTCCAGGGTTTCAAAAGCATAGCAGCTTTCATGAAGGGAGGCAGTGGGAGCTCTCTTAATTAGCTCAGCTTCTTTGTGCATTTCTAGACATGTCTCTTTCTTTGTTCACCTTTAAGAGTTTAATGTCAGGGTAGAAATAGATTTGTCCTCCATAAAGTAGCATCACATTCTTAAGGGTCCTCTTTTTTTTCTAATAAAAGTTCTTACACACAGAAAAACAGTCAACATGGGGTCAAATATCTGAACAGAAAGAGGTGAATTTTAACCAGTCTGTGCATTTAATGAGGACTAACAGAGGAAAAGCTGGAAACACAGCCAGTTAGGTGAGCATTTCATTAACAGAAAGTCCTTCACATGTTGTCCCTACAACTCTGCAAAGGAAAATTCAAACATGAAACTGTCATTAATGCAATTCAATCCTTTCTGGAAGCACAAGAAAATTAAATTTAGTCTTGATAGTTTAATTCTTTTAATATTTCCACTGGATATAAAACTTACCAACCTGACAGTCATTTCTAGGATGCAGAGAAGGCAGCAGAACCATGAATTTTCTCACCAGTATAGTAAAGTATAAGTTTACAAAGAAAAGAGAGTTGAGAACAAAGCCATGGAAAAATGGGTTCCAACTTTACTGTGTCTCAGATTTCATTATTCAAGGTTTGCAAAAGGGAAATCACGTGATCCTCTAGAACATTCAGCATTGGCTGAGAGGCCCTGAGACAACAAATCACTCAAAAATGTGTCCAAACTACACACGCCGAGTTTTCCTAAGGAGATCCTACATAGATCCGGTTAGAAAATAATTTAAATCATTATTACCATTCCTCTCTGGCTACTTAGGAAAAGGTTTGAAAACTCAGATTCCCCATTAAAATCTGTATGAATTCCAAAATATGGATTAGTACATGTCTTAATACGAGGTAGGAGCCAATTAAATTTGTATCTTCTGAGAATTGTCTTGTCTTACACGGTGCAGTATTTCTATTTTTAGGGGATTGAAAGAAAAAAGTTAAATTCTGAGTATTGTCTAATTTTTATGCATTATCATAATGGCTTAAAAGAAAAATGAAAAAATTTATGAAATTGAGAATTTTGAAGATCCAAAAAAATACACCTCCTCCTGAAAGCAAGATTACAAACAGCAATTTGTCTCCAGAAGTTTACTCGCTGCTATGAAGAGGCTGGTCTTCCTACTAAGTAGGCTATAATTAAAGTATTTTGTACAAAACCACTTCAATAGGAAGAAAAGTAAATTCATTCTGGTCTCAAAATAAAGAAAATAATAAATAAAGAAAAAAATCCTAACTCTTCCTCAGTTCTACCTCTCCTGTAAACTTCCCTGGACTAGTAATGGCAAAATATTCTGATCCATCTAACCAATATCCTCACCAATGTCCCCTTTGAAGTCTTGCAGATGTCTTCTGATAATTAAAACACTATTTTCTGCAAAAGAGAAGTCCTATTAAGGACTACCTACCTTTTCAGTACCTGCACATATGTACACTGCACACATGTACAGTGTTCATATATTGTTTGTGTGTCTTCTGTTTTTCAGCATAGTCTGTCTGCTTTGTCACAGACAGCAAAGTATAAGGGTGCCTGGGGTACCTAAAATTACATTAGAAATTACATAGTCATTGCTTTAAAAACCTATATTAATAAACTACTTCAATGTCTGGAACAACTGTAAAACTCTCACTGCAAGGCCTTTGGTATTTTATTTTTCCCATGTAAAATACAGTCTTAGTTTTATACAAAAACTTTGAACAAAAATTGCACTTAAGTGTAACCTAATTTGCATACTGTACACATCCTACTGGTCTACAATTCTACCATTTCAAAAGAGACATTTTGGCTATTTGGAGCCTTAATGTCAGCAAACCACCTTAACAACTACAAATACATATATTTAATGCACAAAGTGAAGTGTATATAACGTATTCACACTCATTGAGCCCAAGGGCTCTACTCATCCTCATCCTATTTTTACAAATCAGCACCTTCATCCACATTTTTAATTCATTATATTAAACATTTAACTATTAGAATGTTGCTGCATGAAACAGGATGAGAAAAATTTCACAGGACTATATCCACAGTCAGGTTTAGGCAACTAATCACATCTGCTCTGCCTGGATTCTGCCATTCATGGTAATTTAACACAGTCCCAAACCTCATCTCTCAACCATTCTGTTGAACAAAGGTCACAAACCTTGCATTCACCATGGAAAAAATAGGCTCCAGCTATTCATCCTTGTTTCTTTTCCATGCAATATCTAACATGTTGATATATTTAACAAAAATTGAATTCATTAACACATTAGTCAATATACCAATATTGTTTGTTGATTAAGTTATTGGGATTTTTTCCCAGTCACAAAGTGATCAAACTAAATCTCAGGGTTTTTTTTCGATTGTTTTACTTTCTCAGCTGTTTTTTAAACTATAATTTTCTGTAGGTAATTGGGTAAAAGGAAAGGCTTCTGTAATTGTTATTTTTTCTATGGTCTCTTTTGTGTATTTTTACTAGAGCATTTCTGCTGTTTGAAGAGACTGTGACCATCCCTTCTATTGAAGGGCTATACTCAAAGAAAACAAGACACAATTCTACAACCACCATGTACAGATTTATCTTTATTTGGTGGAATAGGGCTTGGTCTGCAGGATACTGGAGGGTAATTTTACAACTTTTTGGACATAGCCTCACTGTCCTGCCTAAGCACAGCAGATTGTGGGGCACAGCTCAGTTACATCCATACTAGCAGACAATGGCTCTGCTTCTGCTTCTAATGTAGTCACTGAGAATTTTGGCATTAACTCATATTACTGTAATTCAGATGTGCTACTGAAATAAATGTGATGTATATTTTCCATGATATGATTACTAGATTCAGTTCTGGTCAATTAAAGCTGCCTGCCCAGGGCTCTCAACAGGGTAATGATTAATGTCAATAAGCAACCCTTGCTCACATCTGCTGACTGCCTATTAAAAAACCCCAAAACAAATAAACCAACATTTAAAAAGGGCAGTGACATTAATTTGTTGCCTTCAGCCACGTTTAGACTAAGAATACCCAGCTGCATGAAGCTGAAGTATTGTGTCCAGAAAGAAACTGGCAGAGGGAGCATGTATTGCTGGGAAAGTGTCAGACCCGAAAGGCACTCTGAATGAGGCCCTGGTTCAAGGTGGAGATTTCAGCTGCAGCACTGCCCATATCACCTGTGCAAGGCCATGCAGCAGCACTCTGCCTCTCCACAAGACAAACTAGATGAAAACCTCACAGAACAGCAAGAACAGCCACAAAATATAACAGAGATAAAAGTGTGTGTGTGTGTGAGGACTTGAATGAGCACAATTACAGCAAAACACCCCCAGTGCCACCCAGGACTCTGGGGTATGTGCAGCAGGCCCTGAGTACCAGCCCTGCAGAGGACAGCCTAAGAGCAGCTGTGCTTGGTCCCTGCTGTGGAGGGAGAAATTCAGAACAGAGAAGCTCCTGGTGAACTTCTTGTGGGTCCCTGGCCTTCTCTGCTCTCTTTCCAGCCAGCACCTGATACACCCACGCTGACCCTCAATGCCCCAGCAAACATGAGAGGAACATCTCTGTTCCCATCCTAGCTAGACTTTCATCCTGCGGGTTGCATCTCTGAAACAAAGAGACATCCTCACACTCCAGCTCTTCTCTTAGTTTGTTCTCCCATGGTTTTAATGCCACCCTAGGGACTGGGCTAAGCAGTTCAGGGAGCAAAGATGGGCATCTCTCATGCTCCATTGTTTTGAAGCAGGAAATGGCTGCAGAAAAGCCTCTTCTCAGTGCACACAGGCTGATGACATGGGACTGGTGGGATCCCTTCTGGTCAGAATGTAACCCTCGCTGGAACAATCAGCAATTTGGACATCCGAAAATTATTTTATTAAACAACAGTTGTTAATCAGTAGGAGGTCTTTTTCCACAGCCATTCTTTAAAGCTGAAACATTTCCATGTTTCCTGTAATACTTGTGCTTAGTCACACATTGACAAATACAAGGAAAAAAACTCAGATCTGTATGACAGATTTTTGGAACCACCGAAATAATCTCTTTGAATTCTGCGGCCACTTGACAGCAGGAGTCCAGAAGGAGAGTGTTGAAAGCAAAACCTTGTATTTATTCACTGGAGTTTTTATTACATTTTTCTCCCAGAACAGGATACCTACCATATTCTACAAAAAATGCATTATCAAATGAACAGACCACAGACCCTGTTAAACTTTAAAACTTTCCATGTACACTTTTTGCTACCCATCTTATAAGCTTGACAGAGAGAAAAGGGATTGTCCTTTACCTTTCAGTGAGAATTCAACACACTCAGCCAAAGGTTCTGCCAGAGGACATCTTCTGCAGAACATCCCACCATCTTGCAACTCGCACATTCACATGTACAAAAAGTCTCTGGCTGAGTCTGCTCTTCCCTGCTGTAATACATCAAAAGAAAATATGTCAAAATTCCCTAAAATTTAAACATCTGAGAAGTACTCTAATTAAAAGTGTCTACTATTACTTTCTAAATACCTGAAGAGGAAGGATTTTGCTGGTTGGGCTCAAGGTCATGTATCACTAAGTCATGAAACTTTCCTCCTCCATGCCAGGCTGGCAGTGGGTGTCCTTCAGAGTGCTGTCCATGAAAAGAGGAGGTCGGCTCATTTCTTCTTTTTTATGGTCATCCCAAAAAGCCATGACTTCAGTGGAAGTGAAAGTGAATATCCTCTCCCACATCCATCAATTCTGAAGCATGGAAGGAAAAAGCACTTCATCTCTAAGTAGATTTGTAGAGAAAGAGACAAGCATGGCTGTTTTCCAAAGGACTGGCTGTAGCATAGGGTGGGAGTGAGCATAAGCAGCTGACAAGGGCCATGGCCTGCAGAGGATGGCAGCTCTGTGATCTGCTCTGCTGGTGGCATGGGCCAGAGAAACTGGGTTTGCTCCTTTGCCTTGCACAAGCAGCACCTGCTGCTGGGGTCCTCACTCCTTACACCAGGCATCTAGCCCTGAGCAGGAAGAGCAGGCTGGGCTCTCCCACAGTTCTCTGTCTCCTATTTTCACCTTCCTTCTCCCTCATCTCTTTCCAGGGCAAGCCCAATCTCTCCATCACTCGCCTCAGACCAGGCTGGCTGTGTCGTTGGAAATTTGAGCATGGGAAGCTTTGGGGTCTGCCTTGAGGAGAGAGCTTCAGCTTGCATCCCACAGCAACCCAGCATCAGTACCAGAATTCCAGAAAGGCCTGGATATCCCCATGGTGTGTCCTACTAGCTGCTAAGCAACATGTGCACATCATTTACATCCACTACAAATACCAGAGTGGGACTGCTGTTCAGATGCGCTGTGCTCTCCCCCATAACATGCCTGCATGTCCTTGGGGGCCCAACTCAAAGGACTGGGCTTTGCCAGCCAAAGCTGAGAGTCAAAACTTCAGTGTGCCATTGTGAATCTATTCCTTAGGCCAACCCATGCCCAGCTGTGTAATACAAATAACATTTTTCACCAGCGAAAACATTTCTGCATCTTGGAGGCATACAGTTAATAAAAAGCACATTAAAATACTTAATGTGCTTAACTCTTTGTGTCTTTGGGGTAATTTTGCTATAATGGAGCAATAGGTGCTATACAGAAATGAGATTCCTGGCTGATCACCTTCCTAGTGTACTCTCAGGTGGCTTTCATAAATGAAATTAAAAACAAGACTCTCCAACAAATACAAAAAGAGAATTGAGACTTCACAAAGTTTTGATAACTAAAATCACAAATAATCTCTCCCAATAAAGACAGTGTTGGTGTTAAACACTGTGTTTTAAATTAATTTTAGCCAGGTGAACCTAGCCACACAGGAGTAAAGCCATGAAAAGAATTCTCCTGGAGAAGCAAATAACTAAATGTGCATGATGGATGCAGCTGGGCAGCACCAAGCTTTCATGGTGACCTCAGTAGGATGAGTAAGTTCATGCAGCATTTTCCATGAAGCAGAGAACAATATTTTTCTCTTTGTAGCCTTCTTCTGAGGCTCCCAAGAGAGCAATTCTTTTTTCCAGGCTGCTTGCAACTGCCATAGAGCTCCCTCCGAAAACCCTGTAACTCCTGCCTTATCAATACAGAAAAAAAGGAAGGAAACATGAAATGTAGAGTGACACATTCAACCCTTTTTCTTCTTAACTAAAAATGTGGGAAATCTGTGGTGGTGGTAGTAGCAGAAAGAGGTGAAAATACATCAGTGTGGAAAGGTGACATGTCTTTGCAAGCCTCCTGCCTCTTGCTCCTCATCCACCTGTCCATGGGCACAGCCAGCCATCAACATGGGCGCAATAGCAGCAGCTGTTGCAGATTCCTCAGCTTGCTCCATTATGTCTCCTGGTGATTCCTCTTGATGCAGTGAATGGGAAATATTAGATCTGAGCTGATAAACAGCTCATTGTGGGACAAGGCACATGTGGCTCCTGTCAGTCAGTGCTGCATGTTCCGTGTCCACGGGGCGACTGCATGCACATAAGAGTGGCCATGCTGAGCTCCCACGATGCACAAAACTCACGTATTGAATTTTCCCTCTTTCCCTCCAGCCATCCCTGTTCTGCTTCTTGCTAAGTCAACTAATATCTACCACACTAGCAGTAAAGGGCCCTTGGGAAAAAGGAGACCAGGGAATAGGCTGATTGTTCCTGATCTAGGCGTGCTCTCTGCCAATACAGCATATTTTCTAGAGTGTTTTTTACAATTTGGTTTAAATGACTCAGCTAAGGGGTTTTGTATAACTTCTGACCACAGCCTAAGAGTTCTCACAGGAGGTAATATTTCCTAGTGTTTGACATGTACTTTCCTCCTTTTCATCTAAGCACTTGTGCTCCTTCAGCAATCCTTACCCACTTCTATCATTTCTTCATGCTTACAGGCTACAACTTTCTAAGGGGTTGCTGGATCCCACAACTTCCACTAAGCTCTTCAACACGCAGCACTGTATAGCACATTCATTACTGTTATGAAAGTATTTAGACAGACAGGCTTTGTCTAGTTGTCCTAATCTTTCCCATAAACCAGTCTTTTAAGTCCAACAGTGGGATGAGTTATTTTATGCTTTTGTCAACAGCAATCTGCAATGTTCTGGTCATTGAATCACTGGATCATCATAGAGCTGACAAGGTGTGACCATTTTCTATTTTATAAGTAATCAGCTGCTCATTTGTTGCATGTTACTAATTGCACTTAATTCTACCTCTTTTTTTTTCCCAGTTTTATTACAGTCTCCATATTACAATGTTGTGGTAAGCAGCGCTGGACATAATTGGATTCCTTAGTCTGTCAGTAGAAAAGGTAATTAACATAAATATTTAAAACACAGCAAACTGTGATCTGTGAAACAACTAAAACCCTTTCAGAAGCATCCTCTCTCTAACCTAGTCTCCAGGTAAACTCAACTTATGTGGCTGCAAAGCAACCCAACCAAAACATTGCCTTTCATTTCTATCAATGGGAAATATTCCCCCCTCTCTGCTCTACATTCTTGCTTCTCACAGAGGAGTAGATATTTGATTAGGTACAGATTTAAACACAAAAAGATTTTCCAAGCCTTGGATCCAGTTCCAAGCAATTACACATTGGCTGGGTATAACTCAGTGCAGGATCACCCACCTAGAGAGCAAAACTGAGAAGGCTCTTTTAAAAGAAAAAAAAATTATTCCAAATGTTCCACCTCACACAAAATTCTTGAAAAATGTGCTTCTCCCCAGAGATCTGGAGTTGTTTGTCTCATTTGAGAGCAATTTTCCTGTTGCTAGTGGACAGGCAAAGAAGTAGAGAGCTCAAGATGCAGGGTAAATGAAGAGGTGTCCTGAGCTGACACCGGATTTTCATGGGAACTCCTGAAGGCTGCACCTGTGCCACCTAATAGTGCTGTCTGCTGGACAGTGGACCCTTGTGTATCCTCTCAGCTATAGCAAGCAGGATGTACTCACCTGTCTGCTCTCCTGTAGCACTGGCAGCAAAATATCTTTGCAATCAGGGCAAAAAGTCTCAGTCACATGCCTTGGTCTTCCCCCAAAGCAGCCTTTCTAAGAGGGAATACAGTTCTTAAGACTGGTAGTCTTGCAGTGATACTGTGATGCTGTCTCTAGGAGCTCACCTGGAGACAATAAGAGCTGGTATGGGTCCTCTGGGTCTCAGATAATCAAGATTAAATGTGTTTTTTTTAATACTAAAACCAAGTCTAGAACAAGAAACTAACTAGCTGACTAGATGACACCAAGTGGTCGCAGCAAAATTTACATTTATTATTACTGGAACATTTTGCAACATTTTCACCCTTTGAACTGAAGTTTTGCAGCATTGCCATTTGAATAATTTTATTTATTTTGTGGGAGCCACTAAGTCTGGATGTTTTGAATCTAGGATGAGCACTCAATCTGTTCAAAAGTACAACGGAAAGTTCAACATGAATTGCTACCCTAATTAAAAGCTGACTTACGGTGTATTAACAAGACGCAGATTGGAAAGCTCTAGTTATTCAGTTAATTAGTGGTTGATGAAGATGAACAGGCAGACTATGTGATGGTGCTAATATAGAAATCAATGAAAATGTTCCTATCACCAAAACACTAGAGGTCTTTGTACAAGGCATTATGCAGTCTTCTCAAACCTATTGAAGTGGCAGATAGGTTACACCATTACTTCAGAACAAGTGTTTATCATACCCTATGCCCTAAGGCTCATAGCATATCTTACAAGAGGTATTTGAACAAGATTTTCTTTACTGAAAAACATGCTTATTGATGTAGGAAAAGAGATGTCGATGGTGCATTTTCTCATCCATTACCATTTTCTATGTGATATAGGGTTATATGAGCAAGTACCAAAATATATTTTTAAAAGTTAGTAATCTGCTGGAATATGTTCTGTTAGCATGTTTTCTTTTCTTCCTTAGATGACTCCGTGAAATACTTGCCTAGTCATTTTGCCAGCAACCATGAAACCCCAGGAAAATATCACAAGTCCAGCCAACCCAAGACTGAAAGACTTTCTACACTGAAAATTAACTCAACAGGTTTTCCCATTGTTTTTGAAAGGCTTAAATTTTCCCCAGCTGAAGTCTTAACCTCTTCAGGCACACATGGAAAAGGAGATGGGTGTGATAGGAAAGCAAATGCTCTCCATGCCCACAGGGAAGGGGAAGGTGAGAAACAGCTGTGTGGACAAAGGCATGTTGTGGATGTGCGTACTGTGTACTACTCCTGACCCTAGCAATGAAATTCTGTTGTCCTTCTACACAGCTATCATCCCTCTAAATATTTCCTGTATTGACTCTGATACCTGCACAAGGAATGCTTTGAATTAAAAAACTGTGACTTGAACAAGAGGGCAAGGACAGCATGAAACACACAAAGGAGGGCAACCAGTATCAATCTTTTTTCCTGAGCCTTCTGACTGGGCTAAAATGACCTGTCTCTGTCTCTGATGTGACAGCATCTGGCTGCACCAGGAGGATTTATTCCTCTATGCAGGCCTGTTCCACAAGTGCACAGCCATTTCACCAGCTGAGCTATCATGGCCACTTTTTAGACTTTCTAGTCTAAAAATACTGTGCCCTCCTGTTCACTGGAATGCACCCCTCTTTCTCACAATTCACTTTGCATGAGCTGTGTTTCCTGAGCTCCTCAGGTTGCTTTCTCTCATGCTCACGCCCTACCTGCTGTTGCCAGCAATTAAAATATATTTTAATATATTAATTATATTAATTAAAATATATTAAAATATATTTATATGCCATATTTAGCATCAGTCCTGTAGTCTTATTACTTCCCATTTAAGATCAATACAGAAGAAATCAGTGGGCTAAACAACAATTCCCTCAGACACTCCTCTCTAGACTAATACATTGCTGGAACCCCCTCTTTATACCTGATAGCTGTCTTTCTCTTTTTACTGCAGTGTTCTGATGTGGGATCATTTTAGTTAGAAGAACGTTAAAATTCCTGGGGAAACTCCTCATGAAAGAGTGGTCCTGGAAATCTAAATATGTGTTACTTGTGCTATGTTATATTTTACTGTATGAAACAAATGAGAGATTGTTTTGTTAATAACACACATGATGGACTTCAGATGATGCTATGGACTTACAGAACACAAGGACTCTGGCCTTTCTACAACTGCAGTAAAAATCTCACTCTATGTGAAACTGTGCCCTGAGCCCCTGAGCTCTGTAGGGTATCTGGTCTCAGAAGCAGAGCATACATGTGACACAAGTGACACACACCAATTGCATGGGTACTAACCAAATCCAAATAGGGAGGTGCTCCATTACTGCCTCCAGCAGGGCAATTGCCCAGCATGACAATTCCCTCTCATTACTCAACACCAACAAGAATATTTTTTCTTGTTCTTTACTGTCAGCCTTCCTCTCAGAGCAGAATGTTTGTCCCCTCTGGCATCTGAGGAAGGGTAGCAGCAGGGAAGTTTCTGTAGCTCATCCTTCTCACCTCTCTTCCCTGACAGAGCCAGTGGGATGCTGTGCCAGCTTGGAATTCCCCTATCAGGGAAGAAAAATCCCCCCTGATTGCAAGAACCCAAATCTCCCACAGAGATGGATGGGTGATGGATTGGGTGATTAAGTGCCCCTGCTCTGACCTGTCACCTCACAAAAAAACCTTCATGCATGCTGAAGTACCTCAGTGTGCAGCTTCCAGACAGAAGGAGCTCCAAGGCTGAGTTGAACATTTTGACATCTTAGGGTCATGGACATACCTAGTAATCCTGAGTGCACTCAGGGTTTACAGCACCTATGCTTAGGCCCAGAGACAATTTAAAGGTAATACAGGAGATAAACTAGCAGTGTTATTGTAGTACAACTTGGAAAAAAATGAAGCTAGTCTGAACTGGGGAGCACCTGCTGAGCCTGGAAAATCAGTATGGTGAATCTGAATTGATGTCACAATCACCATAGCCCACATGTTGGGAGCCCAGCACAGCCACTTCTAACCCTGAGAGCATCTAGAAAATCCATCAGAGTTTCTGAGACTCTTCATAGAGAAAATGGGGAAGGCAGGTAAGTCTGGGTTGAGCAGACTATCAGAAGAATGGAGGAAAGAATAGGGTATGAGAAGGGAAGAGGCTAGAGAAGGTATGAAGATGGTAAAGTCGGGGTGTCTCAGGCAGAGTAGGAACGAGTGGTTGAGAAGCAGTGACAGGAGCAATGTGGCCAGAGGTATTAACCAGGAGGATGAACTGAACAGCTTTTCTAGAAGCCCAGAAACACAGAGAGGAGATGTGCTTGGGAAAACAAGCAGGAGCCTGAACAAAGTTTAGTCTACCTAGCAGAAAAGTCAGATTACCCTGTGCTTTTGTAGGAAGATCTGATAGCTGCACTTGGAGACAACTTTCACATTGAAGCAAATGAGGGCAGAGAAAACACCAACATTATAAGCCCTTCTCTCCAAGACAGAGAATTGATGTCCTCAGCCAAGTTCAAGGAAGCAGAGAGACAAGAGCTTTAAGAAGGAAGAAGTTCAATGTTGACTGTGCAAAGGACAAAGATGGGAGAAGAACATATGAAGAGGGAGAGTCTGTCAAAAGAGACACCATGTAAAAGCCATTCTGTAACTGGGAATTGCTAGAAAGTTCTGTGAGCTACAGACCATAAGATACCATGAGGTTGTTCCCAGAGAAGCTGGCAAAAAGGAAGGGAGCATGTCTCATTAAGAGCAGTAGAAAATACAGCAACAGTCAGAAAGAAAGCTAAGGAAAAAGGCTTGCAGAAGGCCAGGGCAGCTTTCCAAGTAGGAGCAACTGCCCCAAAAACGAGAAAGTTTCAGAGACCTGAGATTAGGCTCAGAAAATGAAGCGAAAGTCTTCAGTTGAAAAAGTGTTCCATGGTCAAAAACTATACAAAGGTGGGGCTGGGGCTCCAGCTGGGGCTGGAGGGAGGAAACATGAAATAGCAGCATCTGGTTTATCCTTTACACCAGGATAAAAACGCTCAAGCACCTCATGGTGTTTTGGCAGGGGGAGTGTCCATTTTCTGTAATTCCAGAAGGGTTACAAAACCACAGAAAGGAAAAGGTCAGGCAGGACCACTGTATGTCATCTATTCCAACCCCCTAGCACAGGTAGGGTCCCCTAGGGTACATTACTTAGGATAGTGTCCAGACAACTTTTGAATTTATCCAGGAAAGGAGGCTCCCAGGCTGAAGGACTGAGGAAGTGCTTCCAGCTACCTCAGGCCCTGTGATGGAGCTCAAAAAAGGAACAGAATAGGTCCAAAAATGGTACCTCTGCTCCTTGCAAAGGTGAGCACCAGCACTCACACAGAACTGGCAAGCACCAAAAGCAAACTTCTCTCACAGTAATTTTAAGTGTGCTTTGGTTCATGTCTGCCATAAAAAAAAATTAAACACAAGAAAACAAACTACCAAGCGAAGGAAAGAATTTAGCATTTTGGAATGCCTTTATTCTGAACAGAATTTTTTATCTCTTTTACCAGAAAGAACAGTGAACACTTTTTAAGTCACTGAAAATGAACACTTTCTTAAGTCTGACATGTCCTCAGAGCTGCAGAGCTTTCCTTACAAAGTCTGATCTATTTTTGCTGTAGTATGACATTTATCTTCAACCACGTGTAACAAAAAATATATACTGAATAAAATTAATGAGAAAAATTTTAAAATAAAACACTACCAAAGTAATATAGTATTTTGAAGGAGAGAAAAATGTTCATCTCTATAAATCAAAAATACCTTCAAAATAGTTTTCTTTTAGAAGTAAGAAGAGAATTGGAATTAGGCCCAGTTCCTGCAGAGAGAGCTTTTCAATTTCCTTCTTGAACCAAAAGTCATATCCAGTCAACACAGGTTTTCCTGATTAGGCTCAGCAGGATCAAACACGATATTAACTAAAGAATCACGAAAATACTTGTTTAAGCACAGGCGGTCATAAGACACAAGAGTGATCGGAATGGAACAGAGACAACTTCTCTCCCTTGGACAGCAGTTGCCAAAAGGGAACTTCCTGTAGTTTAGATGACCTGTTCTCTACATGGACATACATTCATGGCAGTATGTAAAACTTCCAGTTCGGGGAAAAGCAGTTTCTCTTTGGCTGAAAATCCTGATCCAAACTCTTCTGCAGTGTAGGACCCTGGCTCCTGACTAAATTTTTGCCTGTTTAATTTGTGTACTAATTTTACCAGTTGAGTATTCATGTTGACCCTATGTGTTTTATTTCAGAGACTTAGAAAATGCTTCTATTAATAATATTTTATTTACAGAGATCATAACTTCTTCTACTGACAAGCAGATGTTTAGTGTGTCCTAACTAGCTTTGTAGGATCTGTAGTTCCAAAGTTCCTTCCAAGTGCCAATAAGGACTACTGTTACTGAGGAAGTTTGCCAAAATACCATGGATCTATCCAGAATATTTGGAGTTGTTTATTTCTATCACATGCACAGTCTATACAAAGGAGTATTTTTAGAGCATTAAGTGAAGTGCTTTATTATAACAGGTAGGTTTGAAGCCTGGAGATGATCCATTATTTTCTTTCATAAATAAATCTTGGATAAAATCTTAGCATTCCCTTAAAATCGGTTCCTTCTTAACTCTCTGGAAAGCATGGGGGCTTTTTATCTTAAAGGAGCAACCAACAATAGAACTCAAATAACGACAATTCTCCAGTTTTTGTCCAAAAAGCACAAAAACAAGGTCCATGCAGTGTGAGAAACATAAAAGAAATAAAGAAAATGCTTCGGAAAATGCAAAATGCAAAATGGAAAATGGAAAATGGAAAATGGAAAAGTAAAAAGCAGACATGGAAGAAGGAACTGAAAAAAAAAAAGGAAAAAAAAAAGAAGATAAAATGCTTCTTTCAAAACCCACCAAGTTTTTATGATAAAAATTCAAGGTCCCCTTTTCTGACACAGGAAGTGTTTATTTAGACTTGCCACACTTACTAGTGTATTAAACCATGCTTCATTACTGTGAACATTTATTTTTACAAAAATGAGTTTCAATGAGAATGCTGTGATTATGTGCTCATTTTTACAAGTACTCTATTTCTATTATAATACGGTAGTTTTAGTCTTGATACAGATTTATGGATTTTAATGGCACTACCTCTAAAATAGATTAAAGTTCGTAATTCATGTTGTGCAAAAAACTGTGAGATTAGGTTCTGTATATTATTATGAGGTAATTAAATGGCCTGATTTCCACTAGTAAAGGAAGTGCCCTAGTTCCCTTTAACACCATTGAAGCCATTCATTAAGATGACTGAAGTTAGAGAGTTCTTAAATTGTGGCCCAGAGTCTTTGAAGAAAACAGAGAGCCAAATCCAATGAGATGTTCAGTGTAAGTCTAAAATCCACGATTCCCTAATTCTCCACTGCTGCATGTCTCCCCTGGTCACGTACATCTGGGTACAGTGATTGTAAAATATTACCAAGCAAGAACTTTGCACATGTATAGAAAATCAAGACCTGGCTTTTGCAGAAGGTGTATGCTGAGTATCAGGCAAAATGCTGTCATTACCAAGACCCTTCACACAATGACTTTAAACTTTAGCAGGCAATTACGATTTCGGTTTTACTGATAGAAGCCTAAACAGAGGCACAAAGCAAACTAGCTTAGATAGAAATGCCCAGGAAAATCAACAGACTTAATATTTAGAATGGATTAGTTAAACCACAAACAATTCTATGTAAGCATCCATTCAAAATTAAAGCTGCTTTTATTCTAGTCAATGTTATTTTATTCTGAAAGTGAATTAATTTAAATCAAATTGCAGCCAGTTCTGTTGTGAATAAGAGCATGAAAACTGAGTTTCAATACAGTTCACAGACACTTTTAATTTACACCTTTTGTTAATTTAATGAATTGTCCAGGTTGTCTGAGCTCTTATAGGAAGTGTGCCAAGGTGCAAAGAGTTAAGGATGAGGCTCTCAACTTCAGGGCTTGTCCTCTCCAGCTGCCCTTCCTCGGGGCGCTGTTCAATCACTCTCATTATCACCAGACAGAGGGAGCCAGAAGAGGTGTTCCTGTCTTTCTGTGTCACCTACAATGTAGTGACAGCTCTCAGGGAGAGCATTTCATGCACTGAATGGGAGGACTGGACAAACATGCAGCACCTATTGACTAGGGGCCAGGGAAGCACTCAACCCAGGAGGGTGCACTCATTGACCCCTGTAGTCACTGAGAGCAGAGAAGTAGTGTGACACACTACAGGAGATGGAGTTACATTTTCTGTGATCAGCCTAAAAACCCAATAGTCAACCTCACTACATGACCAAGATCACATTTGTGGAGGTGTAGCTCAGTGACAAACATTAGAAATTGTTACTTAGAAAGGTCTATAAATACCCACTGCATTTTCCTTCCTGCTTTTTTCCTCTATCATCTTCAGCTTGAAATTTATTGTAGCAAGTCTTTGTGCACTTTTTGTCCTTCCTAAAATGGAAGTGATCTACTGGAGTAATTACATCCATCTCAGGGCATTGCAATTTTATCAGTATTTGTGGGATTATTGTACTACTGCAGGAATCACCTGTGGATCAGGCCCTATTGTGATCCATTGGCAAAAATCCTACAACCCAACTAATAGTCAAATACCTCTCCACAATACAGACTTGCATGAAATGTCATGCATGCACTTCCACCTGTGTGTAGCTACTGTCTAGGCAAAAACACTTTTAAAGTATCTCCTTTCTTTTTTTTTAGCATTATTTCCTTCAGCTGTCACATATGGTTTCCTCAGCTCACTGCTCTTTCTTCAGTCTGTCCATCACACCTTGATATAAATGTGGCCAGAAATCAGTTTAACCATCTATTTACAATCAAATCAGAGAAAAAAAAATGAAGGTTTTTTCTCTTGTTTTCCTGACAGTTAGTGATGAGTCTATCAAGAAAACAAGAAATAAAACTTACCAAAAAAAACCCACAAAAAACCAAACGAAAAAACCAACATCAAAAAAGAAACCCCAAACTGAAACAAAAAAAACCCACATCGTGGTGCATAGTCCATGAATGGGAATTGCATTTCTCCTGTTTTTAAGACTTTCCTAGTAGTTAGAGAAAGTAACTGAAAAGTAGGAGAACGGCTATCCCCAAGAGGCTGCTTACTGAGTGAAGGATATGGGATGCAAATGCTTTTTTAAAAAGGAGAGAGTAAAGTATTAAAAAAAAAAAGCTCTAAGAGTCTGAGTACCTACCGTGTTCATTAAAGAAACTCGGGACAATCTTGAGTCCCCTTGAACAGAGCTGCTGAGCAAAACTTCAGCTCCTTCAGAAGGCCGCGCACATTTTTTAAAACAGTCTTTAAAATCCCTAACTATAAAATCCTAAACGGCTCACAGCGACGTCTAAAACCCTGAAATCTCGGGGGATAGGAAATTTCATTTTCGGGGATGGAGCAGACGAGAGTCGCTTCTCTACGGGAGCCGGCTCTCTAGACGTAGCAAGAAACGCGCTGCTTTGCCTATTTGGTAAGCCGGCTCTGGAAGCGCCCCCACGGCTCAGCCACCGCGCCCCGGAGCGCCGGGCTGGCTTCGTGCGACCCACCAGGCCCGCAGCCACCGCCAGCACCACGTTTGCCGACAGTGAAAACAAACAACAACCCCCAAACAACAAACCCGTAAGAAAGCAGAAAGGAGAGAGGGAGAGGGAGCTGCCTGGCCTCCCCCGACGCCCCCCAGCCGGGACAGGAAGCCTGTGAGCCGGGGAGACTCCATGGAGCCTCCATGGAGCCTCCGCCCGCTGGCCGGGGCTGCCTCTCCCGGGAAAAAGCTGCTCGGGGAACTCCGGGGAGCGAGGGTCGCCACGCAGCTCTGCCTGCCGGCGGTGAGTGAGGGTGGGGGCTGTCCCGGGGCCTCCAGGCTGGCGGGAAGCGGAGAGTTCGCCCGGCTTTTTCCCTTTGGAGAGAAAAGCAGCGGGGAACGGAGTAAAAAACGCGTTTCTCTGGGCTTCGACTACGCAGTCGAAGCGCTGCGTGCTGCCAGCTGAGCGGGCAATCCCGCCGCAGCAAGTGTTCCCGGGATCCATGCTTTATGGGGCCGCAGGAGAAAGAGACAGGTGTGCCATGCAGCCAAGACCAAAGCACATTAAGAGGCTTGGCCCGTGGGTCGCGGTGCTGGTGCTGCGCCACGCAGCCCCTGCCTGTCGCAGCGCACCTGTCGCAGGGGCGAGCCCGAGACCTGGCAGAGGTGCAAGGGCCTGTCTTCCTCGGTGCGACCTGGGAAAGCCCTTAATTTCTCACCCAAGGAGCAGGTAGATATCTCAAAAATAATTAAAAACAAATAAACAAACAAAAAACTTAATCTGGGGAACATGAAAACAGAGGTTTCCCGGAGGAGGGACTTTAGCGAGGCTGCCAGGAGGATTTAGCAGCCGGATCCACGATAAACGACGCTGACATAAGCTCTACTCGGGGAGGTAACCATAGGATAGCTCAGGTTTCTGTAGGAAAACAGCATGCGGGAGTTGTGCCCCAGGGGAAGAAAATACCATAAAGCAGCAGGAGCTATTTCCAGAGTGAGCAGAAATTACAAATCCAGCGGCACCGACGCGTGACATGAAGGATTTCTGTGCAAAACTCTGAGACAGCTCGGAAATGCATCAACATCCCCCGGTGATCCGCGTGCTTTAGCGGGGATTCGGACGCCCACACTCGAGCCTGTGCCCCCCCCCCCCCCCCACCCCCTTCGAGACNNGCCCCCCCCCCCCCCCCAGCCCCGTGTTTGCAAGCGTCTCTCGAGCAGCTGCAACCCAGGCTGGGTAACACGGACTTCAACTCAGACCTACCAAACCTCGCCCCGTTGCGAAAGGCGATGTCTGAGGCAGAGCAGCGTTTCCCGGCCGCTCCCGAGGCGTCCAGCACGAGGGTCCTGGACGGGAGCAGGCCCGGCTGTCTCAGGTCTACTCGTACCGTTACAGCACAGTCAACGAAAGATAATTTGAGGTGGTATTTTTTCGTTTATTGAAGTTTTAAAAATATTCTAGAAACCCCCACGTCGAGCACTGAAACTGATGAGTCTAATTCCAGATTTCTAAAGCGTTTCTGCTTCAAATTGAAGTCGGGCGCCACAGGCTGCTCCTGCTAGTCCACTTCTCCCTAGAGTTCCTGATACTTTTTTGGGTTGTTTGTTCGTGGGGATTTTTTCGTGGGTTTTTGGTTTGGTTTTTGTTTGCTTTTTTGTTTGGGGTTGTTTGG
The DNA here is from genome assembly GCA_013399455.1 of Anthoscopus minutus. NCBI lineage: Eukaryota > Metazoa > Chordata > Aves > Passeriformes > Paridae > Anthoscopus > Anthoscopus minutus. Next base: position 226,797 of record VWYI01020202.1, on the reverse strand, counting down.
TTGGTTTTGGTTTGTTGTTTGGTTGGTTTTGGTTTTTTTGGGGGGGGGCGGGGAACAACGACACGTGTATTTTGGTTAGGTTTGGTTTGGTTTTTTGTTCAGATCCTTTCAAAGGGGCCATTGTGAGGAATGTGTCCGAAGTTCCCTGGAGCTGTCTTCGCCGTTCCCGCGGACGCTCGCTTCTGTTCTGAGTGAGCAGCCACGGAGCTTTTAGCAACTCTGCAAACATGGGCATGAAAAGGATGTCCCGGTAGGGCAATGAGGCATGAAATCCCGCTGTTCCTTTACATAGTAGCAACATCCACATGAAAGGGCAAACACCCGACGTGCCACCAAATATAATTGCAGAGATGGTAGATGTCGGTGTACAAAAGAGCTGGCGCCGGTTTCTCTTTCGGAAAGGCCCTTTGCTGCACGGACACCCTCGAACGAACCAAACCACCTGTACCTTCCATGGGATTTAACCGAGTGGAAAACTGAGTCATTGGTACCGTCGGCTGCTAAATATAATGCAGCCGGGGCAAACTCCGCCCGCAGGCAGAAGCAGCACCGGCGCGGCCGAGCGGGGCCGCGCCGGGAAGCTGTCCGCTCCCTCCGGCCCGTCGAGCTCGCAGCCTGTCCCGAAAGAAAAGCCGGAGTCATCGGCCCCTCAGGCCCTTCTTTCCTCCCTCCCCGACCCGCCGTGCCTCCCTCCCTCTGTCCGGAGCAGCACCGTGCTGTCGCCGCCTGGAAACCCGGAGGGGCGAGAGCAGGGCGGCCCTGGAGCTACGGTGAGGGTCGCGGGGCCGCGCTGCGCTGAAGGGGATGCTCTTCGCCGCTCTGTGGTTTTTCAGCGACACTGGCAGCTGTTTCCCGCGTCTCTCTCCGGCAGGTGCTGCTCCTCGGAGCCCGAGTCGGGCAGCAGCAGTCCCGGCTGGCCAGGCGAGGCGGCGAAGGGGCCGCCCTGTCCCAACAAGGCACCGAGTCGTAGCAAGGGCAGCCCCCTTGCCGCTAGCCTTCAAGTCCTCCGGGCTACTGAGCGACCGCGGCTCCGTGTGCCGCCGAGAGCCAGGAGAAGGCGGCGGTGTCCAAGCTGGTGCCGAACCCTCCCCGCCCCGTCCCGGCCCCTCTCGGCCAGCATCCGACAGCAGGGGCGGGAGAAAAACGTTCCTAGGAAGGTGGCAGAGGGTTTGGAAAGGGGAACAGGCGGACAGAGACAGTCACTACATTTGAACGATTAAATTTCTAAGGAGAACATACCACTCCGAATGTATTTTGTTAGGAATCCGGAATGTGAAAACACAAACAAACGGGGTGGGGAAATCCCAAACAAAAGCAAAATAAAACCCGCCTGCTGCAGATCCTCCTGTAAGCGAGACGCTAAACTTCCTCCCAAGTCGTTCCCGGCAGGGATTATTGCCGTGCTTGGCTCCCGGCCTTGCAAGCGCCCGCTAGCCCTCAGTGCACCCGTGGAGCCCAGAGGGACGGAGCCGCCGGGGCCGCGCGCCGGGCCGGGAGGGATTTTATACATTTCCCGGGATCTCCACAACTCTCCAACGCACGCTCATGCGCCCGATAACACAATCGCGGCACCGCGAGAGAGGAAACCAGAGCTGCTGTCGCCGCCCGGGGCTCTAGAGCACTGGGCAGGGGCTGATCCGGCTCGTGTGTTACGGGCGGCAGGGAAGCAAGATCTTCCCAAATACCCGGTGAGAGAGGGACAGCGGGGCGACCCTGGCCACCTCTCCTCGTCCGGCAGCACCGGAGGGCTGGAAACCCAGTGCCGCTCCTTCTCCCCGCAGGGTGAGCCCTAAGGATGCTCGGAACGCCGCTCCCCTCCCTCCGCGGCTGCCGTGAGCCGAGGGCGGCGGGGCCCCCGCCGGGCGGCTGCCCGCTCCTCCGCACGGCTCCGCGCCCGGGCGGTGGGCGGCCCCCGCCCGTCACCCTCGGCAGGGCGGGCCTTGCCGGGGGCGGGCCGTCGGGCTTGAGGCTGTGCCGCGGCGTGGGAAAACGCCTCAGAGAGGGTTTGCTCTGCTGGCGGCGCGGAGCCGTGCGGTGCCCAGCCGTGCCTTGCCCGGAGAGCCCCCCGGATTAATTATCTCTGCCCCCGCACCGTGCACACGATGAAGCGACCTTGCGAGGAAACTACCTCAGACAGCGATATGGACGAGACTATAGACGTGGGGAGCGAGAACAATTACTCGGGGTAAGTGGGGCACCCCTGGGGCCGCCGTCTCCGTCGGCGGCGCGGGACAGGGTGCGCCCCGAGCTGGTGCAGGGCGAGGGGGAGACCTGGACACCCCGTTTGGGATGGGGGCCGGCTGCCCCGAGGGCAGAGGGGTAATGCCCCCCTCCAGATCAGCTGGCATCTCGCTCATTGCCCACCAAAAATTAGCCCACCAAAAATTAGCCCTTGGACTGCCCAAGCCTCGAAATTATGCGCAGCCCTCCATTAGGTTTGTGAGCCACAGGGCTGCGGTTCATTAGCTCCGCTTAATTTGCCATTTGCAATCAGACCTTTTCCAAAATCGTTCCTGATCAGGCCGAATAACCTAAGGGAACCGGCGCCACTGGGAAATGAGCCGTGGAGAGTAAGCAGGGATCCTCAGCAGCTGAACTTCAGCGAACCCGCCGTGCGAGCCGAGGGCGAGCAGTGGTGTTTGCCCAGGGAGGGTCGGACTGGGCGCGCTGCGGGGATGCCGAGGGGCTTCAGAGCCGCTCCTGCCAATTTAGAGGTTCATGCACCAGAGCCCCATCTCCTCCTCATCAGTGGCTAAATGAGTATTAAAAGACATTGATGTTTTTTTTGTGCACTCATGGTGAAATAAAAGCAACTTTGTACTCGTGGATAGAATAGTTTTAAAAGCAGATTTTGAATTCTGCTACTGGACAACGCAACAGAGCCGGGCTGGACACCTGGTATCCTACTTAAGCATCTATTGACCATGTAGCAATGGGCAGACGCGTCAAAACCCAGCAGGCCTGGCAGAGGTTGTGTCATCAAGTATGTCCACTTACCACTGCTGTTGCCATATAGAGATGGTTTTTGTGGCTTTGGGCCTGGTTCTTCAGCTTATAATTGGTAGCAGGACCTTATATGCAAAGGAAATGAAATCTGTGCTGGACAGTGAACTGTCTCCAGAAAAGGACTTTATTCAAACAGAATGTTCTGTCAATTCAAAATATATGCTGAGGCAGTCAAAACTGAAATGTATTGCTGTCTTCAGAAGCACTGTGCAATGCAAGCACATCTTAGAAGCGCTGAAAATGGCATGAGAGGGATTATGCATACATAGTATGGTGACCTAAGGTGTCTTCAAAGAGAGGAGTCAAGTTGTGCAACACCTGACATACTTTTATTGTTTCGCAGGCAAAGTAATAATTCTATCATTCGATCAAATTCCCCAACAACAACATCTCAGATCATGGCCAGAAAGAAAAGAAGAGGGGTATGTTTCATTTAATTATTTTTGCATCTGACAGTTTGTGTGTGTGCTGTGATTTTGTCCTTCATTTTTTGTAAACTTAATATATTTTGTTTTTTTGGGAATAGATTATAGAGAAAAGGCGCCGTGATCGCATAAATAACAGTTTATCAGAGCTGAGGCGGCTTGTGCCAACTGCTTTTGAAAAACAAGTAAGCTTTTTTCTTTTTTTTAATATAAATTCTGTATCTCATCTGGCAATGTTAGTTCTCTTGTAAATCTCATTAAAATAATACTGTATGTGTCCTGATCTGGCACAAAGCAGGCATTTCAGTAAAATGCTTTGTTGTGGCAAAACTATTAGAAACATAATTCATTATAAGGCTGAAAAACATTTCCATTCTTTGGCTTGTTTTTCCCTTAAGGGTAACTGTGTTCATGTTGCCTCTGTTCTTTCGATGAATTCCAGTAGTGGTTTTGTTAAAAATGTGCTTTACTCCATATTAAATAAAAAATAAAAATACACAAACCCAACACAACTCCCCAGACCTGTATGTAAATTAGCCTTCTGTCTAAATCTTTAAATATAATTTACTTTGCTGCTACTTTAAGAGACCATTTTTTTTCAAATCTGTACTTTCCATTGCAAGCTAATCAGTCCAGTTTCCTGAAAAGAGAGCAGACAGTCTGGATTATTCATGTTTTAAGATGACCTTTTAGAGCCAGTGCATTAGGAGGTGAAATAAGCCCACGTTGTGTGACCTAGTGAAGTCAGTGATATATTCAGATTTCCAGTGAGAAAGTATTTGATAGGAAGTCTGGAAGGATACAGTTAACTTTGGCTCAGGTCCTTGGTCACGAAATTACAGACCAAGAGCTTAGAATACAATGTTTTGTAAAAAAAATAAAAAGGCATTTTGGTTTCTCCACTCAAATGAACTTTTTTCCATATCTTGAATTTTATTTTTTGGGCTTTGATTCAATATTTAGCCTTGTTCCTGTTTTGCTAGAAGTGTCTGAAGATCTATGGATATGTGCAACTGTCACTATGTTGCAATTAAAAAATGAAACATCTGAAAATAAATTACTTGACTTCCTTGTAATAGTAAAAAAACCCCAGAAAGTAAAATCTGAGAGCAGGATTGGGAGGTGCTGAATGTAAGTGCTAACTACGTGGCAAACACTGCACCGTATTAGGCCTGTTTCATCCCTAGCCTGAGCAAGAGCTGGCTAAAAAGAAAATAAATTTGAAGTATTGGTTGAAAGCATCACTTGTGTCACCTGCAATATGATTTTTAGTAACTGGTAATTGTCGCTGTGCCCTTGTGTTGGTTCTGGCAAAACAGTGACAGGGATATTTTCAGCTAGATAAACAGGGGCAAGAGACAACAGTTGTTTGTCCCATTTTATTGTTTATTTCTTGAAAACCACAAACATTATAAAACAAGTCCTACAGAGCCTTTGGAAATTACCCAGCACCATGCAGTTTTTAGCTATTAGTCACTCTCACTGAGACAGCTTTTACTGTGTCTATGGAAAAGATGAAGTCTGAGAAAACTACAGGATGTAGTTGCATGTAAAACAGGGAATTCTGACCAAAAATTCACATGCGCATCAACCTTGGTATGAGGAAAGCATTGAAAGCAATAAGCAGATAGAAGAAAATTTTACTGCTGCAAAAATGAGTATGTGCTGTATTTGAATCAGAAAGTCCCACCATTTTCCTGCAATATGCCAAGGACAAAGTCATCAGTCTTTTCCCAGCTCCTTGACATTCAGCTCACTGGAGTTTCCAAGTTGGAGGTTTAGTTTCGCTTCCGCCTCCCTCCCTCCGCAAGCCATGGTGCTGCTCCTCAATGTGGCAGAGGCAAGCACTCTGAAGCAGGGCTGCACAGCACCGTGTAAGCTCGGCCCAACTCAAAAATGTGCAAACAAGGTGAAGCTGGCCGAGACAGTGAGGTGGCCTAGATGATTACTAGGAGAAAAGAATTGGCTTGCAGGATGCGATCTGCTAATGACTGCAGCTTGCACAGCCCTGATTTTAACTGATGCCAAGGGATGATCTGTTGCACTGGAATAACATTTGTGTTCTCTGGGTGTGCTCCAGATATCAAAGGGAATTCTACCAAGCAAAATAGTTTTATTTATACATTGATATACTTATACTAATACTATCTTTTGAGTTGTATTTTGTACTTTTCCAGTATCTCTTGTAGCTCTGTGAGGCACTCTTAGTGTCAGAAAAGATTTTTACTGACAGAGCTACACTCTTTCACACTATTTAGTCCTTGCAAAGTAGGCATCTCACTTATTTAAAATACTGTGGGCTGTGTGGCAGTTTTTTCAGTCAAAAAATGAGAATGGAATATTCAACAACCAAACGACACATTGAAAATTAACAGGCCATGCAGAGAGGGACAGTGCTGGGTGTGTGTCCGCAGGGACACCTACTGGTAATAGCAGAAAAAATAACGTTGCAGCAGGGTCTTAATCTATGGCCACAAAGATCCCTCCTGCCAGCTCTCCACTTGTGTTTGTCGTTAAAAAGGAAGTCCAGAAAGTTACATATTTCTCTCATTTCATGAAGATGTCATCTCTACACTACCTTCAAGGCCAGAGCTGTACTGAGATAGCTAGCCCTAATAAAGGGGAATTAGGGAGACGGTATTAGTTCTTAGACAAAGTCTGGGAAGCAGATGCTCACGAAAAGAATTAAGCTGAGAATGCCCTAATGATAGGGGAAATTGAAACCATAAGGCTGAGATCAGTGGAAAGTACATAAAATTAAAGTTTCTAGTACTTGCAAGCCTTTATTTATATGTGTCTCTTATCTCAAAGGGATCTGCCAAATTAGAAAAAGCGGAAATACTGCAAATGACAGTGGATCATCTGAAGATGCTGCAGGCAACAGGAGGGAAAGGTAAGGAGCCAACAATTTTTTTTTTCCAATATTTGGGGAAATCTCATAAAAAAAGTGCTTTGAGGAGCTGTGATAGGCGTTTCCAGATTAAAGGAGTGGAAATCAATGCTAATGGCAGGATTGAACTCGTGGGAAAGAGCTACTGGGACAAAAGAAGCACTTGACCCTGGGCTTGTGTTTGCTTTCATAACACTGTGGGAGTAAAGGCTTCATTCACAGGCAGCCCAGTCAGAGATTTGTTTGGGGTTTCCAAAGAGCGCTGAAATCTGCACAGGGAGACAAAACAAATACACAAACACCAAACATAAACAGGAGGTTTGTGGCAACAATTGTGTAGCAAAAAACCCGATGCTAAACCTCATTATTGAGCTGCTATACCGAAGGAAGTGAACGGAGAAGAACTTTAATTTATGTCTGAATACTTTCTTTGTTCTGGAAAGACTTTCCAGTTCCAGGTTAGACCTTCTCATTCACCAGAACCAAACCCAGACTTGATCTGTGCAGCTCTAGGTATCTGATGAAGGAGATGGGCAGGCAATGCTCTCTGCAGTCACATTTCTATGCTGTATTTCTGTGTCAGAGGCCAGCATAGCTCCCTGTTAATGGGTGCTGGCGTGACGCAGTGGCTGCACTCGCTGACCCATTAGATCAGTGGAGCGCTGGGAGTCGAGTGTGCCTCGCTTGTGCAAGCTGACAGTCCCAAGGCTAGAGGCCAAATGGTTTCAGCCACCCACGAGGTGTTCTGTGGAGTCATGATTTTGGAACTTATTTGGAGCGAAAAACTTGCTGGCATTCCATAAGCATGGTCCCACATCCCATGCCATCAACTGTGGTCATGCTTTGAATTGTAATGAAACAGCTGATTCTTCACTCACCCACTATGCTATATAGGTAAAGACTAGAAAAGAAACTGCTGCTTTCCCTCTCTTACATTTTTTTTTGATCAAAGTTTTTAGCGCATGACTGGATTATGCTCCTCCATACCTTGCAGCAATTAAAAAACTCAGAATCAGTGCATACCTAACAGCATGTGGCTATAGAAGACTGTTTTAAAGGCTGGTGTTTTATTTGTGCAAATTAACACCAAGCTGATACACGTTTTTTTCTAGGTGTTAAGGAGCTTTTTTCTAGGAGTCCATTTAAGCTTAAAATTTATGGGTAACTTGTTTGATAAGAGATTAAAGGAATTTTATTGCCCATCAGGTAACAGATATGCCTCTTGATTCCTCAGAAAAATGTACAAAATTTAAAAAGAAATTTAATGAATATATGTAAAAAGTCCTTGAGAAAGCGCTACAGTTGCAAAAGCTACGCTCTTGAGAATTGTGGAACACCAGAACTGATCTTGGCTGTGTAGGCTGTATTCAGGTGATTCTGATCCTCTGTGTGTCTGAGTGATGGTGTCTTCTTTGAATGTGTTGGTTGTGTGCTGGCGTTCCACAAGCTCTATCCCTCGCTGCATGGAGCACAGAGAGGGGCTGCTGAGGGAAGTGGTGGCTGTTTCCTTCATCCTCCCCACACGCCGTGCGGCTCAGCTATCCCAGCCTGAGGAGCTGCAGCAGCTCCCACCTCTCCGATGTTTGCACTGAAAGCGGGATGGCCAGGAGGTGAACCCAAATGGAGACCTAATGTATCAGGAAGCTTCCTTTCCCAAGGTGCCTCCTCACCCAAGAAAAGTATGCAGGGGATTTTTTAATAAATGGGTCAGGTCCGGTGGCTGAATGGGGCAAGGGATGAAATGCCTGGAATGGGAACTGTGGGACAGAGGGATGTTGGGGGAGCCCAGCCTGTGGCTACAGTTGGACAAGTTGGATGTTGTTAGCAGTCCCAGGTCTTGCAGAGTCTGCTCTCTTCCTTGGTCAGTCTCTGCTCCCATGTCTCTCCTGCCCCAGCTGACACCGGCGTAGCAGTGGCAGTGCAGGGAAGGATGAAGTATTGTGGTGTGGTGGAGAGGCAAGGCAGGCTTATTTCTGCAACTGCCTTTCACACCATGATCCATGGTGGGTGGCCCATTGCAGTAACACCCGATAGCTTCACAAATAGTACAACTTTATCTGCTCCTTCTGTCCTAGAGATAAGAGTAATCTCACTGCACAGATTAAGAAACTGTAAGAAAAAGAGGTTTGAGAATTAGTACTGGGCAAAGCTTAAGCCTGCATTTCCTGCTCACTTAATGTTTTACTTTGCAATCTAACAGTTTTAAACATAATTTCTTAGAGTATTTTTAAAGTAGATGTTCATTTTATTTGCAGTATAGTTACTCCCACTTTATAATTTATCTTGTGAGCCAGAGAGGTTTTTTTATATCAGCAAAAAAATGAGTTCCCTCATTTTTACCAGGGTCAAACACTTATTACTGCAGAAAGGAGAAATGGGTCCTGATAACCATATGCTTCCCTGCATTGGACTGTCCTCTTCCTCACACAGAAAGGAGGACAACCATGATAGGGAATGGATGGGACTTGGCAAGTCAGGATAGGGTTGGCCACCGCTCAGCACACTAATCCCGAGGTGGGCACAGTGGAAGAAAACCCGACATGGCTTCTGCCCCTTCTCTGCTTTTCAGAGCTGCCTGGGCAGGCAGGCAGATGCTTCTGAGGTCCTGTGCAGACTCCGTGTTTCCGCCGCCCTGATGCAGGTGTGGACAGTGGTCTCCTGTTCACATTGTATTATTAGTTTGGCTTAAGGCCAGGGCTTTTTGCTGATGCTGCAAGCAAACACAGGGGAGGAGAGATTTGTCAACAGTGAGCTGCTTGCAGAGAACTCAGTGTGATTTTATTGTAGCTTCACTACAAATTTATCTTAAATGAGTGACACCTGGGTCAGTAAATGGGTTCATGTAGCTCAAGTGACCTGTGGCCTGTGTGCAGCACAGGTGGGTTACCAGGACAGATGAGGTAAAACCAAGAGTTCCTGTTCACTACAAAACACTGGCATGTGCACATGGTGGAGGGTATTCATGGGTTGGGAAAGAAATGAGAAACAGCATTCTTAAGTCTCTCTCAGAAGGGTGAAAGCCAGTGAAGGGGAAACCAGGAAAGATAACCATCAAATGGAGCCTGGGAGTCCCAGTTCTCATTTACCCTCTGTTTTCATCTCGGCCACCATAGGAGACTGAAAGGGAGCCAGGATCACCAGGGCTTTGGGATGGCTTGTCACAGAGCCAGCAGCTCAGGCTCAGGGGAAGCTGGTGACAACCACATCCCCCACATCTCTTCCAGTCCGGAGGGAGGGAGGCCGGCAAGCCCTGGCTTGAGCCGAGTGCTCTCAGGACTCCCAGGCTGGCTGACTTGTGGCCAGAGCTGGGAAGTGGTTTTGGCTGTGTGTCAGCCCCTCTGAAGCTGCTGGAGGTCCTGGAGCCTCCGGCACAGAAGCAGTCCCCATGCCAGGCTGACTGGCACCCCAGAAGGTACCCTGCTATCTCACCACTGCTGGCATGCCGGGCCTTTTTTTCTCAGGAGTTCACTCAAACCTTTGGTTGCAGAGGACCTGGCAAGAAGAAACTGTGAGGAGTCAGTGCTTGTCGACAGAGGTCCTCAACTCCTGATGCTTGTTGATCTGCTGGCTGAGCCAGAGTTTCTCTTAGGTTCAGATGAGCAAGTAGGCCTGCAGCAAAGTGCCGTCGTGATTTGGCAAGATGGAGTGTATAGTGGGCAGGGGATTTGGAGCAACATCGATAAATGTGTCTGAGTTAATTCTTTAATGTGGACATGCAGTAGCAGAAACTCTTCTTTCTAGCTTGAAAATTGACTCAAGTGAAAAAAGCCTTCTAAAGTGCTAGCATTTTTCAGAAAGGCAGAGATTACTTCATGACAGAGTGCAAGGCATTGCTGCCACATTCCATCAAAAGAGGGGGACTTGATCTTTATGTACTGACACACATCACAGCAATGCATACCTAAAAATTTTCATTGAAAGTGAGAGGAAAAACACTCTGCCAACTTGGGAGTGGATAGAATACTGTTCCCCCAAGGAGACAAAATAGGAAAATTCCATAAAGTGGAATAGGGTTTTGTGGTTGAAGAGCTGCAACTTAAACACAAGATTTTGTGCTCAACCCTTTTAGAAAGGGAGTATCTTTTCATGTGCATTTAATAAGACTTTTTTTCAAATGCTTTTTTTGTCCCAAGCCTGAGGAGCTCCAGTTGCTGTTTGTTGAAATACCTCATGGGCCATATGACTGTCAGTCTTCCATCTGCAAATTAGCAATGGCATTACATAAAACGTTTTCTCAGTAAAGCTTTTTATTGTGTGTGTGCAGAGTCATCACAAGATGTTTTTTGTTTGTAGTTAAGCAACACCGTATGTCATATTGTCTTATTGACTCTATGAAGTAGATGGGACCCCAGCAGCAGCTACAACAACTATCTCACAATGTCAAAAAATAGTTTGAAAGCGTTAGGATGAATGCCAGTGTAGGGAAGAAAAGGCAGGGTAGTACATGCAAGCTTTCTGATCTCCAGACTGTTTCTGTGTGATTAAGCATCTCATTCACACATACAAGGTCAACACTGCACTGCAGAAGCGTGCTGAGGAATTTCAGGGGAGGCATCATGTATCTTTTGAAGTGTCTTATGGATTTAATTCTTTTTATTTGTATATTGTCTGCATAAACAACTGCAACCTATTACATTATGGGGATGGTCACAGAGATCATTTACAGACCAGAGAACAAACTTCTCCTGTTGCACATCTTAACCCATAAATGGCAAACAGGAGATGCGGTGGCTGAGGCAGGACTGAGTTGGCCAGCTCCACATTCAACACATATTTTGCCCCCCCTTGCAGGTTATTTTGACGCTCATTCCCTGGCCATGGATTTCATGAGCATCGGCTTCCGGGAGTGCTTGACAGAAGTCGCGAGGTACCTGACTTCGGTGGAAGGTCTCGACACATCCGACCCCCTGCGCGTTAGACTCGTGTCTCACCTGAGCACCTGTGCCTCTCAGAGGGAAGCTGCTGCCATGACCTCCTCCATGGCCCACCACCACCACCCCTTGCACCCTCACCACTGGGCAGCCGCCTTCCACCACCTCCCGACCGCTCTGCTGCAGCCGAATGGACTGCACGCCTCCGATGCTGCCCCATGCAGACTCTCCTCGGACGTGCCCCCGCACGGCTCCGCCCTGCTCACGGCCACCTTCGCCCACGCCGATGCCGCCCTCAGAGTACCCTCCGCTGGCAGCATCGCTCCCTGTGTCCCTCCTCTCTCTACCTCTCTCTTGTCCCTGTCGGCCACTGTTCACGCTGCGGCAGCAGCAGCCACGGCTGCAGCCCAAAGCTTCCCCCTCTCCTTCACCGGCACCTTCCCCATGCTCCCCCCCAGCGCGGCCGCCGCCGCCGTCGCTGCGGCGACCGCCATCACCCCTCCGCTGGCTGTGTCAGCTACTGCCAGCCCTCAGCAGGCTGGCACCGGGGGCGGCACGAAACCCTACCGACCCTGGGGGACTGAAGTTGGAGCCTTTTAAGTGTCCCTCCCACACCTCTTCCAGCTCCCGCCTCTCCCTCAGCACACGTGCATGTGCTCACCCCCACGAGCCCACACATCCCCACATGCACAGCCGGCCTCCGCGACTCGGTGCGGCCTCCCTGCTCAGCTTTCACCCAAAGGGCCTGACAGGTGCCGGCGAGCCCACCCAGGAACGGCGCGATTATCCTCACTGCAGGTGTCGGGGAGGACATGCGGAGACACCTTCTTCTCCGTTTGTCTTGCTGGAGGCACCTTGAGGGAGCAGCAATGGCTTTCGTAACAGTGTGACCATACCTGCGCGTAGCGGTTTCCCGCAAAATACGTAGAAATACGTAGACATTAGAACTAATCCAGCTATGCATCCTTGTTTGGCAGAGAGGTGAGAGATTGCATCTACCAGGTCTCCCGAGACAAGAAAAGGAGTTCCAGTTTCATAAGTGCCTGACATTGAAAACATAATAAATAAATATATATATGTGTGTGTGTGTTCTGCTAAAACAAATAACATTGCACAGGTATGGAAATGGTTTGGGAGAGAGGCAAAATTCTGCATTCAACTTCAGGACTAGGATACTTTTCCAGGGCAGAGTGTGCTCTTGAAGGGGAGAAGTTTTTTTAGCCAAAAGATTGCCGAGGAAGAATGTTTAGTTTGACAGGCCTGGTTCTCGCTTCCTTAGTTCACTTTCTTTGTACAGACTTGCCACATCGTGACATCTAGCATAAAGTTGGCAAAAGCAATTATCTTATCAGTGCTGGGATTAATGAATGTTTCAGCATTGCCTGTAAGCCCTAAGGCACCCATTTTTATGGCTTAAACATGGTGCTAGCCCCTGTCTGCACAAACAGTGAATTTGTCATGCACCCAGAAGTAACCACCTATTTGAAGTGTGCACACTTGGATACAGTTGATTCATTCCAATACAAGACACTCAGTGTTGTAAAAGTTCAACTTATTTAGCTGTATTTGGACATTTAGCTGATTCAATGCAAGATCCCTCTTCTTTTCACTATCAACTTCTGGGAGAGTGATCACTCTGGGTATGAATGAAGTTGTGGTAGGGACGATTTTTAAATTGGCTATTAACATGCCAACATTGTAATGTGGGTTTGATTCCAAACCAAAATGAATGTATTAATGGGATGTGAGTAAATTATTTTGTCAATACCCAGATAACTAGTGCTGCATAAAATGGTTTGCTTTCATTTTTTATTACAGTGACTTAAAATAACCTAAGTATTTTAATACAACCAGTCAAGAACTAGAGATTTTATGTAAAAAAAAAAAGAAAATAAAACACAGCATGTATTATTATGCACTTGATTTCTCTGCTGTGTGGAGAAAGCAATAAGCATTGAAAATGTTAAACATTATGCAAAATATACTTTAAAATATTTGTTTTAAAAATACTGTACCTAGTCGGTCTTTTATGCATTACTTTGTTAACCTTTTTTCTATGCAAAAGTCTTTACATATCACTAATTAAATGAAGTCCTTTTTGACTGCGTTTTATGGATGATTTGTTGCAGTATGTGTTTGCTTTTGAGGATTACTTGTGGACTCAGAGTTGTTTTCTAACCCTGGTAACAAGTCTATTGGCTGCTCTGTACTCTTCTGCTCTCCTTGCTCAGCAAGGAAGCCCTTCTTGTCCAGCATGCTCTGGAATAGGAGGGTAAAAATAGCAAAGCAGCATTGTTTTTCAGGCTTGCAAAATGGCTCTATATTGATGGTATGCTTAATGATGCAAGCATATTTGTTCATTCTGGAGAGCCCCAAAAATCATTGAGGTTTCTAGGTTTGGTTTTCCAAAGGGTTTAGAAGGTAAAAATGTTAGCCCAATGCCATCATTAATCCATAAATGTATGGAATGAGAGGAAGTAGTTTTTACCTCAAGTTCTGGTCTTCTAATTTTACAGTTTTTTTGACTGAGGCAAGAGTTTTTTATTATTTCATCAGACCTGGTAAGTCCCTCTGTGGAAAATCTGGGAAGCTCTGTTTATAAGGATGAGGACAAAATCTTGCATGTCTGAATGCTGAAAAAACAGCAGGCAAGACTGAGGCATGGAAAAAGGGGATCACACTACAGCCAGCTAGACACTTCACCCATCATCAAAAGCCTCAGCAGCCTTAGCTTGGTGGCTCACTCCCTATCATCCTTTCTCCCAAATATTAAACCTAGAACCCGTCTCTGCCTCAATCAGCTGGTCTCCAGCACTTAAGTGAGGAGGGGGTTGTCATTGACCTAAAAATGGACAAAAGAGGGGGAAGAAGTCTTGCAACCCCTACACTGTTAATCAACCTTGATATTCTTTGAAGTAGTGTTGTTTGCGGGGGACGTGACATTTTCTTTTGTTAAGGGCAGAAAATGCTCTAGTGCTGTTCTAGCATATTTAGCAGCATGTAGATGAGGTATCATTCACTTTGTAAATGTGTATTTTCAAGGAAAAAGAGGACATTAATGGATGGTAGATAAAAGGTGGGATTATTTGCATGAAAGAGCAGGTTGCAGCCCTACTTCATTGTAAGCTGTTAACTATTAACCTGCCCTCGAAGAGCCTGGTAGGAGGTCTCCCCGGCGTGTGTCGCCTTAAAAATAGGCACCCACTGACTTGGTTCTGCCTAATGTCTTCAATCTAATTGATGTGTCTCAAAACATCATTTGTTTCCCAAAATGCAATATTCTGCCTCGTTCTAAAAAAATGGCAGTTTGAAAACACACTGATTAGATACACACCATGGATAGATTTGTGCAGCCTGTTTGTCGTTATCCTATTTTCACTTTTAAAAATGAGGCCAGATCCACGAGTTGCTGATATGTCCTGAATTGCTTGTTATGCTGGCTTTCAGTCTCCACTATTTCTTGCTGTGTTATCTTTTGGTTTGGTTTGAATCAAATCACCTAGAGGACATGAGGAGACCATCCTTCATGCCTGCTTATTCCTAGGCTGTTGGGAATGTTACCCCTCTGAGAGCAGATGAAGATTTTCCAAGTGAGAAATTAACAACAAAGACACGTTATTTCGCATGTGCTGTTGGAAAGATATCAGAGGGTAACAGCTTCTGGTGGCTTTGGTGGTAGCTGTGCTAACAGGTCAGAACTGAAGGCATCTATGCAGTTTTTAAAACAGAGCAAGGGAAAGCTGTTTCCTTGGCATAATCAAGATGCAAAAGTTAGGACTCATGGCTGTGCATGTGCAACCTTCCTTCAGCCTTTTTCTATCTTTATTGTGCCTTCAAGGATGAATGGACCTAGATGATGAATAAAATCAGAAATTTATATAATTTAAAAGTAGATCATGGCACATACCACAAGAACACAAGTCAGGCTGCTTGTTCAACAGTTAGCAGTTGGCTTTGGCTAACTTTTCAATGGGTGGGTTTGCAACTTTAAATTCCAGTTATCAAGAGGATCAAAGCAGGTTATGCAATTTCCTAGAATGTTTTTCTTGAAAGGAAAAAACTAAAAACCAATTCTGTCACTCAGCATTAGCAGGCTCGAAACTTTAGCCCTCAGCAATGCAAATAAAAAGCATTTAGGCTGCTGAGAGAAGATTATTACCCTAGAGAGGAGACAGGCAATTGAGAGGCGGTGCTGCCTGTCCTCCCTTTGCTGTGATTGCAAGTGGAGGAAATCCGGCATTAGGTATTGCCTAGAAGAAAAACCGGCTACTGTGGCTGAGGGCTGAATGCATACATTGAAAGTAGAATAATTGTCTCCTGGCTGTGACTACCTCTTCCTGAACAACTGCCAGGAGGTGCCAGCTCATGCTGCTGCCTCCTTAGTGTGAACCTTCAAATGTTTGCAGCTGTTTTGAAAAATGGTGCTTCAATCAGGATGTCACAAGATAAGCCTGGGACATGAATTTTGGCTAATTCTTATGGCTATTGTAAATGAGGAATCTCTTCTTTACAACAGGAAAAGCATCTTTTAGTCAAAAGACACATCAGAAAATACTGACATGTGAAATGGACTTTAACCAGCTCTGTAGTCACCAGCCTCATTAGTCATCTGCTTCTGTAGGCACAGATAGCCTGAGATCACACTGAGAACCTGAGGGATTGAACTGGTAGTTTTGTTCAACTTTGAAAAAAGATGAAGGAATTGGTATAGCTTTGTTTGCAAGCTTCATGTATCCAAGCTTCATTTGTGTGAGGCCACTGCATGAACCTGAGTTAATTTTACTCAACACTGAACTTTCTACTTGTGCTCTGTCTCTCTGCTTCATCATTTTACTCAGCAAATACTTGGACACCGGTGTGTAAAAGTCTCAAAGGAATGAGTGCAGCAACATATCTGCTCATAACCAGAAATGATAAGCAGAGGAGCACTAGGCATGTGTTAGAAATGCTGAGATCTCCACTCAAGGGTAAACCAAACCTCTCCTGACGTATAAATGAAATAACATTTTGTGAGATAATTGACAGATAATTTCCATAAAATATGAAGGATTTTCTTTTTTTGGGAGAAGGTGTGGTTGGTTTTGATTTGTTGGTTTTTTTTAATCCTGGTAATTGCTACTACTGGAAGTTGTAAAGTGCTATGAATGTGCAAACACAATCACTTAGTCATCATTCAGTTGTCTAAATGTTTGCCATGTCCCAAGTTGGGCTCCAACTATCACTTTGGAGGGGATAGGTCTCCCTTGTGTCCTGTGTCGCCTCTGCCAGTCCTGTGCAGATGCCTGGAAAATCCAAGTTGCTTAAGAAGCACTTATATGTATGGCCAGGCAACTGAATTTCTCCCTATCTTGCATCATCTTTGTAGATATGAGATTTGAAGCTTAATAATTATTTTCACATATGATCTCATTTTTTCAAAGCATTAAACTCCTCACCAGAAGAAACAATAGAACAGTATCAAAATAATGCATTATCACATATCACTCCCATAAAACTAAGACCACTCAACACCTCAATCAACATTAATTTAAGAAGTTCTCTTAATGCTCTGACTTTAGCAGTAGTGGTGATTATAAGATGATGTCAATATAATTTTTTTTTTAAAAGGATATCTTTCTGCATTCATGGTGGCAATATAAATCTGGGACACATGAATTAGTATTGTACCCGAGATACTCAAATACTAGAAGCAAAAGGAAGTGATTATAGGAAATAAAATGAAATATGTCTGGTTGAATTACTTTCAAGGTCTGAAGAGGCAGACTTCTTTTTTTACAGATATACAACTGCCAATATCGAATTCAAGCAAAGCTAAATGTTTTAGACTATGTTTGAACAGTGCTGTTACTTATTCTACAAGAAAGTCCTTCTGAGTTAGTAACTGAATTTTGCTTTCCCCTCAGTTCATTTTCAGGATTTTTCTCTTCTACAAAGAAAGTTTTCAGAATGAAAAAATAACCTTGATGCAACACAGAAATTGTGGCTGCTGGGAAATTTCGAACACTGCGTGCATGAACTAAAAGACCTCTGCAACCGGTCCAGGAAACAGTCTCTCAGTGGAAGATGTAAAGAAAACTGTTTTACCTGTAAAGAATAGCCATAGATATTACTATGTGGTAAGTGAAAATCTAACAAATTAATACAAGGCAATACCTAAACCAAAGGAGACAAATTTGTAGTTATGTAAATGCCTACATTTTCCCCCCTTACTTTCATTTTAACTCAGAACACTGTATTTTTTTCATACCTCAGAGAGAAAACTTTAATTTTCTTGAGAAAAAGGACTCTCTCCCTTGACAAATTTAAAACAAAAGTTAAACATTTAAGGTACACTTTCACAACTTGATTAACAAGACCGGGTCTGTTGTGTGTGGATTGTTCGCATAGCTCTTAATGTTACTTGCCAGCACAAACCTTGGCTTTATTATACAAGCCCTAAAATAAAGTAACATTGTTTTTCTCCCCACCCCTCCTCCCTCTGCTGCTTTCTAAATGTATTTTGGTGGAGGAGAAGGAAGTTTATTTTTCTTGGCTTTTTTGGGATTTGTTTTTCTGAAGAGGCACCAGGGTGGCAAGGGGGAGCAGTGGCGAGGACGCGGACTCCTTGGGGCACCAAGAGCATCTCCTTCCCTCTGGGTAGACAAAGATGCTTCCTCTCCTTTTCCCTCCCTTGCCCAGTTTTGGGCACCTGTCCCTCTGGTTTTCCCCCCTCTCCTTTCCCAGCAGAACCAGGGTGAAACCTTAGTGAAGGGTCCTTGCCAGGCAGCCACCCCAGCCCCCTACCAGGGGCTGGTGGTGAGGACCAGCTTCCAGTCTGTGGTTTCATGAGGCTTTTTCAGTCCCTCTTACCACACTTCATTTATTTGATTATAAAAGCTGAAGTGAATATTTTCTGATAATTATCTGAGACCTTCAGCCGCAATCTACTGTGACCAATCTGTCTGCTTCCCTCCTCATGTTATCAAGAAATCTGATGCCTGCCCAGCTACAATGACTTTGACCCTTCAATTTATTATTGCAGTTAGTGAATAAAAATGCTCCAAACAGGAATCTCAAGACAAAACAAATAAAAGCATTTCTTGATACTGCTGAAAACTGACCTTCATGTGCCACCCTGTCCTCCTTCAAGGCCTGCTAAACCGACAAGAAAGATTCCCATTAGTAAATCACTATTGGATCATTAAACCTTTTTAAGGCAGTATGTGCCTTACCAAGAGAATGAGGATTACAACACAGCAGTGGCTGCTGCCCACTGACAATCATGGGAACCGACCTCAGTAATAAATCCATTAATTATCTGGCTCACTTTGACCGGTTCTCACGCCAGAGCCGCTCCTTTGATGTGACCGTCAAAACCCAAGGATGCCCAAAAGCAGTAGCCACCAACAAAACAAAAGAGAGGTAATAATTCAATATAAATATGTAAGACCTGCTTGCCCATATGCCCAGCTTTTGCATTGGAGTGTTTGTGAGTCTGTGGTTCATACTGGAGGCAAAAAAAACAAGGGAAATTAAGCCCTTTTTCTCCTGTATATAACCTCTAAAGTGAAGAAGAACTAGGCATGTTAGAGATATTTTTTAGCTGTGTTGACATGCGTGACTTTTTCAGTCCTGTTGCTTTTCAAAATCAGTGTTACAGTTCATCACCAATATGACTTAGGACTTGTCCTACGAAGGAACTAAGGATGTGCTTGTGAGGGAAAGGGAGGAACTATTCCTCTTCAGTGTGATTATTTGTATAAACAAAATTCTTTATGCTTTTAAGCCGCCTGCAGGACTAAAACTTGAGAGGATGCATTTTTGTCTGATTTTTAAAAGTCTTAGGTGTCAAGCTACTTTTGTGCTTAAATACATCAGAAATACAACTTGTTTGTTAGTTCACTTCTTAGCTACTCACCTGTAAAGTGGGAACAGTGTTAATTAATTCTTGTCCTTGATCTTGTCTAATTAGACCTCGGACCCCAGGGGAAAAATTAGCTCCTAACTCATCATCTTGGGAGCACTTTTAACTGAAGTTTCTATCCCTAAGCCTTTGGTTAATAGAAGATAGTAGCTCTCCTGAAGCTCAGATGCTACTGAGGGAGCCAAATTTCTGATGGCATAATAGATGACATGTAAGAAAGGCCCCTTTGAATGCATGACCAGAAGAGAAGTAGAATTCATTAAATTACATTTAATCATTTGGCTTTTTACTTTTAAAGAAGGATCAGCAAACTGTAATAAACAGTAGGTACAAGAGATTTTAGGATACCTGGTTTATCTTTAAGATACCTGGATTTTGCCCACATACATAGCAGAACCACCAGTCACCCACCACTCCTTTCTCACCAAAGACACACTTGAGGGGGATCATGATAGTAAATCCAAGAGAGGCCGCTTCAGAACTGGGTTTGGCATGTACACAGAGGCTCCCTGTGAGCCTTGTAGCAGGCAGGGGAGTTATGGTGATAGAAGCTCAGGAGCTCATATTCATCTTCTGACAGGCAACCACTCTTCAACCTGGTTACTTAAGGGAAGATGAGTGGAGTGTGGTAGGAGGGATGAAAGCCCTTGCAGGCTACAGCAAAGAACTCAATTTTTATTGAACTAAGGCCACAGTCCAAACAAATCTGAAACTGAGACTTACTACCTGCCTTGGGGTAGAGAATTAAACTGCAAAACTTCATCCTGACAGAATTAGGCAAGTGGTTTCTTATCTGAGCAGATAGGAAGATCATTCCTGCTCTTTCATTTATTTTGCTGGATTTTTTGTGCAGAACTGCAGCTTACACAACACCAATTATGCCAGTTATGGAATATAGAGTTGTAATTGCTGTGAAAAAATCCCTTGCAAAGGATGCAGGGGAAGTTTGGTTGGACAGTCATGAAGGCACCCTGCTGTGGCCACCCTCCATCAGCCCAGCTGCCTTGTCCTTGTCTGGGTTGTGGCTATTCCCTGCTACATGCAGGAGAAAGCACCACCAGCCAGAGCATGTACTGTAATACCAATTTATAGTCTGTTCCTATTTTTCTGCTTTGGGGAGGGAGACTGGCACCTCCCAGTTCTGTTTTTCTGCTAGCAAAACAGAAATTAGGCACAGCATAATAACCTTGTCAATATAGTTTACTAAAGTCTGATTAATTAAAAGAGCACAAGAGAAACAAAGCATGGAAAGGCAGAAGGTAATGATTGACTGTAGCCACAAGGCAATATAAAAAGGATCTAGAAAGATTTGCAGCATGCAAGAGAAAAAGTTCAGACTTTTAAAAGGATCACAGCTTTCATCATTTCATGATTAGAGTACTTCTTAATAGGACGTGGCAACTGCTTCTGTAAAAGGACTTGCTAGAAAATAGTCCTTGGACAGTATTATCTAGAACTGTGAGTGCTAATTAAATCTGTATTGGACTCTCAATAACACTACCCCAAATAAACTGCCTTGGTTTGCATAAAATAATTTCTCTTAAAACACAACTCAGAGTAAAATTTCCAATTGCAGTTCTCAAGGAACAGTCCTAGGAAGATGTGCAGTGAGGCTGTCATTTTTTTTATCTTGCTGTCCAGAAGGTGTTTATAGTGAATCTGTAGCTCAGGAAGAGAATTACAGCTTTGTTTTAAGACATCAATATTGTATAGAAAGAATATTGGGATAGACAATAGGACGGAGAAAAAAGTCTGGAAAAAGGATAGTGTGCCTGAAAGCATCTTTTGGGTTTGTTTTTCCTTCCACTCTACCAGTTTAATAAACACACTGCCTTGTTTGTGTCCTTTGACTGCCATGGTGACAGCAGTAATGTCATAGCACAGACTGCTCCCATGGCTCACCAGCCTTGTGAATCCATGCAGAAGGGAAGGGAATGAAACCAGACCTTATCTTGTGTCTTTGGGCAGCTGATGCCCCGGTATCCTGACCTGGGATGCAGAAATTGTGGTTCCCTGCTTTACCTTAGCACAAAATTTCTGCATAACCTTCAGTTCAGAACCTACAGGTGAAAAACAGAGGTGCTGCTGATACCTAACAGAGTGGGTGTGGGGGTGAACATGTTAAGGGACACATGGTTCTTTGTCACTCTGGTAATGGTATGTGTCATCATTTTATAAATGCCATAGGCAGGATGAGGTGATAGAGTCCAAGTTACACTCCGAGAAGACTTTTTTTTAAAATTTTTAAATATATTAAGACTGTTTAAAGACAGCTTGTAAAGTTTCCATATACGGCATTCAACTCAGAAACTAGGCAGTGATTTGCCTTAATAAAAGCTTCACTTGTACATGAAATTTGCTTTATCAGCATATATAAATCCCTCATTACTCTGTAGCTCATTGGAATGAAATGGGCACAACGTCAATTTACGGAATTGAGTCTGAAACCTCCAGGGCAGAGGTTGCTCTGGGAACCGCGGGCGGGTGGTGGCAGACACAGGAGCAGGATGCCATCTCGCGGCGTGTTCCAGCAACATTTATATCCTTACGCAAAGGCTCGTTGCCTTGTGGAGGACACCACGGAGTTGCACTTGTTTATGTCCACAATAAAACAAAAGGCGATAAGCAGCCAAGAGAATATCCTGGGAACAGCATAAATCTAACGACTGCATGCCTCTATGCCCTTCAGACAGAAGTGAAATATGACGGCAGGTAGAAAATATGCCAATAAAAAAAAGTTGGAACTTTAATTTTCCAAAGAATTGCTAGTAGTAAAAGTCATGAAAAATTTTATGTTCACTCACAGCCAAGATACTTCATGTAAGATTGGCAAAAACTTACAAAGTGGAACTAATGTAGGGCTATAACTTAAAGATGGCAGCAAGAAAGAAAAGTTGATTCAGCTGCTGGTTTAAGTTGATCTACAGTTAAGGTATTGTCTTCCTCATCATTCTTATTTCTTCCGCAGTTCATTCCCATAAACGTTTGCTGTGACATGGAAAGCACTTGGTCACACTTTTGAGGAAGAACAGAAATGAAAGTGAAAATACTTGTGAGCCAGTATCTCAAAATCTACCAGAGTGAGAAGCAAATTCAGCTACACTTTGAAAATGTGTCATTAATAATCTTGTATTTGTTTGAAATACGTCTGCTCTAGCCAGATTACTTTTGTGATGTGCTTTTGATTGCATTGCCAGTCCTCTTTAAAACAAACTACCTTTACTGGGGCTTCAGCATGCCAGCATCGTGAGTTTTTAACTTTTATGTAAAACAAAAATATCAACAAAAGCTCTAGGAAGGATGTTTCTTCTACCAGTCTCTTCCCTCCATCACTCCTTATCTCCATCACGAAGGTCCAAGAACAAGGAATCAGAAGCTGCTATAATAATCATCAGATGCTCAAGGTGAACACTGATCTAGGCTCCTTTCCTCCCAGACCAGGACACCTTTAATCACAGTGGGGTCCGAAGTGTAAGGACACCAGCCAAGAGGACTGGTAGCCTACTCCCTGCTGGGTGAATATTTGCTGTCTGTGCAAGGGCAAGTTTCAAGTCTGGCATTGGACTGAAAAGGGATTTGGAAGGCCATTAGATACCTTTTTCAGAGATTATGCAGAATTCCTAACAAAATATTGGAAGCTACTCTTTCTTTTCGTGCAAGAGCTGTTCTGGGGGTTTTTACATGTTTCTAAAACCTTACATGTGATTATTTTTTATCAGATGACTCTAAAGCTGGAGTTAGTGCTAAGAGTGTACAAATGTCCTACTATAAAATGAGTTCGAGCAAAAGGAAATGCTTCTTTTGTTCCTATTCTGTAAAACCATATATATGCCTTTTCTGGGAAGATGGTCAACACCTGAAATTCATTTTAGCTGCTTCTAAAATTGCCCATGATTTTCTGACACAGAAGGCAACTTCTTCCACCAATTTGGTATGGCACTTAACTGAGATCAAAGAAGGAGAGAAGAATCTCAGAGCCCTACACAGTCCTAATTAACAGATAAACTGGTAATTATAGGGGAAAGTGCAGGGTGAAATCATATAATAGTGACTTTCAGGGTCTTAGGAGATTCACTGAGACATTCCCCTTGCCCAGTCTGAAAGACTTGATAACTTGTCCAGCCCACTCTTAAGAACCTCCAGCCATAGGAATGCAATGATAATTTCTTGGGTGGTGACCTGTGGACCTGGTGTTTAACCATAATCTGGTGACATTTTTTCTTTATATTTAAAGAGTGACAACAGCCTTTTTGACTGTTTGCTTTCTGCCTCAGAGCAAAGGTGATCCCTTCCCTTTTCCCTTCTTTGAAGCTTCCTTGTCATAAAAAAATATAGCAGAGGAACTTTCCCATGGGATACTCCTATCTGTAGTGGAGGGCAGCCTAGGCTCTGGCACTTTCTGGGAAAGGCAGCCAAAGCCATTATTTCCAGTAGTGCTTTCACATCAGGAACCACCAAGGAGAGCCTAGCTCTATCCTGTTGGCACTTCACTTCAGGTAACTGTAGACGTTGATGAGGTTCCATCTCAGCTGTCTCATTCGAGGCTGAACAGGCCCAGTTTCCTCATCTTTTCCTCATAAGAGAGATCTCCATTCCATGCTGGATTCCTGCTGCCACAGCTGAAAGATTCGTTATAGCACTAAGTGACCATTCACCTGTGGAGGTGGAAGGTGTGGGAACACCCTAAGCTGTTAGAGCAGGAAAAAAATAAAAAAAAAAGGAAATAATGTTATTTCCAACCGTACATGGCCCTCTAGGCAGGCCTCTGCTGGCTTCTAGCATCCCTGTGGGTGGGCATTGGATGTCTATAGGCAGTGTTGTGACGGGAAGATTTCCAGACAGGTGCTACACCCGCCTAGGCTTCTCCTGCCCACCAGCACAGGGCACTGAGATTTCTTGCACTGCCTTCGTGCAGGCTTCCTCCAAGCTGTCAGGTGCATCTTACAACCCCCGCGCCTCGGGCTCGCATAGCAGCTGGCCGATGGTCCCAGAGTTGTAGTCGCAAAAGGAGAGGGACGGAAAGAATCGTAAAACAAAACAGAGATGAAAGGTAGGGAAAACTAGGACGGAAAGAATCGTAAAAATAAAACGTAGATGAAAGGTAGTTGAAAAAGCGGTTTTCCCTGACCGGGAATCGAACCCGGGCCGCGGCGGTGAGAGCGCCGAATCCTAACCACTAGACCACCAGGGATCCTTGCAGCCAATGGTCCACTTCTTTGTAAAGAAAGAATGACAAGCAATCTCTCCCTCCTTCTACCGTGCTGTGCCGCTGCTTTCTGTTTGTGCTCCCATTTTCCAGCCAGTACCAAATCCTGGAAGCAGCTACCTGTGGAGAGGGACGTTCTATTCCACCCCACGAAAGATAATAGCGGCGGCGGGGTGGGGAAGAGAGGGGGCCGCCCAGGCGAGGCTGGTGAAGGGCCCTCGCCGTGGGCGGGAGGCGGGATGGTGGTGGGGGACCGGGCGGGACCGAGCCTCGGGCGGGAAGGAGCGGAGCGGCCAGCCCGGCGCTACCGCAGCGGGAGTGGCTCCCACAGCGCCACAGGCAAGAGCTGCGCGGCCGCGGCTGGGGCTCGGAGCGCCGCTGGGGTTTCTCTGTGTTCTTCCGCCAGCGCTTTTTCTGCCCCGCAGCAGGCGCGGGCTTCGCGCGGCTGTTTCCCCTCATTTCGTGTTGCCTTAACAAGCCGGTCGTGACCCCGTCACGTCTGTACGGGGTGTCGCTGTCACGGCTGCAGGCGGGGCCTCGTCAGGCGAGCGCTCCGCACATCCCGGCCGGCGCTGCCGGGAGGGGAGGAACGTGGCCCTTCCCGCCCCGCCGGCTCGGTCGCTGCACGAGCAGGCTGTGGAAACACGTCCGCTTGTCCCGGTTCCGGTGCTAGGCCTGCAGGGGAGAGCGGCTCCAAGGGCCTCTCTCGGGTGGGAGCCAGTGGCTCCACAGAGGGGAGTGAGGTCGGTGTTTGCTTGCCTTGCGCTGCCGCGGCCTCCTCACACGATAGGTTATTAATTTGTGACCTTGTTTTTTTTTTGGTAAGGTTTGTGTGAGCGGAATGAAAACGGCCAGTGCTGTGGATGACATCTGTGTAAAAGCTCTCTCCTCTGGCATGTTGTTTTCATGAGCATAGAAGATCTGGGAGCTGTGCTAGCAAAAATAATATTCCCTATATAGGCAGTGTCCGACGATACAGGAGGGTTGGCTCTGCATAAGCAAATTTCTCTAGTTCTCAAGCCCTTTGCCTCTAAAATGCAAAAAACTTTGTGTTAAGATAGATAAGCTTCAGACTGCGTACTTGTGGACTGTGCAAATATGCATTAGCTGATCTTTAAAAGCTTTAGAGTCTGAAAACAAACTTAAGGGGATCATTTTCTTCTGGGAGGAATGAAGGAGGCTGAAGCTGTTTGGTTTCCCTCTCATCTGCATCCCTGTTCAGCCAATGGTTTATTTCATCATAAAACATTCACTGCAGCAGTCTTCAACAAAATGTGTGTCTTGATTGTAATGGAGCTTTCTTTGGTCTAAATTCAGCAATTTTACTGTGCAGTGAGGGAGTTAACAATATATGAGGTTAAAATCAGGCCCTCTTAGATATAATCTAATGTCTTATATGCAGGAATGGCTTTTCACATGTGTAGGATCCACAACATCCCCTTTGGTAAGACAAGGCATTTCAGGCCTTGAGAAGTCAAAGCTGTGTGAGCTGGAGGCTGAGGTATCACTGTGGCCTTGTGGCCACTGCAAAGAGGTGGCTGTGCTTAGGTGAGACAGGTCATCTGGTCCCAGCAGGTAATCTGTGCCCATTGTTGAGGAGAAAGGCAAAGTGGGACCTAGTTTCCTGCAGAGTGGAACCTGCAAGAAGCAGCAGCCACACACTGAGGTGGTTATACTGCAGAAACTGAGCTAGCCTTAAAGAGTTTGTATACTCAGCGAGGTCCACAGTGTTGTGTTTAAAAGCATAGACTTCTCCACTCTGTGTGCTTCTCAGATGGGTTTTGGAGGGGTACTGGCTTCTGTGGCTCTGATGCTAGCAGCACTGGAGAAGCTAGGTTAGAACTAGGCTAGGCCCCCAGAAGCTGCATTGGCATGATTGAAGATGTATGTTACAGAATGGTCATTGCCAGCCTTAGGAGTGTTGCTGTTATGAGACGCCACAGAGGAAGGCAGGGGTGGGCGCCTTGATTCTTAAGCTGCGTCAGTGATGGAGACAAAATACTCTCCCTGACAATTTCAGAAAAGTAGCTGAGCCTATGAAAAATGTGATCTTATGCTGATGGCCTAAGATGAGTGGGCAAATGTATTTAGTCCATGCCCTAGGAAGCTGTTAGATGTAGAAAGAAATCAGTCCTGCTCTTTTGTGTTGACAGCAAATCACTTTCCAAATGAAATATATATATTTTATATATATATATATATATATATATAATATAATATATGTATTTTACTAAATTTCTCTTGAGTAGTGTAAGGATTGTTGATTACAGCCACAGGAGCAGTTAAAACTAAGGTTTTCACTGTATATACTGAAGATATGTATATTTACATATACATACTGAAGGTATGTACAAGAGAAATATACTGAAATAGGAAATCTTTTCCTTGATGTTAACCTCAGAGGTGAGAGTGACCGCTAGACCACCAGGAAAGTAGCATTGAGAGTCATATGCTGCCTAGTTATTTTTAGAAATGGCTTTCTTTTCTGTACAAGTCATGTGTGCTGAAAAGATTGTGCCTCTCCTCTGGCCTCCTGTATCCGATAGAGAAGTGCATCAGTGAAACTGTCAGCGATTCAGCCTCCTGCCAGCATAGAAGCAGCCAGTGCCTGTGCCAGCATCCCTGAGATGGTAGCTGGAGAAGAATGAGCTTCCCAAAAGCACCAGGAAAGGAATGTCAGAGGCCGATGTTTCTTTTCACTTAACGCTGGTGTGCCTGTGAAACTGAGTAGCATTCAGTGTTAGGGGCACCACTGTACCATGGCTGTCACAAATTGTTAGGTAAGGCTGAATTTTGAAACCTGAAAAATTAGAGTAATTCCTTTAAATCAAGCTGTACAGAAGCATGTAATTAGCTTGTCTGTTGCATATGAATACATTACATATTATTATTACTTTAATTTGACACGCTGATTGATGTGTGCCAGTAGGCTTACGATGTAAAAATGAGTAGGAATAATATCAAAGTAATGTGCTAAGTTATGGAAAGTATATAATTTTCTCCAGTATATACTATATAAGTATATAAGTACAAATTTTCTTTAGTACCTGGGATACATGCTTCAGCTCTGGTGAAACCCTTGGTCTCTCTTCTACTGTGTGTTTCATGTGGAAAGTCTTGGTATCACATTTTCTTCTGTAAGTTCACCTGACTTGTATATCATCCCAGTTTCAAGGAAGTGGAAAGGAGAGGGAAGGAAGAGATGATGCACAGTCTTTTGCTGTGTTAAGTTTAATTTCCATGTGTGGTCATATTGCTGACCTAACTGTTGGATTATAACGATTTTCTGGGGGGAAAAATACTATTGTAGTTTGCACTTTCTGTATCTGTTTTAACTGCAGTAGTGTTTTGGTGGAAATAATGTGGGGAAAACCTAAAGAGGTGATGCCCAGATGTTGAAGCTGCTGTGGTACTCGCAGCTCCAAGAGCCCGTTCCAGGCCGTGCGGTGGCTGGCTCCCTGTGCTTGCAGTGTGGCTCTCGCGGCGCCCGGGGACGCGAGGCGGGGACGGGCCAGCGCCACGGCTCGGGGTCAGCCGGGCGCGACACTCCCTTGTCCTGGGGCATGTTTTCATGATCCCGAGGAACGAGAGGCGGAGCAACCAGCAATATTTTATAAATACTTTCACACATTCTTGTATTCTTTTAGTTCAACTTCCTTCTTCCCCGACAATGCATTTGACTTAGAAAAGCCTAGGTCAGCTTCTTTTCCCTTTTAGTCCATGTTAAAATCCATGTGATTCTGGGGTTTAAGCGTGGCAGTGAGGTGCTTCATTCCATGCCCACTGACTGAGCTGCCTTAGTTGAAACAAATAGGACTTTTTTGTCATCTCCTCTTGTATCTCAGCAAATTCCATTTCTTTTTATAGTCTTTCTTCGGCTGAGCATTTTGGAAGATACTTCTGGTTTGCTTTTCTAGACAGAGAAATAGGTGCACAGAATCATTTTTGAGGGGAGAACTTCTTATAAAATTTCAAGCTGTGGTCTCTTTCTCATTTTTGTTAAACTTGTGGAAAATTTCAGTATCTCAGTCACACTTAGTTACATCTAGACAATCAGTTCAAAGTTAAAGGGTGAGTTGGGGACACTGAAAATTCATCATTACATAAACTGAAGAAACCAGGCTAAGAATAGCCCTCAGTGCTGTAGGATCAAGCAGAGACTCAATTATGTATGCATAAAGTCTGTCTGTATGAAACCTATTTGTGACTACTTCATGGTGAATAATGGTAGGAGTAATAGGCAAAACCAGAAAGGCTGATAATGGAAAAAACAAAAAAGATTGGTGTCACCTTTATATATTTTCAAAACTGAACTGTTATAGTACTCAAGGTTGTCGGTAT
Source organism: Anthoscopus minutus (assembly GCA_013399455.1). Classification (NCBI taxonomy): domain Eukaryota; kingdom Metazoa; phylum Chordata; class Aves; order Passeriformes; family Paridae; genus Anthoscopus; species Anthoscopus minutus. The sequence goes on along the minus strand of VWYI01020202.1, from coordinate 198,155 downwards.
AATTCTTTATGGCAGGTTGTCTTTCTTAAATAAATGAGCTGAAAGCTAACAATTACAGATGTGAAAAAAAGAAACAAAATCTACATGAACTACAGGAGCAATACAGTATTTTTTTCTACTATTAGTGTAAGCTGATCTGAATGCAGACCATAAACATACTGTACCTCTAGTAATTTTTTCTCATGAATGTATGCAACTCCGTTAGTGTACACTGAAGCAGAAGATCCAAACCCATTCAAATGGATCCCAAATCTATTCTGTCTTTCATGTGTGGTAATACATGTGAGTTTGTGTGAGAAATCTTTTTCTAGGGTAAAAATTCACAATTTGGAAGTGATGAAAATAGTACATTTACATTTTGTCTCCATCACAATAATGCAAACAGCGATAAAACAAACTTGCTCAATCCTGAAATCAACGAGCAATGTTGATATGAATTTAAGATTTTCTCAGGTAGAGATATTCTAAGCATTGATACCACAAAGACAATGAATCAAATTATGTTAGAGCATTTGTATTCAAATGAATTGGCCAGGAACATATTGTCATGGGAAAGAGCAAACCATTCAGGCTAACTGTGATCCCCTATACTGTAGAGAGACTAAAGCTAAATTTTATTTCAAAGGTGATGTATGTGTGTCTAATCTACCTATTATCTGCCTATCTCATGTTCATCATTGCAACAGAAAGGCAGGTATTATTAGTACTTCAGACTCAGTAAAATAAAAGGATGCATGACATCCCACTCACACAAGTTCTTAAAATGACATGAAGTCTGTGGGTTGAGCCACAGGCAATAACCCACAGTGCCATAACTAGAACTGGTACGATGCTTCTGTCCCAGTCATAGCCTGCTTATCCTGCAGCACTGACAGGAATTTGAGTGATTTCTCCCCCATGCCAGCAGTCTAGAATATGTATTTGGCATGCTCGGGGCAATATAAGTACTATAGAAATGCATTGTTTCTTTGCTATATGGAGTTTATGTATTGTCTTTGTAGAGCTTTCCACACTGTACAATAGAAATGACTGTGTTTGGAATGACGATGGACAGCAAACTGGTACATTAGGACAGGGATAGCTTTTCTAGAGCAACAATAAGGTGTTAGTCATTGTCATTGTTGTGCAAGTGCAGCTAAGAGATATTTTCCACTATTTTGATAGATAGGGCTTCATAACTTCTGCAATTTGGCAAAGGAGGTTGGGTGAACAGTACTATTATATTTCTTCCTCTTTTTTTCCCAGTTTTGTTATCTAAGCAGTGCTGGAAAATTAACTGAGATCAGGACCCCTTCCTTCTGTGTGGTAGTGGAGAATCCTTGTGCCAGTGAAGTCTTTGAGACTTTAACCAAAGTAACTTTGGGGTTGTCCATCTTTTGCTGTATAATAAGATGTAGTAACTGCAGTGTGTTATCAGAGCATATCCTTTAAGCAGCAGGCTATGTTTTAAAGAAAATCTGTCTCTTGTGAAATAAGCTGTTTTGGTAAAAAATAAAAAATCAGATGGAAACTTTGATTTTAGCTGAAAGTGCAGCAGCAAATTTAGTGGAGGAGTTGAGACAGTTGTTGTTCCAGCAGTGACACTGAGTAGTAGCAAGCATATGCTACAAGTAAGATAATGGCAATGGTGGGAGATGGCTGTGTCTGTATTGGAGATACATTTGGTCCTGAAAATGACGTGGTTTTGAGATGAATCTTCTAAGCAGCAGTTAAATTAAAAAAATAAGCCTCTGACAAATCTCTTACTTAAAACTCGTTGGATTAGTAACATTATAACTAGTACAAATATTGTTCTTGAGACCCATGTGCACCATTTTTTATTTTAACACGCTATTTTAGCACCTCTGTATATATGTGTACTCTTTGTGTCACCTTTTCATTTATGCAGGTATCTGCCTATCTTCAGGCTTGAGTTTTTGTCTTGCAGGATTTGGAATTTAATGGTGTTACAATCCCTTTGTTACAATGCCTGTAAGACTGAAATCGGTCTTTCAGAGCTGATTACTAACCTAAGGAAGAAAAAAGAAGCTAGATCTTGTTTAGGTTAGCCGCAAACGTCTGGAAGGGTTACCTGTAGTTATGTCGGGTAGGGACTGGAGTTTCTGGTAAATGTAGCGTGTTGTTTTCTGGGGATTGGATGAAGAAGCCTACTGGCGGGCAGTGTAGAAATAGCAGATGAGGTTTCTAAGCTTTTCAGTTTCCCACGAACGTAGAGGCTTTGGTTAACCTCAGTTTCCAAAACCGGTTGTTTTGTTTTTAGCATCGCCCTTGAGAAAATTCCTCTCCAGAGGAAGACCCCGGCGCTTGGGCTTTCTGATACGTAGGACTTCTAGCTCCGGAGACCGAATCCTTTGCCCGGGACAAGGCTTGAAGCCGGTGAAGCGACCCAGGAGCGCGGCCGCGCCCCCGGCCCCGGGGCCACCGCGATCCGGCATGGCCGGGCGGGGCCGGGGGGAGGCGGGACCGCCGGGCGGGGCGGAGCCGCGGG
>VWYI01020202.1:36665-195600 GCA_013399455.1 Anthoscopus minutus | reverse complement strand
CGCGGTGTGTCCGTGCGGGCGCGGCCGGGAGCGGGGGGCGGCTGCCGGGACCTGCCTGCCCACCCCAGATGCTGCTCCTGGGCGCCAGGGGTGCGCTTTGCTGCTGCCGCTACCCAGCCGGTGCTGCCGAGATGGCTTTCGCGGTTTCGAACCTCATTAATTTCCTCCCTCTCAGGGTCTTGGATGAGTTACTGGAATGTTCCAGGCTCTCTCTATATATATTAATTTATAAGCCTTAGGTTGTCGTGATTGCGAAGTGCAGAGGTATATCAATAATTGATTTTTGCTTCTCTAATCAGTGCATTGGACTTTGTCCTTCATCATACACTGCTTCAGAGTTGGTTTACGGGTGGAGTGGCATACTTGTATCTTGGATGATGTGTGTACAATATCGTGGTGCTAAAGGATGCAGTAACTGTTCATCCCCTAGGTGATGAAATAAGATGATGAACACTTAGACTCAGTAACAGGCTTTTAGCATGTGTTTACCTTACATGCTACAATTATTGTTCTCCCATTAGGTAGTCATACCTTTCTTGTATTAATGCACAGTGGTGGACTTTTAAGATTGGTAGGTGCCCATTAATCGATTATGGTTTGCTTCAAATGCTGTGACCCAGTCTAAGCGCCTGTGTTTGTCTAATACTTAAGATGTGTGTTGATGAACTCTGACAGCATATTGTATCAGCCAGTGTTTACACAGTGTGGAAATAATAATTTCCTGATATTGTTCTATCTGATACTTATGTGTACACACACAGACTTTCAGAAAATTAATGGAGAAAGCAATAGAAAATCCCAAGAATAAATGTATAAGCATGCGTGAATATATACTTACTGAATAAAAATTACTTTATCAGGAAAATATATCTTTAAATGTAAGTCATGATAAAAGATACGTATGTTGCAGTGCATTTTACATTGCCTTTTCTTTCATCCTTTTGCCTGGAAGATGTCCATAAATATACACAAAATGTTTTAAGCACCTAAATAGTCAAGTATTGTTGATCCTTTGAAGAGTTGTATTGAAGTAGATGCTTGTAGCTAAAATGCTGTCTGATGGCTTTCCCTTTTTTTTTTTCTTTTCAATTAGTGGATCAAAATTTTGGGCTTGGAGGGAAATTCTGTGTATTTTTTTGGTTTTTTTTCCTTGTTGCATATTATGTTATGGAAAAAGAAACTCTTCTGGAATACTTGATTTGCCCAAGTTGGTTATGAGGCAGTCTCTGGGTTTCATTCCTTGGATTTGCCCAGTGCCCTGTTCTCATTGCAGCAGTAGCCACGCTCCTATTTGGATGCGTCGCATCTGCTGCTGAAATGATAAGTGATTCTCTTTGTAGATGAAGTGAGTTAGAATTGATTGGAACAGTCCTTGTCTTATTAGGAATATGGCTTTGTTGCTTTGTGTATCCATAATTTTGAAAGAGGTTGGAATTGGTTGGAGGCTGGCACAAGGTTGGCTACCTTGTGGTTCTGACTTCAGAGAACAGCTTGCAAATCTCTTTAGGTGGTAAGGGAATAATGCCTTGTATTAAAACAGAAGTGAATTCACTTGAGAGTGATTTGGATTGGAGGATAACATGTCTTTAGAAAAGTAATTTAAAAAATAGTGGGAATCCTGTGGCTAGTTAATGCAGCCAGAGTCCCTGCAGTTACGCATTTGGGTGGGTGTTTCAAAGGTGAGAACATAGTGTGAGCTTCTGCAGCGAGATCTGACACAAGAAATTGCTGCTCTAGGCAGCTGGAGCTGCTCACAAACAATAATTATGGAAATGGAGGACAAAGAGACTCAATTTCCCTGTGCTATCCAGTAGGCGTGAAAGGAAAGCTGGAACGTAACCAATGCTGAGTAAAATGGTAGAGCTCTCTGTCCAGCACCTGGCTTGTGCCCTCTGTGTCTCAGCAGGTTCCCAGTTCAGCAGCAGGCAGTCATAGTCCTCAGCTCATGTGGCAGAAGAAATTCAGTGTCATCACCCGAAAAGCAGCTGACTGACAAACCTCTTCCTCATCATGTTCAAAAAAGTCAAAGTTTTTATAAGCGTAGCTTTTGCTTTAGTGAGGTATCCCCCTGCTGATGGAGTTATTGATGGTAGGAGTGGCTGCCTGCCACAAAGTTGATGGCTTCTCACTCCCTCTTGGGAGCGATCTGCACCATCATGGAAGAAAATGCCCAAGTCATGTTGCTGCCACTTTTGCTGGGAGTTTGTCCTGAGGGGTTAATATTGCTTTCTCAAAAAGAGGAAATGTAGTGCTATATTTGATGAGTGAAGTCAGCATTAAGAGTGCTCACTCAAGTGACCTCCTTTGACTAGTAAGGAAAGCAGAAGGAGAAGCAAGTCTTCAGTCCTTTTTTCCTTCTCCTCCATTTTTTTCCTTTTTAAAATTTTATTCCCTGATCATTTTTCCCTAGCCAGATTTATGAAACAAGGATTTAGTGACAAAATTCACAGCAGGCTAGAGGAATTATATTTCCCTCCCTAAACAAAATGTTTCAGATTGACGTATTAAACACAGAGGAGTATATTCTTTTCTTCCCGCTTTTCTTTGCAAACCTTTTCATTGTAGGTGGAAAGCTCCGTGTCCTTTTTCCTGGTCAAAATGTCAGGTGGGCGTGAGTGGTTGTGCTGGTGCTGGAAGTTGTATGTTGGGAACTTTTAGTTCAGTTTTGGGGTGGACAGCACTCTGCAGCCTTGCATAGGACCGTGGCTGTGTGTCTGCAGTCTCTCCCCAGCTTGCCTGCAGGGGCAGAATGCAGGCAGGTTTTGGGGGTTCTTGTGGTGCTTCCCAGTGGATTGCAGTGCAGAAGGTTGTACTAAGTGCCCAGGTGCAATGCTTTACTCTTGCAGTGCTTTGCTCTGCGCTGCTCCCAGTCTCTGACCAAGCTTGGAGAAAGAATACCAGTGTTTCAGCTCAGTACATACAGCGTCCTCCTGACCTCCCTGTACTTACTTGAGAAATAATGACTTGTCATGGAGCCACAGTTCATCCTTTAGGAAGACTTCTGGATTAAGCTTGAATTTTTTGTTGTATAGAGTACTATCATAATCTCAGTAAGCCTTTCTGATTGTTATTTATCATAAAGGGGGAGCTGTGCTTTCAGTTGCATGCCTCAAATTCCTGTGTGGTCCAATGCCCCTGTCAAAGCTCACTGAAGCTGTTCCCTGCTGTGCCATGTAGTACTCCTGAGCTGTAATTAAGCATTCGGCCTTCTCTTTGGTATGCTCTGTGTAGATCCCACAGAGGTGCCATTGTTGTTGCTTTTCTTATGGCTACTCTGTATGTTTTGCAGGGATTTTTTTCAATATCCGTCTTGAAATGTGGGTTGTATGGGTACCCATGTTTAAGTCATGGCAATAGCAAACTGATTTACAGGAAAAGAAAACATGCAAACTTAGCAGGGAAATCATACCTGTTTATACAGGCAAGATATGTGTTTATCTTTTAGTTGCAACGTCAAAATGGTATTGTTTATATTTCATTTTGTGTTCACTTTAGGATTTAAAAGCTTTTTGTTAGTATTATTTCTAGAAAGGAAATCTTCCTGTACTCTCACCCATTAGTGACTGATTTTGAGATCTTCTCATAGTGTTTCTGAAGATATCTGAGGGCCGTTTCCTCAAAATCTGAGACACTGCAGGCAAGGATCAGTTCCAGTGCACCAGATAGAGGAAATCACAGCTTTGTTTTAGAGTTCACAGTGAGAGCTGTTGCTTCCTTGAACTCAGCCTTATCTTAAGAAAAGGTAATGCATTCCCTAACTCATTTTTTAAAGCAAATTTAAGCTTTTCTAGCAGTGCTGTCTCTGTCTGCTGTTACTCCAGTCTGGTTTTTTGTGCTTTCTGCCCCACATGCCATCTGTCTTATTTTCTAGTTTGTCTTCTTTTTAAGTATTCTAAGGTAATGCAGTGGATAGAAAAGAAGTATGAATATTCACAAAGCATCACTGCCACTTTGATTCAGAGGGGAAGAGGTGTGGATGGCATTCTGCCAGATCAGGTGATGCTGTGATTGCAGAAAATCCTTTGGTCTGCCGAGGTTTGTTACTTTGGAGGAGATGCTGCATGGAACAACTCAATGTTGTTAGTGGCTTGGCACTGCTTCTATGCTGTGTCAGTAGGCTTTTGCTGTAGTTAACTCTCTCATGGTTAAGTAGTGCCCCAGTCTGGTGACAAGGGCTTTATTTTACTTTCAACTTAAGAATTATCATTTTTAAAATGCTTTTTAAGCAGCTGTACTGATGCCAAAGACATGGGTATTTGTGATAAAACTGGGGTTAATCTATATGCAGATATTGGTAGCTGCAGCAAGCTCAGCAAAACTTTGTGGGCCAGAGAGTCTTAAGTTCTTCCTTCATACTTTCTCACAAAAGTTCAGAGAATTCAGGGAGGCATTGAATTGTATAATAGTTTTACACATGTAGATTTTTTGCATGATATTTAGAATTTATATTAAAAGGAAAATCTTCTCTTATATAAGCAGTATTTGACATTTTGTACTCCCTTTTTCCATCCTGGTTGCTGATCGAGCCTTTTGTAGTGAAGCTGCTGAAGACTCCTAAAAGTAAGAGCTATGGTAATCCATGATGTAAAATCTGGTCTGTACCTTCTGTCCCAGCTCCAGAAGCTTCTGAAATGCAACTATTGTATGGTATCTATGTGGAGTAAGCAGTGATAACTTGGTGACAACAGGTGGAGAACCAAGGAGATGAAGCTTTTACTTTGTTATGGAACAGTGCATTGAAGTGTGGCCAGGTATGTGGTGACAGATTGACTTTGCCTGCTGTGAGCCAGTCACTTGTGCAGATCTGCCCAAATGATTAACAGCTGATGAACACAAAAGTTCTCTTGCCACCCAAATGGCAAGGTCAGTCTTTCCAGACTTGATTAAGTCCCAGACAGCTTGGGTCATTGTCAGGCCAGTTAGGAAACAAGTTGAGAATCACAAAGGAATGACAGGGGTGGCTTTCTGCCAGTGCCATGAGTTGTTCTCCAGTCCTTGTGGCTAGGTATCCACTGAAGAAATTTCATTTGATTTACAGGTAATTTGTTTTTAGTTTTGTTCTGTGGTATTTAGGCCTCTTTATTTTAGTGTATGGTGCTGGATGGTGTTGGTTAAGTGTGCCTTTATGTTAGGGGTGCATCACATTGGTGTGCAGAGGCTAGGCAAGAACTTCCTGTGACATCTGCACTTGTGTCCTGCTACAGTCATACAGGATGGAAAGAAAAACCTCCTTTGCTGGGCTTGTGCTGATGTGGTTGCTCACATCACACCACATAAAATGTCCACTTGGGTCCTATCAGGAATTCCAGATTCCTTAAATAGGGTCTCTGCTGCTAGCTGGTCCCTCAGTGGACAAATTTTAAGTGGGTTGTTTGTTTTGAAAATTGAATTCTGTTTGTAGTGCATAATTTTTGTTGGTACAAGTAACACACTGGTTGTCATGAAAAGAGATTAAGGAGATGAAGATTGGTTTTTTTTTCTCCTGCACTGTTGACACTGTGCACCTGACCCCATTTCGTGAGAAGTAAGTTTCAGTGTTTTGTCAACTAGTTGTGTCCTTTTCTAAGCCCTGCTCTGGTAGCTCCCAGTTCCAGGCTGACCCTGGCAGACAATAGGAAGATTTTAGGGGTAGGGTGTTGCATTCCGTGGCAACAGGATCAGGTCCAGGGAGGTCTGGTGACCAGTATGAGACACGAGACAAGTCTCTGCTTGTTTAAGTCCAAAGATCCATTTATTTGGGGCGACACCAATACTGGAACACACTCAGCTTAACCCAGAGGCAGAGAACCCCGAATAGTGGCAAGGTGGTGGGATTTATAGGGGAAGGGTGGAGTTTTACCATTCCCGGGCTTAGAAGATACCTCCCCCAAGGCAGAGGGGTGGTGTCTGCCCTTCCCGGGACTCAAAGCCATGGCTCTTAACTAAATCTTTGTTTCCCCTGGGCGGGGCACCCCACGCTGGGGGACTAGAGACCGATCTTTAAACCAAAATGATACAGTGAAACCAATAAATAAATGAATCTTCTACCGTGAGGTTGGAAAGAGCAAGGAGCATGAACCCTAGGAATGAACCAGACTTTACGCTCCCGCTGTACTGGAGGATTCTCTTGGCCTCCGCGGGTGGTGAGCTGTGGGATAACACTGCATCCATGAGAGCAGTTCCTAGCCCTTCTGCTCAACTATGAACACAACTCAAGTTAAGTTTGTGAGAAGAGCAAGGAGGTGCATTCATTCTTTGTTTTCCTCCAGAGAAGGAGATGCAGACTCACACCTGGAAGAGCAGAGCAATGCTAGTCCTTGCAGAATGGGATCTTGCTCCATTAGGAAGGAGCTATGACTGAAGGGTGCTGTGGGTAGTGCATGCAAATGCAAGCAGAAGGCCAAGGAGGTTTGCAAAAGGAAAGGTGGTGCAGCTGAAGGAGCCACTTGTAACACCAAACCTGATTTTTAAGGTGCTTCTGAGGAGACAGGTATTTCTTTTTGCTTGGTAACTGTCATGTGTTCATTTTATTGTGGACCAGTGTAGAGCTTGGGATGTAAAGGCTTCAAGTTACAAAATGCATTTATTGGGAAAAACTGTCAACCCTTAGTAAAGGGTAACAGTCTTTCAAAAGCCTCACCTCTGATTGTGGGGGGTTTTTTGTTTGGTTGGTTTTTTTTCATTTGTTTGTTTGGTTTGGTTTGGTTGAAGTTTTGTTTTGCATCTAGAAGCTTTGTAATGAACCAGGACTTCACGTTCCATACTGAGTACAGTTTCCAAATCTTAACTGCTTTGCTGTCAGCATTATATTGCAATTTAAATAAAAAGTTCTACAAGTACTATGTTTTACATCTGTTGTATAAGTTTTAATTTCTTCTTCATGTTTTTTGTGAATTCTATGATGAAAGACCTTGAATGATTTTCTCACTGAAAGGTTCTAGGATGACAGAATCCAATGTTGTAAATTGGAATTGGCTTCATCTGGCTTTGAAACGTATCTCTCTTCCTGCTTATTTTCACTTATTTTTTGCCCCACCTTTTTACTTCCCTGAGTCCACCATGTACATATCTCAGAAAAGCAATTTTGACCTGTGGAAGCTAGACCTGTTCATGATGTCAGCCCGGCCATGTGTTTGGGATTGGATGTATGAGTTTTAATCCTAGTCATAATTATTGGCAAGAACATGAGTAGGTTTATGGTTAAACTTTATGACCTTAAAGGTCTTTTTCAACCTAAATGACCCTTGATTCTATGAATCTAGCTCTGAGGTAATACCCTTTTCACTCGTAATGTGTCAGTCCTTTTTAACTACAAATCACTAATGCACCCTGATGGGGTAGGTGCAAACTGCTTTTTGTATTTTTTATTTTTTTTTAAGTGTAGGTCTCTACCCAGTTTTAATAGATTTTCAAAGACAAATTTTAAGTTTTAACACCAAAAATGGAAGGACTGTGGCCCCTCAAAAATAGGTGCTTTAATATGGTAAAAAAGCAATGCCAAATCCAAAACTTGTTAATGCATCAACTGCTTTGGCTGGCTTCAACTTGAGAAGGGGCAAGCAATTACATTGATGCAGCTGTAAACAGGAGAATACAAAGTTTTGTTTGAAATGTTAGCAGCTGTGTCAGATATAACCTGCGGAGTACAGAAATTTAGCAGCTTTCATCTTTGGGCCCCAGTTGTGCACATGTGTGCTTGGGTGTCACACACGTGGTCTGTGTGAGTAGTCCCTCTGAATGCACTTAAGTACAGGAGTACAGAGCTCAGAGTCTCTACTGTGGCACCTGGCTGATGTGGCTGAGATGGATGGCTTTCGTGAAAATGCGACACTGGAGGAATTGAAGCTATTTGTCATTTTTCTGACTTTGTGGTGTTTGTTTTTTTCCCCCCAAGCAAAAGGAAATATCTAGCTTCAGAATGCTGAGCTACTTTGTCGATACTGTCAGTGTAAGATGTTTGAATTTTAGTTTCAAAATTAGTCTTGTTTTGTTCAACAAGAGAACCTCACTTCTATAATAATGTTTAAAACACTTGAATAATATGGAAGTAAAATATATACTGCTAGTGCTTCACCGGAAGACTTCTGCACATCTGTTTTTTATGCAACAATGCTCAAGCTTAATTTAGGTGTATTTTTAACTTTTTGTTGTTCAGTTAAGCCCTGAACCATCTCACTGATTGAATGCGTGCCGAGTTGAACAAATAAAAGCCCAATTAGATATGCTGAAGGAAGGATGACATGTAACAGTTTTGCATGAATCATAACATTGTTCTTTTTTGCACACATAGACATAGGTAACTTTACTTACCTGAATAATTTTGAGGTGTTAGCTGTGTGCAAATGGTTAGAACACAGGAAAATATAAAGAACTTTTCTGTTTCTGCTTCTGAGGAAGCAAGCAGCCCTTCAAGGAGTCTCTTGTCTAATTAGTAGGTAAATGTGACTGTGCTCTGGTGTATAGCAAGGGGAATTCCATTTGAGAAGGGGAGTTTTTGCACTGCATATAGTTCAAGATGACTTGGTACAAGGTCAGCAGCTGTGTAGTGTTGACAGGAATCTGGAGATGGAGGAAGATTATAGAAGGTAAGGTAATAGAAGTTTTCAGGATCTTTCAGGAGGGCAAGACAAATAAATAATCTTCGGTGACACAGTGCCGAAAGGAATTTTGCAAGGAAGAAGGAAATAATTAGGAACATTGCTACTTTTAACAGGATTTAGTCTATACAGTGTGAAGAGAGTTTGATTTACTGTTGATCATTGTAATTTTGATGCACCTTACACTGCCAGCATTGGAGCACCTATGAAGCTGCACAGATATAATACAAGGTCACACTCAACAGGCTACAATAAATTTTGCAGGTTAAGCAACTGAAGAGTGAATAGTGAAGGTTTCCAGTGTTAATTTTGTACATTACAAATGTACAGGATTTTGCATTACAATTAAAGTGTTCATTGTTACTTAACATACAGTGTAAGCATGTGACACAATTCAGGTTGCTATGGAAACCTAGCATTTTGCTTCTGTTAACAGTGTTTCAGAGAGGAAAAGGTTTGCATTGCATTACTGCTAGACTCATTTCTGCTCCCACTCCTCAGCTTCTTTGCTTCTCAGTTGGGAGGTAGATGACCAAGAAGAAACGATGACCTGGAATTTGCATGAATCAGGGTGAATTGTAAAAAGAGATGTTGAGCTGAAATTTAAAAATCATAATTCTACCTTCAAGCACCTCTTGTGTCTAGTTGTTTTTTTGAAGTAAGTGTTGTAACACCTTTCATAGTGCAGTGTCTCTGGGTTCTTTTTCTAAATGCCTGAAAATGATGGGGTACTTTTAAAAGAGAAGTTTCTGGTAATTTTCACAGCATGATTATGTATATTGCTGGAAATGTGCTTGACATAAAAAGCTGACCATTTCTAGTGCTTTCTGTTAGACTGACAGATTTGTTCATCATGGGTTTCTTGTTGCCTGGTCTTGTCCTGTGAAGCATTAAGAACATGTTAATAAAATCTCATTGACTGCAATGGAAATATTTAATATAAACCTTTGGGATCTAAACTAATTAATACTTGTAAACAGAAGATGATTTATGGTACCTGTGATTGACAATACAGATATTTGTGGCAAGTATCAAGCCACATCTTTTATGATTTAGTCTTCAAACACCAGTCTCTTTCAGCACTACTCAGCTTTATTTACATTTCATATAAATGTCTTTTCTTTTGTTGGTGAGAAAAGAGCTGAGAAGAGAGCAAGTTTGCTCTGAAGCTGTGGTCATGCGTTTGTATTTTGTAGTCTGGTTGTTGTCCCATGAATGCTGGCACTCATCTATCCTCGTGTGTGCTTGCTAATGCCCACAGAATAAAGTCTCTGCTCAGAGAGTCACAATTACAGTTTTCTGCCCAAGCTTTCTACTGCAGGTCTGTCTGATGTGAAGGTGTGCTTGTAATTCAGCTGTGCAGCAAAGCCTTCTGGAAGGGGGTGTGAGCTGGTGTGGTGGGATATAAACTGAAATGCAGATACAGAGCCACATCTGCTGAGTCTCCTGCGAGTCATTGGTGTGGTAATTTTGGGTGGAGGAGTGTTACCAAGCAGCTGAAGTGGGCAAAAGGGAGATAGGCAAAGGGCAGTGATACTTGAAACTCATGGCTGCTTGCTCCATGGAAAAGGAAAGCTCAAATTCTTTGGCTTGACACTTTGACTGGACAGGGTCCTCTTGATCACCAAAGGATATTTGCTGTTCATCTGTCTGCTGTGATGCTGCTGTTTTGCCGGTGCAAATCCCACTTTGTGGTCTATGTAAGCTAATTCATAGAAGGAACTCTGGAATGTGGCCAGGCCTGCAATATGTGACACTGGATCCAGTGGCCTTTAGCAGCATTCTGAGTACAGGAAGAGGGGAATCTAAGGAGGACTTGATCATGGTCCTTATAAACCTGTAGTGAACCTGTAATTCATTGATAGTGGGTGTGATGTGGTAGCTTGTATGCTTGTGGTAGCTTCTTGACCTTATCAAAGCAGATATGTTAGGCTTTCTTTGAAGTACTAAACAGATCATGAAACTAGTTATGACAAGGAACATGATATTGGTGACTGACAAAACAGCAAGGTGGTGCTAAGGGGATTATCTAAATGCTAGTCGGTGTGCTGAATGCTCATTAATTAATATTTTAGAAAACTGCAAGTACTTGGTGTTTTAGTTGAATGCTGGGAAGCGCATACATGAGAAGTGTTTTGTGTGTATGCCTACATGCTCCAGGCAGAGGTAAGGGAACAGTGATAACCATCTTACCCTCTCTGGGTATGGTATGATAAGCTTCCTCCTTCTGTGGTTCATAAAATCACAGTCATTGAGGTTGGAAAAGACCTCTAAGATCATCATATCCAATCTTCAATCCATATTGTTAAGGGGTATGTAGGCTTATTTTTTGAACGCTTCCAGGAATGGTGACTCCACCACTTCTTGGGGACTACAATTCAACCCTTAACTACTATTTTAGTGAAGAAATTTTTTCTAATATCTACCCTTAACCTCCCCTGCACAGTTGAAGTCTTTTCCTTGTGTTCTGTTACTAGCTGCCTGGGAGAAAAGGCTGACTGCCACCTCCCCACCTCTTTCTTGCCTGTAGTTGTAGATGGCAACACTGTGTATGCCTCTACAATGTGAATGTGAAAAGCTGTGGGACCAGAGGGCTTAGGCTTGATGCTTAATTCAGTTAGGGTAGGTTGAAACAGGATATACAGTAAGATGAAGGTATTAATTATTTCAAAACATCTGCAGCAATGTTCTTGTTGACCTAAAAATGAAAACCTTCCCAGGTGGCTTGATTTCCAACAGCAGTGCACTTTTACTTTTGAAGTAGCATAGTACTCTGCCTGTTAATAGTTTATGCTGTGTTTTGTAACCAGTTTCTGTCTAGGAACTGAAGCTGAGTTAAACAATAAAATGCATTGTTCTGTATGGAAAATGCATCTAGTGATGTTCAGCTGCCAATGAGGGAAGATTAAATCTCAATATTTTTGTCTCATGACCACCTGACTGGTGATGTGGAATTTCTGGTAGTGCGTTTGCTTCCTCTTACTCTGTGTGAAACATGACAACCTGAGTTAGTGGGTTAAAGCCTCTTCTCGAGTAAGGGAGGAATAATTTGTCAGGAGAGTTCTTTGGAGCTGAATCAGGTTTTGTTATTGTTCTGTTTCTGAATCAGAAATGTTTCTGCTACATTGGTTGTCATTTATTTTAACTTTGTTCATGTGGACAGACTGTTGGAAATCCAGTAGGGGTGCTGAAGGTGATCTAAGCTTGGTTTTACTTCCTTAGTAGGGAATTGAAAATGCTTGAACTTCTAGTTTACTACACTACTGTAGGAGAGATGATAACCTCTAAACATTGTACCCCGTTCCTCAAGAGCAAGAGTGTTTGTTTTCTCTGCCTTTCTTATCTCCAGATCTTATCTTCACTGTCCTTGAGAACCCACAGCATGCAAATAGCCACACTGAATCTCTTTCTCTGTATTTGGAGACACAGAAATTGTGACTGTTCTGTGTTTAATATGAACAAGAAGTCTAGAAATTGTTTCTGCTTACACACTTATTTTTCCCTCTCCTAATTTTTGTATTTTTATTTTTTGTGGATTTTGAGACTGCACCCTTGTCACAAGAAACGTAGCTAGCATAATACTTCAAAGATGAAAGACACAAAGAAGGGTTATTCACCTGAGCAAGGGTTGAGTGAACTTCAGATGGAGTAGCTCTCCTGGCCTTAGTTTAGCGCCCTCCAGTTTTGTGTAATGGACTGGAACTTATTTATAGAGCTTATTAATGTTTTAGAATTAACGGTACACTATACATCATAACTATAATGTAACTATATAATTGTATTTAAATAATTTCTTATTTCTGATAGCATTAGAATAAACAATTTTTTGTCCATTCTATTGTATGTATTAAGTCTGTGCTGTGTTTTTCTTCCTTGTGCTAGGTACTTTTCTGAAAGCTTCCAATCTGACTTTTTCCCAGGTCGTTCTGCCTAAAGAAAAGACTAAAAAAAGTTGTAGCTTACTCTTCTCTTTGCTGGGTATGCATTTCTGCATTGGCTGTGCTGGCTGTGCTGGCTTTGCTGGCTGTGCATTTCTGTTATGTTTCATCTTGAGATGCTGTAGTGTTTATACAGAAACTTTTATCTTTTCTTTTACACCTAGTAAAATATACTAGTAGAACCTAAAAGCAGTAAAACTCAGCCTGGTTAGTCCAGTCAGTGAGGCATTAATGAAATGCTGCAAAGATTAGCATTTCTCATAAAGTCCAAGTGTGCATTCACTTTCCTGGTTTTAAAAATGGGAGGTCTATGGGAAAGAATGCAAAAGTTATTATTAGTGTTTTGGCTTGTGAAGCTTAATAATAGGCTTTTATATGACAAGTAGCAAGTTAAAATGTTTTCCGTTCCATGTTAAACTCTTTCTGTTGCCTTATGTTTAAGGATGGTGTGTATTTTTATTTATTTGCATCTGCACAGTGCTCTCTTAACTGCTTTGGGCTCTTCAGAAGCACAGCTAGCAACCCCCAAGGGTTCAGTTTAAGATCTAATACGCTGAAACTCCTTTCCTTCTATCTATGATTTGTTATACAATGTCTTACTCTTTCAATTTGAGATATATTTTTAATATTGCTCTTGAGGTACTATAAACATATCTTTTGTTTTCTTTTGCTGTTAGTACTGTCCTTATTGCTGTAACCCTTGTCATCTTTCATGCTGTATCTTTTAGAGGTCAGAATTGGCACATGTACCCAGAAGACTAGTTTTTCATAAGAAGACACTCTCTTGCAGAGTTGCAGACCTAAGACAGATCATTAGTAATGCATCATGTCTGAATATGACCAGTATATATTGGTCATGGTCCCAACATGGGATTACAGCAGGTGATAGGAAGCGTGCAGTGCTGTGCACAGATGTGTGTGGTGTTTTTAGTCTCAGGGACAGAGGTATAATAAAGCAAAATAAAAAATTACTGTTGTGTGAGACACTGTACCAGAGAGCAGATAAGAGCTACATGGTCTGTCTGGGCAGCATCCTGTTCCCTCAGTGGGGTCTCCGTGTTGCATCCTTGCTGTGGCCATGTCTGCTTGACTGTCTCGCTGGGAGTCATGTACCTTCATCTGCTCTGCCTTCCTAACTGGAAAATTTATGTGTAGATCTCTCACCTTCCCTGCTTGTTGTTCACAGCATGATTGTTGCCACTGTCTCTTGCGTTATTGAGGCTCTTGTTAAGGTATGGAATACACTACCCTTGACTTGGTTTTCCTAAAGTCAATTAATTCCTTTTTTTTACATGTTTGCTCCTTGCTGAAGCAGCTGAGTGAGCCCAGATCCTCAGAGGAGTTAGTTAGGCTTTTTATTTTCTTTTGTGGATCTGAGCAATGATTCTTATGTATATGCCCACAGAGCCAGATAAAATCGAGATTGTGCTATTGGTTTCCAAAGTTAGTCAGTTTAAATGTCACAGAAAATAATAACTATCTTCTTGTCAAAGTAATCTCCTCCTGTGTTCTCATTGCTGCTGGTTATTGGGGCTGGATTAAAGCTACTGGGAGGATACTTGGACCCATTGCTCTTGTGCTCTCATTTGAGCATGTGGAGGTAATCCTTACAGTTCAGCTTCACATTTGCAAATAGGGAATTACATAATTTTCCTACTTCATGAGAGGTTGAGAGATACTGACTCTACAGGATCATGAAAATTATGTCTGGAGAATTGCATGATCTTGAATATTACTTTTTCTCTGTCTGTTTTTCCAGGAATTGCAGTGGGCACAGATGGCCAGAGAAAAGCTATCGAGTCCACTGAATGTTCTAAAAATAATCAAATGCCTCTTTGGCTTCTGCATTGCTATGCTGTTGGATGTACTGTTCATGTGCACAGTTTTGGAAAATAATGCCCACAACTGAAAGACTGCTTGTTGATGCTTTAGAGCCAGCAGTCAGGATTTCTGGGTGTTTACTCCTGAGCATAACAAGCAGGACTTTTTCTTCTTTCATGAAAATGTGAACTGCTTAAACTGCAAGTATCACGGTACTTTATTCTTCATGCACGAGAAGGGAAGGAAAAAGGTGAAAAAGAATTTCAAAAATTTGTAAATTTATCAAAGTCTTTAAATGGTGCTCTATTCACACACTAACTTATTTTTAATCTTCTGTCCCCTTTGTTTATCCTTTCACTTAGATAATCTGCTGCTGCTACTTTAAATGTACTAGTGCAGGACGCTGCTGTCCTGTAGTGCCGGTTTGAAGGGAGGACAGCAGGACCTGGAAGTAGATTCTGGAGGTCTTGAGAGTGTGGTGACAGTTGAAGTGCTGTGGGTGTTGGTGGTCAAGAGTTCAGTCTCTTCCTGTGATTATAACATTTAATTTATTTTCTTGTGGCCTTGTTGGAGCATTCCCATCCTAATTACAAATTTTCAGTAACATCCCCAGAACTCCCTGCCAGCAAGACTAAATAGACAAAGTGAGTGTCCAGAAATAAGTAAATATAAATTAAAATATCCAGAACAGTAGGAGTAAAATAAGAAAGAGCAGTATATGTTTATGTATTTTGTTCTTTGTATATTATCAGATGCTGACACTGGCTAAATTTCGAGAGTGAAATTTACTTACTGAAAAGCATTGTTTGGTTTGCCTTGAAAATGCCTAATAAAAGAATTAGCACGGCTGTAGGCATGTAATATAAGCTTTTCACAGTCTACTCTGTTTCAGTGTGTAGAAAAGGTTAAAATGAGCCTGAAATTTATATAAAATCAGCTTTGTCATCATTTGAGTTTGGACTGAATTCATGATATATGAGTAAGTGATCTGTTTCTTAGCATATAAACATTCCCCAAATATGTACATTTTTAATAGACTGCCGATCCAGTATTCATCTGTACCAGAAGGGAGCTGCCAGGAAACCAAGATTGATTTTAATCATATAGCCCTAACATTTTAAGCAGGTGATAAAGAATACCTTGGATGTTTTTTTCTTTTAAAATATCGAAGGACAGATTAGGGGAGAAGTGTGGAGTATGTTTGCCTTTTTTGATGTAGCTTTAAATTGTTAGTGACAACTTATAAAGCAAATGTGGCTTCTGTGCTGTTACTGCTTAAAAAACTAAAATTGAAAAGGACCTCTCAGAAGTACTAAATACTAGTTTTCTGTAGCAATTACTGCAGGCTATGCTGTATTCCTCGTAGCTGTCAGGTTTTCTCTTTTTTTTTTTTCCTTTAAGGCAACTAGTATAAGTAAACTCAGAAATTAAGAAGTCAGCATTCATAATCAATTTACTATTTCTAGTACTATGTTTTCAGACTTTATTGTGCCCTTCTAGAACAACACTATTGTTTCTTTTAAGAAGGTAAGCTAAGTAAGTTTTAGGTAAACAGAGTGGGATCTGACATAAAATTATGCTGTTATGAAAATTTACTTGGATTAGCGACTGGATATTATATTACTGTATATTTTTATTAGTGAAAGAAAAAAATTGCCTGAATGCCGTTGCTGTGTCTGGTCTGTGGATAACATTCCAATTTTCTGATTGCCCATCTGTTATGAATATAATTATTTAAATTTTTTAAATTCTTGATTTATTCCTCCTCATCATGTGAAAGGACTTGGAGTTGCGTTTATTTGAGAATTACAGGCTCCATACCCGTGTTGGCATTGCTGGTTTTGTTTAGCACTGATGAAAGCAAACAGCAGCCCTCACTCTTAGGGAGCTGAGCAGTGCCTTCCTGGCTTGGTGCTGGCACCTCCTGCAGCATCTGTGGTTATGTCCAGGCTTAACCTCCTCTCCTTTTTTGCTGCAGCAGAAGGTGGCTGCTCTGGCACTGGGCCTGAAAGGGCTGTGGGCAGGCAGGGGTTTCTGCTCCTGCCTCCCTGGGTAGTAGTGCTGTCTTCATCTGCCAGCCTGGAGCTGGGCAGTTGCTTCCCTGGCTGGGGATATTAGATCACGGGAGAGGAAGAGAATGAATGGAGAGAGCATACCATGACTCTTGATGGGATTAGGCAGTGAGGACAGATCTCTCTTGATTCTGTTCATCTCCACTGATCTTGTTTCAGTAAGGTAAGGGACTCTTCCCTCTTCTCATTCCCATGGGTCCTGCTGTCTTTGTGGTTATGGGTTTAGTACTATATTGATGCTTTGGGGTTATTTGATAATTCTTGGTGTCAGTGTGAGACTCAGCTCTGGCCTGTCAGTGCCTTCATGCCACATCACAGTGTAGTAAAGGCAAAGCAGATCTAGTGGTTCTTCTTTCTTTGAACTCTTTTTGTAATTTTCTGTAGAGGTTGTAATTGTACACATTGAAAGACTTACTGTGACTCTAAAGGCAGTGCAAATGAAGGCACCATTTCTGATCCTCTGAAGATCTAAGAACCTGCCCCAACAGGTGCATCAGAATTCTCAGGAAGTATATGGTATCTTCATACAGACTGAACATCTGAGCAGGCCGGCTTGTTCTGATGCTGCTGTTGTGCTTCTGTCATGTAGGTTTCTGTGTCCAGCTGAAGACTGCATCATGTGTTACCTTGCAGAGGTAAAATAGTATTCTCTTCATAGAGCTAAAGTTGTCAGATACTTGCCATTTAAAGAGTACCCATTACTGTAAGACTACCTGATGTGTAAAAATGAGACCAACTTGATTCTTTCTGACACACTGGATATATTCAAAACTAATGATTTAGAAAAAGTGCATTTTGAAGCAATGGGCTGTGGCCTAATCATCCATCAATAAGGAGAGAAAATTATGGCAAGTATTTCTGGTAGACTCTAGCATGATTTGTTCTTTGGCTTTTCAAGTAGATTAGTCTGTCTTTGCTGCATCATCTCTTGTTGACAACTGGCAGTTTGTAGCTTGTGATCTTTTAATGCAGGGAAAAATAATGGGAACTGATTAGGTCCCAGAGGATTTTTTCTTCTTTTGCTATGAATCATAATTTTTGTGGTTTCCATTTCTTTGTTATACAGCCCATTAGACTAAATTGTTTAGTAGTGACTTTTGGTTTGAGTTTATTATGAAATATTGACAAAAAACTCTAAAGTTAACTTACTTTGTGCCTGTCCAGAAGCCATCAGAGTAAGTTAAATGTATGCTGAAGAGGAGAAAACGATAAAGCATCTTGGCAGGGATCTTGGACAACAGTTTATGTGGCATGTTGTTAATTACAGTAATTTTATAGCAGTTTGGAAATTCTTAGCTCCTGTTTTCCAAGTGCCATTCTGCCAATAGGTGTTGATTTTCATGTCAAAAACCAGTGTTACTGGTCTGCCTTTTTTTTTTTTTAAGTTCTTAGATAACCTTTCCTAGTCCTACCTATTTCAAGGTGATTACATTTCATCTGGAGAGCCAGAGGTCCATCTTGTTTCTGCCTGTATGGTTGTTTGAACATGTATATTGGTCACAACAGTCAAACCTTGTACAGAATGTAGATCAGTCTTTTTTCCTGTGCATTGTTTTAAAACTTGCAGATCTGTCACAATCTTACAGTATTTTTAGTAATTTAAAATTTAAATTCAAAGTGAGCATTGTATGTCTGACTGGTTATTCTGTTTGCACTATATATTTCCAAAGCTTCTTTTGATCTGCCTGTCTAGGAAGCACATGAGACCTGGAAGATGTTTCAGTATAAACATGGAAGTGGTTTAATATTTCCAGAGTTTTAAGACTTGATGCTGTTTGGGTTACCTGGTTTGCAAAATGTCTCTTCCACTGCTGAGAAGCTGGCCTGAGTGCATTTATTGGTTTGTTTCATTGTATACCAAATGGATACTGCACAGCAAACATTGGTTAAACTTTTATTTCTCTTTGTCACTGGGTCAGTTGTATTTCCACAACCTGTTGGGTTTTGTAGGTGTTGTTGACATGTTGATTTATGAACTTCCTGTTTGTAACTGTTATATACAGGAGAGTCTGCCTGGATATGAGGTACTGACGGGGAAAAAGAGTTTCACGCTTGGCTGCTCACCTTGCCCATTTGACTGTAAATAATGGAGACCAAGGAAGAGAAAAAGGAACGGCGACAAGGCTATTTTGCTCGGTAAGCTTACAGGGCTTATTTCAATGTTGATTAAAATACAGAATTCCTTATTCTGCCTTTTTCACAAGGCTTTACGATTTTTCAGAAATGTATAAAAAAATGAAATCCATGCTGCAGTATGTATCCCGAAAGTCTTTCCTTGCTGTGTCCCTGGTGTTTAAGTGGTGATTTTTTTTCTCTTGAGTGGTCTAGGAAACTTGAATTGTAATTCTAATTTGTAATAGTAAACTTTTCTTGGGTACTTAGTTGCAAATTGCACTGCATTTGAGCTTCTGGCATTGAGTTCCTGGACAGTGTTGATGAAAACAAGTATATTTGAAACATATATGTGTCTAAACTTGAAGTTTACTTGGTTTAAAATAAAGCACAGATTAAGTAGTATTATCTCAAAGGGTAAGGCTAGCTAAGAAAAGGTAAACTGGCTAAACCATATCGTCAAATAAAACAATGTTTTTTCAGTCAATCATTTTTGTCATTTGGAATTCACAATTAGTGATTTTTAAGAAATAAGTGATGTTGCTTTCCCAATAATTTGTCTTTGTTAATTTAGCATGTCTAATCATCTCTGAGCTCTGATATACAAGAAGAACCAAAGCTCACTTACTCTTGGGAGGGGGATAGGAAGTAGGTTTGAAAAACATCCTTGCCTCAAGGATGTTTTCTGTTCTCTTGAAGAGGAGAATTGTATCCTGTTTCCACTCAGTACTAAATAACTGTAGCCTTAGTGCATTACAGACATCTAGAGACATGCCTGTCACAACATTTAGAAGTAGTGTGGGGAGAAGCTGCTGCTTCTTTATTGCTAGTTAGGTTCTATGTAATGGTGGCTAAAAACTAGAGGAAGTTTTGGTCATGTGTTAATGTCTGGTGACTTTGTTTCCATTTGGAGAAATGCAGTTTCATTGATGTTGGCTGATTGTTGCAGTTCGGGATTCTGAGAAGGTGAAATGGATAATGGCACCTAAAGCAGAGGAGGCATTATGAAGGATAAAGCAGAAGTAGCTAAAGGGGTTGTACTAAGGAACAAGTAATTTTGTGTTAAAGAACACTCAGGCTTTGCTGAGTAAGATGCTTTAGTGTTGAGAATGTTTTATGTTCATTTTAAGTGCGGAACAAACAAGTGGAAAGCCTCAAGAGGCTTTCAGGAAAGTCCTTGACAATTGTATTTAATGTGCTTTCGTCTGTCATCTTGTGAGTGTTCTCTTTCAAAAATTCAGAAACAGTATGTCTTGCATGGACATAGGACATTAAGCAAGGTTCAAAAAGATGCAAAATCAATTTGTAGTATTAGCACTTAACTGCTATGTAACTTTGGGGAGGTTACCTGTCTCTTTCCCTCCCAGCTTGCATCTTTTTTCTTTATATAGTTTGGAGGCCCTTAAGTATCCACTCTAAGCAAACTTGTGGATGACTTTTACAAGAATGTCCTTGCACACCCTCAGGTCATGTGTTAACAGAAGCTGAAGACTGTCAGTAGGTATCATGCCCAGCTTTCTTTCCTGCACATTGTTTGTGTGTGCAGTCAGGGACAGAAGCAGAACTGCATTTACATTTAGCATCCTAAGTGTAGCACACTTCCTGTAGTAAACAGGTGCCACAGAGTCTTGCAGTTGAATGGTTTAAATGCTATGCACAATGACCCAGATAAATGTCATACAAATACCTGAAAATAATAGGCAGATTGTACTGCCTTTATTACAAAGACAGTTCCAACAATGTCCCTGGGGTTTTTTTTAACTGTTTAAAATTTTGACTTAATGCCAAAAGTCAGATTTTGACTTGACACAGAAGTTACCAGATTAGGTGCCTCACATTGGGATGCAGATAATTTAATCCGGTGCATGCTTTGGTGTTGCTATCAGTTTGGGTTATTTTTTACTTTAGAATTTGTGGAAACTTGTTCTGTCCTTAAATTTAAGCACCGAAGTTTAGTAATTTCTGGCTCTCATACAGTTTTGTGTGCTGCTTCAAACATGCTGCTTTTCCTGCCAGCTTGGTCTCACGTTTATGAAGCTTAGCTGGGTCCTAAGCACATGTGCCTCTGTACTTCCATTACTGGTTTTTTGCCTTCTATGTCTTATAACTTATGTTTTGTGGGTCTAAAATAAGAGTAGTATTTACAAAATCTAAATTTATGTGTAGTAAACATTTTAATGAAGAAAACACCCTTCATCTCTTTCCTTTAATCTTGTTGTTTTTGCCTGTGATCAGATGCTTATGGGAGAAGACTCTTCTGTTTACTACAGAAGGGAACAGGAAATGGATTATTAGACTTTTTGCCAGCGGGAGGAAAATCTGTGCTTCTTGTCAGAAGAGTGAGGAAAAGGACTCCACTCAGGGCTGAGAAGAAGGATCCCTTTTGCTTATATCCTGGTTATAAAAGGGAAAATGTTTATATTCAGTATTGGTGGAATAAATTATTTAATATAGTCCATTAAATACCTCTAAATGAAAACATACAAATTATAATAGAAAATCTCCTTCATGTGAGGGGAAAGCTTATTGTTATATTAACAAGATCAAAAGCGTTAAATGAAAAATGGAAGATGATGCTTTTCCTCTTAAGCTCCTGCTAACAGAAACCCAGGTTCTCTGTTGGCAGAGCCAGGGAACGTGTGAACATGAGCAGCAGGACAAGCAGTTCCCTTGCTGCCCTGCCAGCATCTCAAAGTGTCTGACTTCCCATCAGAAGGTGGCTTTTGGCCTTCAGGGCAGTGTAATTTTGGTGCCTCCTGGGCAGCTTTGGGTGGGGCTCAGTGTGTGAGTGGTTAGGCTTGCAGTTCTTGGAAGGGTTGAGAATCCCAAAATACATGCTGACAAACTAGCTCCTGAACTGCAAGATCAAGATGAACATGAAATTGCCTGCATCTCTGTCCCCCAAATTTAGCATTGTTTGCACATTTATCCTTTAAAATATTTGAAATTGCTCTGTAGAAGTGACCTACTCAGCTATCATGATTTTTATACTACAGATAGTTATGGTCCTAGTGCCTCAGTTTTTCCCAAGTCTTTCCTCCTCCCTGTGGCAGGTGAAGCTGAAATAAAACCTTCCCCATCCATTTCCATTTCATAACAAATGCAATTTTACCCACTGTGTTTTGTGGTAAAGGTCTTATTTTTTTGCCTTGATTAGCAGGAAAGGAAAAAAAATTATTTTTTTCAAACGAAATAGAAATGTATTCAAAACTTTTTAAAGAGTGATTTAGATTCCGTGTGTAGATAAAATGTTATGGCTCGTAGGAGTTTTACAGACAAGAAGTGAAAGTATAAGCATAACATGTGAGCATAAATTTCTCTTATGCAATAGGTTTTTATTTAACTGTTCCTCCTACTTAAAGACTATTCTGTGTAGTTAAGTCTTTCCTATTTTCCCAACCATGTTTTTAGGCTTTTCTGCTGCCATCTGTGTCACTGGCTCCCTAATAGACCAATATCTGTGCTGGTATTCCACAAGTCCAAAAATAGATGGCACGGTGTTAGGGTTGTACAGTGGCAGATCTAAGTATATTGACTCTGCTGTGGCATTTGGTGCTTTTTATTGTGATTATGTGCCCATGAACCCAGATACAGCTTCCTATTTCTCTCTGCCTATGCATCTTCCCTCTCACATAACATAGAGCCTCTCTGTTTTTCCCTTGCCCGTTGTATAGGCGTGAGTTCAGGGATACTTCACCCAAGAAATGAATAGCCATTAAAACTTTAACATAATTTAGAAAGAAACTGCCAAAATGAGCACTGTGTATCACATGGAAAGAATTGCCTTGGATATAAATTGGTAGTCTGGAAGGCTGAATGTACAGCTTGAAAGTGGAATTGGTTTGCATGTGCTATTGCATGCTACTTGATATATTTTGCATGTGCTGTTGTATGATACTGGATATCTTTGGACAAGCAGTTAAAGGATATGAGAAATCATAAGCAAAGAATTTGAACAGTTTTTTGAAAGAATGAGCAAAGGGGCTCTTTCAGGCTCAGGTTTTCTGGGTCTCAGCATTCATCACAGCAGGTTACTGAGCATTTTCCATGTGTCACAATCCTGTGCCAAGTAGCTGTCTAGTACTGTCTTAGCAAAAAGAAATAAGTATGCTTTATTGGAAAAAATGCTGCTTTTCAACAAGTTGACCAAAATACTTATATTAATTTTTTTAATCGTAATTCCTTCAGCTTGTGGTGACCTCAATCTGAACAATCTGCGTGGAGATGAACAGTAAAATTGTACTTATGCTGAATGATTTCTTAATAGTTTCTAGGAGAATTATGAATTTTAGTTTTAAGTTTCTTTTTGGTCACCACTGAGAGCTGGATTTCTGAAGCAAAAAATGAAGCACTTGTATTAGAGAAAATATTCTTACTGGGATTTGGGTGTTTTTGTGTTTATTGAATCCACACTGGTCCTGCTACCATCATTCTGTTGAAAATTTTGTTGAGAAAACTACGTAAATGTCTAGGACATGCTCCAAAGGCCATTCCAGTAGGCAGAGACTCCCTTTAACTGCAGGTTACTTTTCAGAACCTGAAGCCAGTGGTATAACTTGATGCTCACCTCCTGTTTCCTTATGATGCCAGTATCTAAGGGAAGTAAAGGAATTCACAGCATGTTTTAAGTTAATTTAGGTTCTTGGCTTAGATACCTAAATTTACATCTGTACAGATGAAGGATAAAACCCAAGATTTAAAGAAGATAAATACAAGTGTTTACTGCAGCTATTGTTTACTTGTTTCCAACACCAATTTACAGCTCTTTTTCCCCTTCTAATTATTTTTAATACTTAAAAATAAATAAAACCATACAACAGATGGTGTATAGCTTTTCAGTCACATAGTTGGTTATAATGTAACTTTAGCTTTGCTTTTAAGTATTCACAACAATTCCAACAGTAGGAATCATTGATACATATCTACCAAGCTAAACAGCTAGAGTCTGGAAAGCTTAGCTGAGGAAGGCATTATGTATACTTGTCATGTTATTATGGTTTTTCCCTGATCATTGCTTTTGGAGGCAGACCCTTGGTCTGACACGCTGAGGGCTTGCAATCAGATTTGTAAGCATCTCATTTGGACTTTTCCTGTCTTCTATTTTATTCCCATATTCTATTGTGCATTTCATACTTTTTATTCCTGTGACTATTAAGACACAGTAAGATGATGAAATAAATATGCAGTAAGCACAGAGAGGCTGTGTGGGTAAAGGGCATCAGTGGTGGCTAGGACAGAGGAAAACCTAGATAAGAAATATATGCACAAAAATACTTCCGTGAGGGCATCTCATGTATGCAAAAGCTTTTAATAAGTGGTTCTTGTTGGCCAGACTCTTTATATCCGTGTGACAGACTTCAAGTGTTGGGTGCTCCTCAGCTCACTATTCTTCCAGAATTTACCTCCTTGCAATTGTTCTAGTTCTGCTGAGCCAACATGTTGATGTTTATTCAGGTTTCATGTAGCACCCATAATTTATTTTTTACTTTTAGGAGGGAAAGTTTTCCACACATTGTTTTTAAAACAAACCATCATGGAGGTTTATCTTGGGTGCGAATAGTCAAGCCAAGATCCTGGAGATGTTTAAATATTTTTTAAATGGCTCTAGAAAATAATACATCATTTCAGTTCATCTGTACAATGAAAACATCTTAATTCTCTTCCAGATATATAAACATTACCTCATAATCCAGTTACTGAAACTAAGTAACAGTATTGCATTTTATTCACATTGTTTCAGGCAATATCATGTATGCCTGAGGCATTCTGTTTTGTAAGAAAAGGCTGACTATATCACTACTTCAGATTTATGGGGTACAATGGTTATTATCTGATCTGTTATTTAGGATGTGTGAATGTGCAGAATAGTTGATTTGCTATGGTGGATAGCTGAAAAAAACCCATAAAATATTTTCTGACATGTACAGTATTATGATTTACCTCCCAGGTACTTATGCTTGAGGAGTTTCAATGTTTTTAGCAGACTGTGTTTTGTGTGGTAGGTCGGTATTTTAGCTGCCCTTCAAAACTAGTGTAAGATGTTGAAAAATGTCTAGAATTTCACAGCATACCTGGGATCTGTTGGGTGGAGCTTTGGAAGTTTTGTCAGATCCTTCAGATGCTTGAGAGACTTGCTATTCGTTGCTTACAAACTTTTTAGATTGTAGATATAAGTATGTATATATAGATTTAAAGCTGTATTTTTATCATAGGTGTAAATCTGGAGAATGAGAGTTGGGAGGAAAATTGAACCTCCTTTTTCTGAAGTGTTGCATGGGAGAAGTTGAGCAGCTGTTTGTCTTGGGAGCTGTTTCCTCATCTCACATTGGAGTTGCTTTCTGGGTCCCGTGGTTTCTGTGTTAGCAGTCTTGTAATTCTGTGGTGCAGGATAAAATTCAGCAGAAGAGCATGAATCACCATTTTCTGTTTAGTCTTTAAATCACAGAATTGTTCCCAGTGTGAGTGCTTCCTCTGAGAAACATAAACAAGATAGTGGTTTCTGCAGTCTTGGTTCTTTCCAGTGCTTTAATCCTCAAGAGTAGCGGAGTCATTTAGGACTGAAGAATTTTGTTCCTGATAACAGAATTAGTGGAAGTATTTAATGGGACCCTGAGGCTTTCCTCAAGCTTCTTTAAAACTTTCCAGTACCAGAAATGTTGTTTATGGAGATACAAAGCTTGTGTAAGACAGGAAGCATGGTTAACCTCGTCACCCATTCACTTCCCCCTGCATGTGAAGTGAGACTTGGGTGACAGTGTAGCCTAAGTATGAAGAGACTTTTTTAGGATAGAGAAGAAAGGTGGAGTTTTGTGATGTTCTTGATTTATTTGAGAGCTGTATTGCAGACTAGGCAGAGAAAAGAATTTAGTTTATCTTCAAATGTACTGTGTCACCAGTAATTTCACAATTTTTCATCTTGCAAGATTCTTGTAAGGTTGGATTGTTAAACAGAAGCATGGAATGACCGTAAATTTGCTTTTATCTAAAGGGACCTTTGGGTGTCTCTTATCAGTCTTTAAAAAGAAACTTGTTTAGCCTTCTTTATAGAACATAAATAGTTACACTGTGGGCCTTTTGCTGGGGACATCTGTGCAGTTTTTTTAAGAGCTGCTGTTAATATAGTTGCCACATAATTTGTCTTCCTCTACTTCCCTTTCCCACAGCCCACAGCTGGGAATGCTGGGCACTGAGGGGTGTACAGGATGTTCCTGGTGGGCCATGCCACTTACCTTTTTGCTCATGGAGGGATTTAAAGACATATCTTAAAAATGACAAAATTCGTAGGTTTCACAAGGTAGCTTTTTGCATAGGTGAGATACAGACTTCTTACTGTATCTGATATAATTTCATTTTTAAATTGCACTTTTTCTGTAGTGTCTGCAGATATGGTCTTATCCTTTCAGCCTCCCAGGCATGTGTTCTCTTCTGTTCTTAGCCACTTTATGTATCTACTGCATAAAATTCTGCTTAACCCCAGTGAAGTGTTTTAAAATAAAGTCTCACTTAAACACTGGTGGAAAGGTAGCATAATACTTGGCAGAAGTGTGGTTACATGGTTGATTTTAAGGTGATGTTGTGTAAGATGCTACTGAAAGGAGGTGATCACACTCAGCCTTAGGGTTTTGCCATGTCTCTTATGGATGATAGAGCTGTCATCACTGAACTGTTCCAGGATAAAGGTGCCTTCCAGAAGCAGCCACCTAAAGAGATGCCTAATGGTGCTGACTTTTTAGTGGTGCTGTTAATCATCTGCTCATGCTCTGACAAATAGCAACTGCCTTACCTCCTTTTGGCAGCAGTTCTGGTCAGCTCTCCGGTGCTTTGGGCCATGGGTAGTAGGGAGTGGGCTGTACATTGTTTTGAGAAGGAGCACAGTTGGCCTTGTGAGAGCTGTTAGTTTGCTGGATTGAAGAAAACACAGGTTGATAATAAGCTAGACATGCACCCTCAGGGAAGGTGTTTCTGACTCACAAAATCACTTGCCTTTTTATCTACTGTCATTTGAGGCTTTTTGCCTGTATGGTTTTGGCATGTGCCAAAACTACACATTGTGTAGTCTATTTCTAGTAGGGGTGCTGCATGTTTAAGGGGAAAGATATGAATGATACCTGCAGGAATATGCTTTTGGAAAGGGACAGTTTCCCCACTCTGTCTGAGAGACTGGAAAGCACTATGTAGCTAACTAAGGGAATTCTGTTGGTAAGAGAGGAAATACTGTGGATCCTCTGTGGGTGCTCTGGATACCTGTCTGCTTGCACTGTATCTGAACTACTAGTTGCATGTTCTGCAGTTTTTGCTGCATGCCTCTAGGCACTGGGCTCCCCACTCTTGCCTCCTCAAGGGAATGAACCTTTTTGCCTCTGCTCTGAGGCTTTGAACAGGGTAAGAGGCTGCATAGATATTCTTGGTGGCCTTAGGTTCCCCATGGTAAACTCTCATGCCCCCAGTGTTAATCCAGCTTCCAGACTGTGTTTGGAAGGGATTTTCACCCCACCCTGCACCTGCCAATCTGATTATGCGGAGGTGAGTCGTAAGTGTAGATTTTTGGTGGGTTTTTTTCTGTCCTACTCTGTAGTCTGAGCAAGGAGTGTTCCCTAGGATCATCTGAAATTTAAAGATGTATGTTACTTATGCTTTAAGTCTCTCATGCTATTTTGCTGAGATCTGTGGGATTCCTCCTGTTGATTTATGTGAGAAAAAATCCCAAGGAGAGCAGCTGGAGTGGTTAGGAATTTGGGGAGGAGGGAGATAATTGTCCTTATGCTGGAAAACCTTTGTAATGTAAATGAGCCATAAATCAGTTCTCTGAGTGTCTTAATACCCTGAGTATTTTCCTGTGAGACAGCAGTTTCTGGCACAGAGACCTCGTCTTGTATAACACTTAATATGCTGCTAATAACTTTAGGCTTTTGCTACTATTTTTCTGGACTGGCTATTTTTATTTCAGTTGGTGTAAGCTTAACAGCGAGCCAATCACTGCTGAGCTTAGTTTAAATTATGTTATGGTTTTGGCATAACAGTGCATTTCTGTC
Source organism: Anthoscopus minutus (assembly GCA_013399455.1). NCBI lineage: Eukaryota > Metazoa > Chordata > Aves > Passeriformes > Paridae > Anthoscopus > Anthoscopus minutus. The sequence goes on along the minus strand of VWYI01020202.1, from coordinate 168,049 downwards.
ATGGATTTTTACTTTCAGTAATGCTTCTATAAATAAATGTATTGAAGGTGTTAATCACATGTTTCAATCAGACAATCTTTAAAAGTCAAATCTCCTCAAGCAGAAGATTTATCTGTATGTTCACTATCTGTTAGTGAACTAAATTTTAAAAAGTCGATGCTGCTCTTTCCACCTGGATCACAGCAGGTGCTGCACGTAGCAGTTCTGCTTGCCTGAGGCTGAGAAGGATTTTTTGTTGTTCCGGAGATGTTCTGTGTTATAAATACTGCCAAAACTATATATATATATATATTCCAAAACTACAGCATATGACTCTGGTCCCATGGACAGATGCATGTAAACAATTTTATGCATGTGAAGAACCATACTGTTAGGTGTTACAGAGCAGTGAAAGCTGCTTGTAGATGAGCTGTCCAGGCACGAGTGGTGGGAGCAGGTCCAAAGCACTGTGGCTGCAGGGAGAAATGCCAGAGCATCAGAGGGGAGGAGAAGCCAGCAGCTCCCTACCCACTTGCCATGGCAAGGGTAGGACCCAGCATGCCAGGAAGCTTTCCTTCCCAGCCCAGTAGGGAATGGACTAATGGGCATAATGGCAGGCAGCAAGACAGAATGTCACAGAGCCTTATCTGTCACACTCCCTTATCTGGCTTGGGCTGGCTGGAATTGGTAGGAGGTCATTGTCCTTGAAAATACCGGGAGGCTGAAGATAGCTCCTGGCCTGGTTCTCCACCCTCCTGCTCTGCATCTGCAGGGAGGAGGCGGTGGCACTCAGCCTCCAGGGTGTGCTGCAGCCTGGGTGCTGCCACAAGGAGTGAGGCTGCTTGGTGCAAAGCAGAAGGGCTGCCTTACAGCATGAAATTCAGGAGTGCTACAACTTCCTGGTTTCCTCAGCTTATTATTCTAGTTCAGCTACTCCCTCAAGTGCAGTGAGGTCTCATGGACTTGGGGAGTCCAGAAAACGTGGAGATTGAGCAGAGTCTCTTGTGTCATCCTGTTGACTCATCTTCCATCACACTGACAGAGGGCAAGATTTACCTTTTGTTTTCTCATTTTCTCTGAAGTAATTTCTTCCCCTTCCAGCCATATACATTTTGACTGTAGGTTAAAAGTTTCAGCTGAACTGAAAATGAAAAGATGCAAACATAAAGGCAGAAATAAACACATAAAAAATACAATATTTGATACAAAACCCACAGAGGAGTTTTAAGATATACTAATTAATACACATTATGTCTCTTATGAATGTAATTAAGGACTGTTACACTATTGTAATAGTAAGGCTGCTGAAAAATATCAGACCATGTCAAATTCTCATTTTAAGGCATATGCTTGTTAGAAGTTATACTTGTACATGCTTGCCATGTGACTGTCCCACCTAGACAAGCTCTCCCTGTCTTGTCATCTTTATACCTGTGGTTATACATCTTTATACCTATGGTCTTTTCACTACAGTATTAAAAAGGTGGTGCTGCATTATTTTGTATAGAAGGTGATGCAGACACCTTTTCTGGGTGTAGATTGATCATGGTTCTCACGTATGAAATACCTGTTGTATGAGACAATATCAGCCATTATTCTGAGCACTGAAACTACAGATTCCTTTTTTTCCCTCCATGTCAGCATGACTGTGTGTCTTTTCAGAACTTTAATCCATGTGACAAGATCTTAAGTGCACTTGGACATTTCTTCTGTGCTGCATGCCAGTTCATGAGAAGTCTGTTCAAGAAAGCCATTAAACTGCTCAACATGCGCCAAAACTAGCAAGTTGTTTGAGGACAATGAATGTAAAAACAGAAATGAGATACATGGTTGGTTGAGATTTGTTTTCAGCAATTACTCTGAAATACTTTAAAGAAACCCTTTTTTTTACTCACCTCGCTGTGCTTTTTGCTGTAAATTTTTTCCTGAATGGATAAGTTTTCAGCTTGTTTGTAGGCCTGTGTACCATATCTCTTCTACTGTGATCTCCAGCTGTTACTAACAGAATCCTTGAGAAATACGTGGTGACCTTTGGATAATTTTGGTGTTATTATGAAAGTTAGCATTTAAAGCCATCAGCTTGGCTTCCTTTTTAGTGTCTTTTTTTAAAAAAAAACCTTGGGCTGGTCTATTAATAATAAAAAGGAGAAATTGTGGTTCTTTCCTTTGTATTTTCTTTTATAATCTACTTTTGTTTACAGCTGTATTAAATTGATAGTTTGATGCCATAGAGATTGGAGGGCGCCTTGACATTTAAATGGTAATTTGCAAAGTAACTTTCCTTAAGAAAAGCAAAGGCTAATGCAAAGACAGGTACTTTAAATCCAATCCCCTTCCTCTCTAATATATCTCTGTTATTGGTCATTTAAATAAAGAAATTGTTGATTTTTTTACTTTAGTTTGGTCACTGACTTCTCAACCATAGCCATTTTTAGTTCACCCCAACTCTTTTGGTCAGCAGACACTGACGAGTGAGCTTCACTTACTGAATTGTGTCAACTTATTCAACATTAAGATACTTTCTATGGAGAAAACAACGCTTTCTTCTCTCTGCTGCTGTTGGAGAAGCAAAGTCACTGTTTCCTTTTTGCAGCAGGTGAAGCTGCCCATCTTGCAGCCTTTGGATCGCCAGTGTTTATGAAAATTTCCCATCATCAAAGCACCTTTTCTGGATTAGTGGGAATAATCTACCATGACCACTTCAGTGTTCCTGTCCAGAGGTGTGTTGGGCATGGTGTGGTGTGTGCCTGGTTTGGCTCTCTGGCATCCTCTTTTTACTGATCTCGAGTAACATAACAGAGAACAACCAAGGGTGTTGCTTGACAAGCCCTTCCATCTCAGTAAAGTGCCTTCTTGGAGGTGCAGTCTTGCCTCTGCTTACAGCCTTCACCTTTTGTGTTAACACCAATGGTATCACAGCCAAGTGGGATCTAATGGGGGAGTGAATTTTGAAAATTTAATTTTTTAATTCAAATTTAATTTTGAAATCCAGTTTTGAAAAATAAATTCATGTATTGGTATTTGTGCTGGGTTACCTTTAACCTACACAGTTTCCTAGATCTGGTCCCTGTGCAGCTGCGACAAATGGGTTTATGCAAGAATGGGGACAGCTCCTGGGGCCACAATCAGTGGTGAGCAGAGAGAGAGAAGCACCTTCTTTTGCTAACAGAAGTGGCTTAAAGGTGCTTCTGTGAGCTACAGGCTTTGAAACAAGTCTGCTTTCCCTAAAGTAGCATCCTGCTCTGGAGGTTTGCTGTGCTTTTTGCCTTGTTACAGTTGCACTCACCATTCTTGATTTCTGCTGGAGGCCATGCTTGAATGCGGGGGCGGGGGGAAAAAAAGGGAGTGCCTGCAGGCATCCTTCAAGAGTCTGCCCACGTGTGTACAGCCTTCTAACAGTTTGCCATGTCGATTCCTTCTGAGAAAACAAACCCCTAAAACCTAAACAAATGAACCAAACCACCAAAATTGAAAGACTGTGTGTCCCTGTTACTGTATTCTCTGTGGCCTTGCCATGATGAATTTTCATATTTGCTCTTTGTACCTTTTTATATCTTTGGCAAATGCATGCCTAAGCTATTTTTTTTTACCTGCATTTTACTTTTATCTGAAGTAATTATTGAAATAAGTTAATTTGATGTCTTTGGTACTTCTCATAGATTAAATACTTGAGTTTCTTTTCCTGGAGACAGGTTCCAGCTATATTACTGCTGCATGATATATGTATGGCACATTTCCTGTGGGTTTTGCTTTAAATGACCATTGATTTTCACCTACTGTTTTATTGCTTCCTTGAGAATGTTTATTGCCATTTGAGTCACTGAGCACTAAATGTCTTTCTGACTGCTTTTAGACAGTTTAATCAATACTAAAACTGCTTTCTGTTATCTATGTTTGCTACATAGGTGATCTGAGAAAGTAGGTGTGGAACAACCACTGTATGGAGCAGCACACATCCCCCAGAGCTTTCCATGTACCCTGTTGTTGTCTTTGGGTTTGTTCTCAATTCTTGCATTTTGTTTCCCTTTGTTAATTAAATATTAAAGGACTTTCCTCTTTTTTTCATCGAATTTGAGTTTTATGAACAGTGTTAAGTTGAACCAGGGAGTGAGGAGTTTATCAAAGTTTCAGAGAAACATGAGCTGTGTCAGCCAGCCTTATGAGTTGATTGTCCTCATTAAAAAAAAATTTAGTATGTTGTGACTCTTTCTGTGCAACTTCTCTGTAGCATCCTCCTTTGTTGTGTAGCTGTAGTTCCCTTTTTCTTGCAGTTTCACTCAGCTGGTATGGAAGGGAGTGATGGCTCAAGGGGCTGGCATTAGGTGGGAGAGAACGGCTGGGAGCCAGCACTGTCTGGAGGTGACAGGGCAGGGCCATCCCTCCCTTGCCAGGGCTTCAGTGCAGGGAGAATGTCTTGTTGAGCCTCTCTCAGAAGAATTCCTGGCATGTGTAGGAGCCCTTTGGGGTGATGAATGAACACCACAGTAGGGGAGAGAGTATCTGAAATTGTCAGCTGAAGAAAGCAGGAGAAGCACAACAGGAGTGTGTTAAAAATCAAGTTGGTATTCGTGACAAAATAGTTCTGTGGTGCTGCTCTAATTGAATAAGCCTATTAAGTGAACTTCTGGCAAAGTTAAAGGAATCATCTGAAAAGAAAGATTTCTTCATTTTGCCTTCTGCCTAAGGCTGTTCTTTGAGAGCTTGTAGTAACTAAGGTTGTAAGGGAGAGAATAAGTAAATGTCTAAAGCAAGCAAAATAGCTTTCCAGAATCCTTTTCCTACGGAAAAGATTTTATTAAATTGTCATAGCAATGGCATGCTGAATGCATCATAACCTCTTTTGCTAAGTAAACATAAAAGATGGGGATGCTTTTGCCTTTGAAAATTTCTTTCTGGAAAGTGTGTTAAGGTGTGTGGGAACATTGTAGTCTTAAATATAGGAAAAGAAAAACTTTGACAGCTCAGAACCCTCTTTGAGTTTTACCCAGGGAAACAGGGATTATTCCCACCCCCCAAATAAACATAAAAGATGTTAGAGGAGATATTTAAAATTACCTGATCAAAGTCAGAAAACTTAGAAGGGGAGATTAACATATTTTACTTCATCTAAGAACTCATTTTATTAGAAAATTGAGTGTCTTTAAAATTCTAGAACAACTTTACTACAGATCCTTCCCTCCACATTACAGATGATGAAACGGATGTAGTGACTTGGATTTTAAACTAATGGCAGTATTGGGAAGAAAATAGCCATGCCTTGGGTTGTCAGTACAGCACATCACTCTCTGGAGCATGCCAGCTTTCTTGAGCATTGCTACTGGCTGACCATCTGTGAAGTGTGGTGCTGGTACTTGTTGTCAATCAGTAACAAGAGTTCCAATAAAAGTGGAAATTTCCAGCTTTGACCTGTGCTACTAATACCAGAGTTTTCAGGAGTTGTTTTTTTGTCCTTTGGAATGACCAGGTTATGGACACTTTTGAGTGTCTGCAACCACTGTATTGGAACCACTCAGTTGTCCTTGATAACTTTTCCAGAATTTTTTTCTTGTAGTTTTTACTCTCTGTGGTTAGATCTTTAAATATCTGGCAAAAGATGTGTTCTTTCCCTTAAATTTGTCTTAATGGTCTGTTTTAATAGTAAACATCCAGCCTTGTGGCTTGCTTGTTTCCAAAACAGGGCATGTTTTTCAAAACCTGAAATGTTTTTGAAAACCTGAAATGGCTGGTGTTCCATGGAGTGTACTTCCTTGCTGGCTGGATGCTGTTCACTTGTAGAAAGATTTCTGAGGGTGAAATGGCTCTGTATTTGTTTCTGTGCTGAAGTGAAAGCAGCCGCACTGGGGAGGTCTGGGTAAAGTGTTATGGTCTGGCAAGCAGTCTGACTTCCTTTGGCTTTGCAAGCAGCAGTGATTTATTTTGTTTGAGATTTGCTTCTTCTTCAGGTTCCATCAGATGGGATGAGAGCACAGCCATGCCCGGAGCTGGCACTGAGCTGGGTGACAGGGAGAGGGGTGATCTGTGCTGGGAGAGAATGGCTGATGAAGATCAGACCTATGGGTGTCTAATGGAGATTTTTACTCTAAGATTTCTGTAGGTAAATATGGGGTTTTTTTTGACATGAATTTGATTTATTTAGCTCTTCCAGATGGGTGGAGAAAGGCATGGAGGGTAGAAAGAAACTAGTATATATTATAATCAGTGCAGAGATTTGAATTAAGATTAAAATGATTAATTCTGAAGTAAATAATTGGGGTGCATATCATTTTTATATAAAGAAATCTTAATGGGAACAAAACAGATTAAGGTGTTTGAAGTGTTTTAAAGGGGTTTTTTTTGTAATCTTATCGTATATATGCATAAATAGATTTTTAAAAATGGTATTTGAAGAACATGATCTGTTTATGCTCTGCAGGATGTTGTGATGATTGTATGCCAGATATCAAGGCACATTTTAGAGGATACACATTGTGGAAAATTTCCAAAAAGGAAAACTTCCAGCTTGTCAGCAGAAAGATAAAAAGATTTCTTCTCCCTTCCCCCTTCTTTTGTTCATATTTTTGGAGAGCCACTTTATTAGATATTTTTGTTTCTAATGCAAGAGTTGTACATGGTGTATGATCATTATTAATCTAATACATCATAAAAAATGTGCCTTACTATCACAGGAAGGTTTTAGAACATCCTATGATATAGACCTAGAGCTCTTTGACTGTAATAGTATGTACCAAATGAGATGGTATTGAATTGTCTGTTAGACACATCTATTGGAAAAATGCTAAGCAAAACAAAATGAAATTTCTAGGAAAGAAGTTGCTGTCAGATTTCTGTGTCTTTATTGGCTCAGTGTCAGAGTTGCTTTACCGGTTGCTTGTAGTTTCTAGTGGGAGTTGGGCAGATAACATCTCCCCTTTTCTCTGAGCAGTTTTCTTTTTACCCTAACCACTTATCTTGTAAGTGTTAAAGGAAGTTCAGGCTGTTTTATTCTAAAAACTAGTTATTTGCATTTCATAGGCAGTCAAATAGAGTTGGGTCTGGAAGATGAAATAGGCCATTTCTTGGAATCCTTCCTAGCTCTTTTCCTGTAAGTCAGAGCCCAAGGTATTAAACAGTCAGTTGCAAATCAATTTAAGTAAGCACTGCTAACCTTGCATCTTTACCTGCCTGCCCTGAGGCTGTCCATTTCAGATCTTTAGTCTTTATGAAATTAAATGATCTTTGTATTGCAGTACATTTTGCTTTTGTTGGTAAACTTTGTATTTGGACAAACTTGGAAAATGGCTTACTGGTTGTTGCTCAGAAAGCACTTGTGGGGCTGGAAGAGGATCCCTCTCTATAAACTCAGAAAAAATGTTTTGCCTGTCAGAATCAATTAGCTTGAAAAATGTTGTCTGGTGTCTAAATTAAATTACAGATAGGTAAGACTTTCTTCATAAATAGGAGTGTTTATGAAGAACATATGTAAGATGTTTTGTTTATCCTGCTCTCCCTGGTTTTTTCTTTTTTCCCTCAGAAGCCTTCTTAACTTTCAGTATCTCAACTGATACTGAAAACCAAGCATTTTCTGCACCAACACTTTATGAATTCACTTCATGCATCTTGTTTTGTCTGAAAGGCTGATTCAATTGCAGAACATGGTACTGATCAAATTGAGGGGGAATGTTTTTGGGGGGGGTTTGTTTTGTTTTGGGGTTTTTGTTGGTTTTGTTTTGGTTTTTTGTTTTGGTGGGGGGTTTGTTTGTTTGTTTGTTTGTTTGTTCAGCTCCCTTTACTTTCATGACTATTAGGAGAAACTTGAATCTTGAATTCAGTCACAGACATCTCCTTAGAAACTGAACAAACTCACCCAAAATCTTCCAAAGTAGTTGAAAAAAGAAATAATTCAACAAATTGTGTTCTTAAAACCATTGTCCATAGCAGCTCTTGTCATGAAGGCTGGGAAATACCTGAGAGCTGGGAGAAGAGTAGATTAGACTTTCAGCCCCCACCTTCTTTAGGAGGTGATGGGTTTAAAATCTGAGCAGAAGGACTGGCAACTTGTGTGGGATATACAGGTCAGTGTTAGAGAAGGATGAGTGGAGGCTGAAGGAGATTCCTCAAGTGGATGGAGTTTAAGATGCAGTAAGCCCTCCAGCTGTGCTCTTCACAGCCCAATCTCTGCTGCAGTGTACCAGTGTGTGTTAATAATGAATGTTTCGTGTGTATACAGGGCTTTGCTTTACTAGAGGCTGTATAATGTCAAAAAGCATAGTAGGTTTGAGACTGCCATTATGGCTTTAAATGCTGTTGAAGGCTTGTTTTGGTTCTTTGGGATATTACAGGCAAGGCTTTTCAGGAGTGGTGAATTGGAGGGGTTTGGGTAATTTTTACTAGGCTTTATAAACCTCTGGAAGAAGCCTCTTACAAGCAGAGATCATAACCCTAGACAGAGTTGCAGTTACTCTGAGTCCTGTCTGGAATGTCATGGATACTTGGTCTTAATTTAGTCTTTTTTCTTAGTGCCAGGGTTACCACTTTGGGAGTTGGGTGGCCATGGCTTTGAAACACAGCAGTGGGCAGGAAGCTTGGCACTATCTGAAAATCTGATACGTGCCATGGGGATGGAATAGAAATTATGGAGTGCCCAGATTCTTGATCACTTGTACCTGAAAGATGCTGGTGGCACTGTCCAATCACAGAAGCAGCAGCTGTGTGCTGGGGATACGTTATGTAATGAGCCTCCAGTGTGCTGCTGTGGTGGGAATGCAGCAAGATTAAACACTGAGGACAAGAACCAGTTGGTTGTATTGCAGTCAGTTCAGACTCTCCTTTCAGCTTTCATTTTACTATCACTAATGGACCAGTTCTGTTTCAGCTTTTTATTCTAAAAGTTGACAGGGGCATCTTCGAAAACTCCAGTTCAAATGGAATGTTTTAAGGAAAGTACTGACAGAAGCTGTTAGTGTTGTCACAAGGGCTGATGACCTCTAGAGAGGTTTTTCTCTTCTATTTTTCCCCTGCCAAAAAGGGTTCTGTGTTTCCATTAGTGGCTCTTTTGTTGTTTTGAGATACTACATTCATACTATAGAAAGCTTACTTAACAGAGTTTGTGATCAAAACAAACAGACTGTGAATCTGAAGACAGAAGTCTGTGATGCAGTGTGAGTGGAAATGGGGTGCCAGTGGATGCTTGCTAGTTCTCATCTGCTGAAGGAGGTGATTTGGGTATCCTGTGATATACACATACACACAGGAAGGTCATTGAGTCTCTAGAGTCAAAAGTCAGGAATGTGGCTCGTTTAGAAGTCTGGAATTGTGTATAACTATGCCATGTCAGCATAGACGGCTACTCTGCATGCACAATATGTATATTTAGCTCTGGTGTAAATTGTGGAGAAGTGTTTGTAATATTTTGTGAATGCTACCGCAGCCTTTCATAGGGGCTGTGGCTTATTAGTTAAAAATAGACCTCCTTTGCATATGCATATGCATTTGTTATATAGATGTAGTCACTTTTTTCTTTCGTAAATAAATCCCTGTATGATGTTTTCATATGTAGTGGGGACTGAATCCATAAATTTCATATGCAGTAACTGTCTCTTGCTGGGCAGAGCATGAGCTATTACTACTAGCTGTCTTACAGATCTGTGGGTTTGCATGAGTGGGGAATCACAGCATTCTCACTGGGTTGGCTGCAGAATGTGAATCTTCCCATTTTGGGAAGCATTAAAGAAATGTGTATACATATAGGTGTGATGGACACAGTTTGTTAGACAGTATTTTGAAGTGTTTCACTGGAAAGTGTTGGTCACATGTAGTCTGAGAAACTGACCCCTTCTCAGTCTAAACATTATGAACTTGGTTTTAATATTTTATTTTTAAAAAATGATGTGTAGCCTGAAACGTCTTTCTAAAATTTGCAATTGCTCAGTGTATTTATTTTTATGTTGTAATCCAAAAGAATACACGAAAAGCATGTAAACATAAAAAGTAATAGAAGGAATCTCTGAAATTTCTGCATTATATGAATAACTTAATGTATTAAGTTTTCCCTTGAGTAAGCCACTGCTGTGAGCTCATGTAACCTTTTCCCATTTGTAGTGACTCACTGGTTATCTGTATTTCCTCTGCATAATTCTTCATGTGCACAAAACAAAGTTTTTGGCATCAACAAGATAAATATACTACTCACTCCCTTATATACCTTATTACCAAGAAGTTAATGTTCTGAAGAGAAGAAACATTAGGTAGATTAGATTTTCATTTTGTATGGTATGATTCAGTGATTAACTGGGAACTATTTTAGTGACAGTGACCCTCAACCCATAAAGCCAGTCTTCATTCTCACTAAGCAGATTCAGTGGTATAGATGGTGATTTAGCAGAAAATTCTGTGTTAGGATTCCTGAAGCATCTTTCTCACTTGAACTGTGCTTTAAGGAGTCTTCCAAAAAGAAAATATGTTGCTATAGTGATGAGTTGGAAGATTTATAAGCAGCTCATTACAATTTCTGTCAGAAGCAATCTAGGCAGCTGGAAAATGTTCTGGCACAAGCAGTTTGCGACCGCATTGATAATGGTGCAGAAGGAGCTCCTGGGCAACACTTAGAATACCAGCTAGTGTGGGTTGTGCCAGAACAACTGTGGAGTACAAGGAGATAACCTTGGACAAAATGGAAAAAAGTAACAAGTTTATATGAGAAGAGATGGTTTATAAAGCAGGAATAGTGGACTGTGGAATTGTTGTTAGTTGTTGTGTTGTAGTATGTTGTGATCTGAAGTTTAATTTTATATGAAGCTTCATCTTGAAAACATGAATTATCTTGTTTTTAAATTTAGCTGCATGGTCCTTTTAAAAACCCATAGCTTTTCAGTGGTTTGTTTGTTCGTTTTTCCCTGTTCCTTCTCCTCCTCAAAAAAGCTATATTACCTTTTTTGTTATCCTTGAGAAGGTATTCTTGAGATTACAGTATCACGGAAGAAAGAGTATGAGGTTGGATCACCTTAGTTACCAAGTTACTGATGCCAAATGTGTGATTTTTTTAAGGGTTGTAAGGAATTCTGATATTAAATTTGTTTTTTAAAAGATCCGTTTCAAAAGTGAGTTAACTTGTCTCTGGAGATTGTCTGAATCTTCATGTGGGTTTATTTTCTTTATGCACAGTTTGAAAAAGAAAAGGCAAGTCAAGCAAACCACTGAGACTGTCTCTGCCAATTCCCCTGGATCTCCTATTTCCAAAACACCTTCTGAGAAAAATGATGAAAGTAAAGTTATTTTGGAGCATATCAGTTCCTCTGAAGACAACTGTAAATTACTTGGGGAAAAGGAAACTGCGCCAGACAAGGAAAAGAAAAAGAAAAAGTACAATCAACTGAAAGACATCAGGCGCACAGAACTTAAAAGATACTATGGTACCGGTGAGTTATGTTAATGCTGTAGTGTTTTAAAATGTTTGTTTTGATAGCTTGCTAAAGTATTTTTCTCATATTCTGTAGGCCTTTCTTAAAATGATAGTTAACTTTGGATGTCTTTCCTATAAAAGAAAATAGAATTCTATAGTTCAAAATACCTGCTACTAACTGAAACCTTGCATTCTCACAAAAATACCTATATCTTGTTTCTCAGTTCTAAAACTCAGTGTTGTTATGGGCAGAAGTTTATTATTGCATTTTATTTTAGTTACTTTTAAGATTGGTCTTCAGTGTTTTATGGGATTCTGTTTTTTTTGGCGTATATAAATTGATGTATACTGTTTAAGGCTTCTGTCTTAATTCATATTCATGTTTGTCTGTTGAAGTGCAAGGAAGGAAGTAAATTAACTACATATTTTTAAACAAGATGTCAAAGGGCTTGTGTGATGGCTTGTTTCCCCCTCACCCTCTCAGCTGTCTAAGGGACTCAATTAATTATAAATTCCTTTTTAGATTTCTTTTTGCAAGTACTTCAGAAAAAAATTGATTGTACATTAATATATGAAATGAGTCATATACACATCTATTTGCAGTTCTGGATTGTAATTTGTTACTCTTAACTGATTTTAGATATTACTTATTAAATGCTTCTCATTCCAGATTTTGTCTTGGTATTTTATTGGAAATGAATTCTTAAATTTAGAGAACTCTGGTTCTATCTTGTAGGAGGAATCCTTTCCCAAAGAGAAGGAATGGAACAGAAAACTAGCTGTCCTCAAAGCAGACTTCTTTACTGCTCACACAGTGCATGCATAGATGGCTGACTCCTAAGGAGGAGTCCTCTTTAGGATAAAAAAAAGAAATCTGCAGTGAAAATATTATGAGTTGAGTGGTTGTGCAGACTATCCCACAACCATAGAGTGCTTTTTATGAGGCAGTATAGGCCATGACATGAGGAAGATGAACCCTGAAGTAATGCTTCCTTGCCAGCTCAAGGATTTACAGTGATTTATTGATCAGGCTGTAACTTTTGGCAGATTTGAATGTGATGAGATCAATAATTTGAGAACTAAAGGAACTTTCTTCTCTCTGTCTGAAGTTCTGACCACACTGTTCTAGAAATAAAATCTGTAAAAGGAAAAATGGAGAATTGTTAATGAACAAACCTGTAAATTCTTTCTGCTTTGGTGTTAATGCTGATATAAAAAACCCCAAACACACCAAAATATAAACTTCTGCTGCATTCCTAGTAAAGTGCTTCTGCTAGAAGTACTTGTTGTTTTGTACCTAGAGGAATTTAGGGGTTTGTGAGGTAACTGAGTTTTGTTTCTCAAGTTTTTCAGGAGTTAAATTTTAAAATTCTGCAACAGGGGGCACATGGGGTTGTGAGATGGGGGGCAATGGGATCCCTCCGTGCCACTGAAGAATGTGACAGTGTTAACTAAGGAGAATGTAAAGATGTCTTTGAGTGGTCTTTGACTTGACCCAACCCTCAGTACAAACTCAGATTTTATTTGCATCATTTCCATAAGCATTCCCCAGTTTCATGTGGACTGGCATCATTACAGGGTGACTTGAAATGCTATTGATCATCATATAGTTGCACAAAGTTTCTGGGTTCTGCAGAAATACAGAATTTCTGTTGAGAAATAATTTTATACTGCTGTTGAGCTGGGCACAGACCCAACTGGCAAAATCCAGAGAGATAAAAACCTCCTTCTTGTTAAAATGCCTTCATTTGGTTGTTCCTAAGGCTTTTACCCAACCAGAGCATCAAATTGCAGAAGTGAAAGTTCAGGTAGAGGCAGAAAAGAGTTGATTGTGAAACAAGTGCAGTAGCTCCATGTGCAACTTTCAAAATCTTTTCAGTAGAGTTGTTAGTTGCCCTGGCACTTGCTGCATGGCTTATACTGGCTTCACCCTCTGCAGCTATAGCTGGCAGGGTTACCTGCCTAGCTGCTTGTTACTGCTGCTCTTCAGAAAGCTGCCACCTTTGCCAACATCCTGAGTAGTTTCTGAGAGCTGTCTGTACACCCACAGCAGTCTGAAAGAACTGGGCTTGTTTAAGTAGTTTGCCTTTTACCTGCATATAGTGTGGCAGAGGACAAACCCTTCTGTCTCGCTGAGCTGAGTTCTGCCAGGTGTACATTCAGCAATTCTCTGCTGGAAGATATGTTAGCTGCAGTGGTGGAAAGGTACTGCCAAATCTGGAAAGACTTTACTTTTCATTATTGACATACTTTCATGTGAAAGTGTCTGAGAGGGATGATCCATTTATATATGTCTATCTTAATTATTTAATGTCAGAGATACATATACCTCATTTCCCTCTCTCCCCTTCCCTGTCTTTTTTTCCCCTCTGACTTGTCCCATTATTGATGTTTCTAGAGGACTTGAGAGTTTTGGTGTCTGTTTCTGCCCAATTATCCAGCCTTGACTAATGTCTAAGACATGGCAGGGGGGGTTGGAGCTAGATGATCTTTAAGGTCCCTTTCAACTCAAACAGTTCTCTAATTCTAATTTTATGAAAAAGTGACACAGGAATTACTTTTTTTTTCTTTTTGCCCAAACTGCATTCTGCACTTTATCAAAATACTTAAGTTTTCCTCAGAAGAAAAATCTATTAAATGTACCAAAAGCCTTGTGGATTCCCAACATCCAAGTTTTGTGGCTTAATGGAGGTGGCTTTATGTTGTTAGATGATCTGAGTCCAGAGGAGTTGTGTCTGTCAGTCTAACAGAATGAAGAATGAATGTCCTGTGAATAATCTCCCTTTCATATTTTACAGGACAGTAAATCCTTCTTTATTTTTTCTAAAAGATGGAGTAAGGACCATGATACCTCATTATAATTTGTTCCTTGCGCACCATGTCCCTTCATTAGAGGCTTGTGAATGTGGTTGCCTTTTTGAATTTGTAAATGCAGTGACATCCTGAGTTCCACTTTGAATGCTGTGCTTTTTAATAGATTCCTGCCGGCACCAGTTCTGTCAGGAGGATTTTGTTGACTCAGGAAATTCCTCTTCTCCGGTGGAAGGACTGACACAGCTTCTGAAGGCTGTGCAGAACTGGAGGTGGTTATCCTTGCCAAGCTTTGTAGAAAAGAGAGTGGTTAAAAGACTTGGATTATTTGAGGAAGGTGGAAATGCAGCGGGTGCGGGGAGGAGCTCCTCTCCTGCATCCAGGTGCGGCGCTGTGTTAGTGCCGGTGGGTGGCACCGCCGAGCTGAGGAGGAGAGGTGTGACTGGGGCATCCCCTAGGAAGGCATCCTCCAGCGTCCCTCTCCCGCCAAGGCTGTTCAGTACAGCATATCGGCTTGCACTGGGGTGGCACCCTTAAAAATAACCTGAAGGTATACAGGAGTTATAATTTTTCTTGAGGCAATGCTAAGTGGCTGAATAGGTTCTACTGCAAGAAAGTTTCTCCAGTGTAATTTTATATTACTCTTTCTGCTGTTGTTGCTGCAGTAAACAGCTTTCAGACTTCTGAGAATATGTCTGTCTGGTACAGTGCAGTGGCTGTGTAGATGCTCTGGCTGCTGTACTTAGTGTCCAGGATGCTCTCCTCTTCTTCTTGGGATAACACAGCTGACCTGTTTTTGCAGCTTGGCTGCTTTTTCTGACATGCTCTCTCTGGGAAGCCTATTTTTATTGAAAGATGTTGATTAGACTCCTGTGAGATCAGGAAACCACAGTTCCTGTCAGGAATTACTGAACTGGATGAAAAGATTTGTGTCATGCCACTGAAGACGCTGAAGCAGGTAAAAGTGTGAGCTTCTGAAAACAAGCAGTGTGACAGTGGTCAAAAACTACACTGAATTTTATCCATATCTTTAGTCCAGCATGATATAATGTGTCTTTCTATCAGATGTGCATAATATTCCACTGATTTTTCTTGAAAATTGAAGCAGGCAACATATGTGAGGAATTGGTCTTCATTAAAGAATATGTCATAAAGAAAAGTTTGGTTTAGGTGGCTTGTCCCATATCACAAAGTTACTTTTATCAACAAAATAAAATCCAGTTGACTAGCTTATCATTCTGCTCTGTAATCATAAAGCCATCCTTTCCCATTCGCTGTGTGGTGTTCAATTTCTACAAGAGTGGGAGTTGAGAGTAACAAAACCCCCTCTTACTGTAGCTCTGATTTACATAAAACAAGCAAGACTCCTGAACACTATGAGAAGGAAGGTGGTATATGTCCATTTAATGAGAAAGTATATGACAGGTTGAGCAGGAGGTGCCAGAGAATCTTCCTAGGGGCAGAAAGCAGATGCCTTTTTTCTGACTTGCTCTCCCTGCCATCCCTTGAGCAAGGAGTGATAAGGGAGCAGTGCAGCATATGTGCAGTTATCAAGCCTCTGAATGTTCTGGGTAATTGACCAAGAACAAATTTTAGTAAGTAAAGTAGAGAGGGCATAGCAATTTTCATTACTCATTATGTTGTCAGATTGGCCCTGACTGGCACAGAAACAGCAGAGGCAGCTCTCATGATATAAGAAGTTCTTTGTTTCAAAGATGAAAGTTTCTTGCAGTGCAGTGAAAATTTATAGAGAATTTAAATGTAATGAAGTGGAGGGACACTTACTGAACACACATCACATAATAGTTAGGTCATCTGCTAAGTAGGTTTAATCTGAAGTGGACTTTTCAATAAATATTGAGTTAAAAATAGAAACTTCCTTCTGCTTTTCAGTCCTGGTTTTGTCTTTTGTCTTACCTGGTACAGAAGAGTAAGATGTAGTTAAGGACCTAATTAAGGGGATACTCATTAAAAAATAGGAATTTTTTTTTAAAAAGAGAAAATCCATACAAGTTTTCACCTGTAGCTGTAGTAATCTGGCTAGCTGTAATCAGCCCTAATCTCTGGGGGCTTGATTTGTATTACCTGGTACAAAAGAGTAAGATGCAGTTGAGGACCCAATTAAGGTGCTACTCGTAGAAGAAAAAAAATTTTTATAAAAGAGAAAATCCATACAAATTTTTGCTTGTAGCTAGCTAACTGTAATCGGCCCTAATCTCTGGGGCCTTGATTTGGTCAGCCCTCTTCGTGTAGCAAAGTACTTTCTATTCTAAGTAATCCAAGTGATTTACAAAGTGGGCTACTCAGTGTTAAGTTGCTTAATACAAGAGTAAGAACAGGATCTAAATTTTCCCAGGTTCTGAGACCTTGCCTTAGTGTTTGTGCTTCAGCCCAAAAATCACCATGGATATAAGGAGGAGTGATATGCTTTTTTCAGAATGAAGATCTCAAATAAAATGGAAGCAGCATAGGAAGAAGTCAATTTGGTTACAACTGCCAGTGTAGAATACCAAGGGGATTGGAATAACTTGCATATGAGGGTAAACTGAAGGTAGTGACTGGGCAGTGGTTGGTTGGGAAGCTTCCTGGTTGGGAACCAGGAAACTGGTTTATTAGCACTGGTTATAGAAACCATGTGTAAAGAATGAAGTGAGCAAATGACTAACAGGCAGCTGTTTTCAGGTGACATGTTTTGGAACGAGAACAAATTGTCTTGAATCCCAGTGGATCAGTATTAAGGTCACCAGGTTATATTCAAGCTGTGCTGTTAACAGATGTTTGCTAGAAACAGTTGCACAGAGAAGGGATGCCTTGTCTCTAGGCAAGGGAACTCAATCTGAGCAGTAAGTACCAGTAACAATGTTGTTAGTATTGAAGTTTCAAAAATTTGGGCGGACATGTCTTCACACTGGGCAAGCTCCCCATGTGTGGCATTCTCTTCAAACTCTCATCTTGGTGGATAAGCTTTTGTTTGTTGTTAAACTAAGTAAAGAGTGCAAATAGTTGAAACTTGATGTTTTACGTGTAATGGGTGGGTATTGCCCATCAACACAACCTTGGCATTATTAGCACCATGCTCAAAGCAAATGAGCTAATCCCAGTGGCACACATGGTAACCTAATCTTGAACCAGAAGACTGAGTTTTTTTTAGGTCTGCTCTTAGAAGGAAATGAAGCTATATGGATATATAAAACCAACTTGAAAGCTCATCTGTTGATAGTCAGTAATCTAATGTAGTTTCAAGTAGGAAGCAAGGGAATTGAATGGGAAAGTAAAGGACAGAACATGAAAACTGTCCAGGAATATAAAAATTAAGAGATTTCTTAACTGTGTTAAGAAAAAAGAAAAAATAATTTTAGCTCAGTATGTGATAGTAGCAGTTGAATTTTCAGTAATTTTCTGGTGCTTCTGACAAGGAAGATGAAATATTTGTCATATTTCTGCCAGGGATAACGGAGGGTAATATGTCTGTGTGGTTAGTAAGTTCGTCTCTTCCAGGATCTACTGTCTTACTGTGCCTGGGGTAGTCTGGCTTTCCTAGGTGGTGCCAGCTGCCTGCTGAACGCAGGTGCCCTGTGAAGTTAGTCTTGAATACCTGCAGGGCTTGTGCAGCTCTTCAGAGGCAGTCTTGATGGTGTATCCTGTGCTGGGATAAAGAGTTGGACTCTCGCATGTCTTTCTTTTCCATGTTTCCTGGGAGGGCTGTCAACTCCTCCAGGGAGGTTGGATCCTTTGCCTCTTCCCCTGCCCATGCTTCCAGAGCCTGTACCCTGAGTGCCTGCAGAGCAATCCTCTGCAGCACCCACATGTAATCAGCTCTCTCCCCTTCCCAGTGACCCATCATAGCTCTCTTGGGATTCCTGCCTTTGGGGAACGGGCAGAATATTCACATTTTAGTTTCAGACATTCTTCTCTAAGACAGGAATGTTCATTAGCCAAGTACGTAAGGAGCACAATATAGTGCATTTGAAATCATGTTGCAGATCTTTTTGTCTCCAAGCAGAGGCATGAGGTAGTCATTTTTAGGGTGTCTGCATAACTCAGGTTTGGTATCCTCAAGACAGGCTTTTAATTTCTCTTCTTCCTGAAGTTCCCATATTGTGCTTGGAAAACACTGTTGAAAGTTAATATAAATGCTCTGGAAAGCACTACTGTCTTCACCTCCATTTAAATAATAATACAGAGTTAAGCCAGATCTTTTTGATTGTGTAATGCCCTTGCTCCCAGCCTTCTCTACTGGCATTTCCTAGTATCTCCACAGTCTGTTGTGACATCTCTGTTGCAACTTGTTGGGTCACACTTGGGATCAGTAGCATGTATAAACTGAGTTGCTCTTTTCAGTGGCTTCTGAGGAGCTGCGTGATGAAGTGATGACAGTCAGCAGCACATCAGATGCTGATGTCATCTCCAGTCACAAAAACAGGGCATGTGTCCTGTATCTTAAGAATCTTTTTGATTTTCATCTCTACTTTTAACCTATGACCTTGTAAACACCAATCAGTAGAAAAGACAGTGCAGTGCTTGATTTTGGGAGACGTCATCCTGGTTGACTTGCAAGGTATAGCCTTCCCAAGCAAGCTGTAGTGTGTTCAAGCAGCAAAATAAACGAAGAAAACCAGCATGTATAGTGTTAAGAGTTTTCTAAAATGTCCATATTTTCTCTTGTGATGCCTAAGTATTCCTTCCCTCAACCCCGCTTTTTTGACAGGCTGATTTTCCTCACTCTGCATTGTCCTTGAGTACCTGATGTAGTGGATAGTCACAAATTTTATGATGATACTTTAGTGAAAGATGTGTTTAGATGCTGACATGCTCATGAACAGGATTCACGTGTAATGCTGTCAGACCACAAAGGAGCTAAAGCCACTTTCTGGGGATGACGTAAATAAAGAGGAAATTTAAGCTCCTTAAATATTTGCAGTTTTTCAAGTAGAGGCTGAAGTATGTGAATACTGCATGAATATCAATAGCCAAATTTTTGTTGAAGTGTGCCTAAAAATACTTGATAGCAGAAGGAGTTACTATCTTTTTTATCAGTTCTTTGAACTGATTGTCACTTTTTGTTGAGGCTCTGTATTTTCTGGTGATTTCTTTATTCCTTTAAAAGAGCTGCTTGGAAAATAATTAGTGGACAGTCAGTGTTTATTGAGAATGGTGAAAAGTTGTTCAAGGCATAGATATTTCAGAATTGTGTGTTTGGATTTGTACTGATCAGGGAACTGCTATTCTCCCATGTCAGGAGAAGTCTCACTAATGAAGAAGCACAAGTGTGGTTGTGGTGGATGACAGCTGCCCTTTTGTTTCAAGTGACTTCAGCAGTAGTGAAGGAGGAAGCCAATTGATATGATTCGGTAGAGTAAAAATATGCAGAAGTAAAGGTGAGGGCTTGTCAGAAGACTCTAGGGAAAGTGAGAAGCAGAAAAGAAATATAGATACCTGAGTTGGTGAGAAAGAGTAGGGATTTTTTTATTTCTCTCTTAACATGATAGCAGTACACTGTCCAAATCTGAGTAAAGAATGTTTCTGTCTAACTTGCTGGTTTTCTTCAGGGAGAGAGGTCTGATCAGATAGCCAAAAAACCTTTTTATATACCCCCTAACTGCTTCAGCTGCAGCTGGCTAAAGGAAGGAATGGGGCTGAGGTGTCTTTCTCAGAGCAAGCTACAGCTGAAATGTCAGAGTGGGTGGAAGGTGTCCCAAACCAGGAATCTGGCCCCTTTGGTGGTGGGGTACACCCACGCTTGACAGGAGCAAAAAAAAAAAGACTTATTATTTAAAACTAGTAATTTTAATGTGAATGTTGTTCAGTTTATCACTTTGAGAGTCATGAGGAAATCCAGAAAGATGCTTTAAATCACAGTTGCATCATCCTATGCACAACTTTGCACATAGCAGAATTGCTGGAAGTTATTAAAATGTCAGGGTAGAAAGTAGGAATGGAAAAAAATTGTTTATATAAACTGATTTATCTTCCATCTCTATCATCCCAAGTAGGTCTTTCATATTCTTGAGATCTCTGTGTTTAGAATCACTTAAGTGATACTTACTGTACTCCATCTCTGTCATTAGAATTGGTATCAAGCCTCGTTCAATGATGAGGAAACTACCCCAGGAAGCATTGTTTGCTTAATTTCTTATCCGTTCCCTGATTAGGTTACTCTGAGGGATAACTGTTCTCCCCTGAATTTATTGTGTTTCAGATTCTTTTAAGCTACCAGTAGGTTCTCACTCCTTTGTCCTGGTCCTAAGACAAAATGTATTTTTATTGCTTCTAATAAATCTGTAATAGAGATGTGGGACTCGGAATGTCCTGAAACAGCAGTGATGTACTGAGCAGCGTGGAAAAATGATTAGTGTGTCATGTGGAAAAATTACTAGTATCATACAGGTTTAAGGAAACCCTCTTTTCTGTCACCAGCACATTGTTCTTTTTCAAAACATATTGGTTCTTTCATAGATTAAAATCTATGTTTGGCTTTACTTCCTCCATCTCAAAAAGAACGTAGGAGGAGAAGAAAAGCTAAAAAGGCCAACCTGTGTGAACAGAGAAATAGGAGAGTCCAAAGTATCACAGTATTAGTCAGTTGGAAAAAGTGAAGTAACTAGGAAAAGATGTTTGAAATCTATGACATCATGAATGGTATGCAGAAGGTGAATAATGACTATTTATTTGTTCACCCTTAAAATAGCATTAATTAGGATATTCAGTGAAATTAAGAAGTACAGGAAGGGAAGCACTGCTTTATGAGCACATTATGTTAGTGGGGGGTTCATTGGCATAGAACTGGTGTGGAGCTCTTGGAAGAACAGAACAGTTCAGTGAGTGCTGTTACTCTGAGAAATCTGTGATTTCTATAAGCCAAGGGGCTAATCAGGGGAAAGATTTCCCTACTTACATGCAGCCTAGTTCTTTGGTAAGACAGAAATTAATGAGTAAAATGAGCTTTTGCACCAAGTATGCCATTGCCTCTATCCTCTCAGGCTACTGAGTTTGTTTGCCAGGTGAGGAAAGTGGTCAGTCCTTAGTCCCCTTAACTGCTTCAGCATTCCTGCTAGCACCACCAGACGTGAGGCTGACCAGTGGCTTGGGACCTCTCCGGAGGGTTCAGCTGTCACTGCCAGCGCTGCCACACCTTGCACTGATTTAGGCTGGGCAGGTTGGGCTGTAGCATTGATGGTGATGGTATCACCCTGCAGTGGTGATGGCCTGTCCTCTGTGTGGGCAGCCCAGGGGACTCCTGATGCTCCTTGACCTATTCTATCTACTTACTGAGCTATTTACACAGTTGCAGAGGTGTAATTCTCCTATCATGCGTCAAGGTCTTCTGGGTGATAAACTGATTGACCTCTTTATCATGCTCCTTCAATGGTTGCTTTCCAAATTACTCTTAGGTAACTCTTTTTTTGTAAGGTTTCCTGTAACACTGCTAAATGAAATGTCAAGAGTCTGCTAGGAAACTGAGATACAAATATATCATTAAGGGCAGAAAAATTCCCATTCTAGACCTGTTTTCAGTAAGCCTGTATTTTCTTGCCTGTTCTCACTTGGAATTCTTCTTCTCACTGCTTATTATTTTACTATTTTAACATAATTCTTAATTTACAAGTTTCCCAAAACCAGAGAGGTTCAGTCCTCCCACTTTGCCCTTTGCCTAAAAATGCAGTGTGATCAAATTTGCATTAACACCTAGTCACTTCTCATGGGTGTGCAATCCCATCTTCAGTGTACATGGAGTGCAGGAAAATTTGGGAGGCAGAACCGTGAGTCACTTCACCACTAAGCAAACGTTCAAGTTCAAAAAGTAGCCAAAGGCAGTTGTTTAAAGCCTGTGGAGCTCTTCATCTAGTTCTGACTGAAAGAAATGTGGTTCCTGAGGCTTCCATCATGCCTGTGTGTGGTCTGGGTGCCTTTGTGGCTATACTAGAGCTTCCTGCCTTCAGATCATGTCAGAAAACATTTGACTTCCTGGAGGAGAAATGAGAGAAAGGAAGGAGAACTGGACAGTCAGTATGTTGTGGTGTGTTGCTTTGCCACACTTTCCAATCACTCTGCTGTAAGCTGTTCATGTAGAGCACGATTTGTGACCTCGGCTTCACCATGTGTGCAGAATGTGGGCTCAGTAATACCTGTCAGGTTTAATGGATTCATTGCAGTTTTTTCTTCTGAAGGTCTGATATTTTTAATTTATGATTTTAAATCTTTATATCCACAATTGAAAACACAGACTCATTAAGAAGGCACACTATTTAAGTAATTAGGATGTGGTTTTCAATTGCCCAAACCTAACTATAGTTCAGCATAATGTATGGACAGTGTTGTCAATCCTTTGTTGCTGGGATAGAAAATGAAAGGAGGGAAGTAGGAGGTAGAAAAAAAGGTATCCAAACAGAAAAAATGACAGAAAATGTCAGATTTTGGTTTCAGCAGAAAAATAAATTCACTGACTGTGACTTTCTTTTAGCCTGTAGCTAAACAGTATACAACACGTGTTCTTGCGCATAGGTGTGAAAGAAAAGGGTCTAATTATTCAACTTATTTAGGACTTATTAGCATTTATTGACAAAAAACCACAGTATTCTGTTTAATCTAAACTCAGCTTGTCTTTTGAACTTCTCTCTTTCTTGTCTTGCATTTAGAGGTTTTCAACTATGTGTGCATATTTAGTTCACTCTTCTCTCTTGTACCATGCTTGTGTTCAGGACCCTGAACAAACAGGTTCACAGTTCTGTCAGCCAAGAACTAGAGCACATTATATGTCTCCTGTGAATATAGTACTTCATGTTATAACATTTTCCTGGATAGTATTTTTTTAATCTCCAAACTTAGCAGGCAATGCAGTTAGGAGGACCTGGAAAATACTGGTATTTCACAGGGGGGAAGAGAGGTGTCCTATCTCCCGGGTAGGCAGCTGCAGAGGATAAAGCTGCCTGTATTGCTATTTTGTGGTCTTTTTGTGCTACAGTGATGTAGTGGTTGCTGTTGTGGTCAGTTGTCCATTTTCAAACACAAGGCATTGGAACAAAAAAATGTTTAGCTAACAGCACATATTTTCAGAGAAACTGCTTTTATTGCATATTGTAATTTCTCCCATCTACACCCAGTCTTAAACTTTTCCCCATTCAGCAGGTGTAAAATCTCTTTCTCTCTCTCTACATCTCTCTAGCCTACTTTATTTTTATTCCCACCCCTCCAAGGTCTTACTGGTGCATCTCTAGTTAGTGTGAGCTTATTGCTCTTAACTGTTTCCTACCTTGTGTGCTGTTTCAGAGATGAGTAAAGGTAAAATACCTGAAAACTTACCTACTTTTTCCAGCTAGACCAAATAAGGAACTAGAAGGTGAAGTCAACCTTTCTTGTCTTTCTCCAGAGAAAGGTCACAAAAAGTTCAGGTAGTATGCCTATGTGGGTGTGATATGTACTTGCAATTATAGTTGTCCTGGTCTAATTGAAGTGGTATCTCCTGGTAGCACAAAACAGTGTGAACTCAGTAGCTGGCAGGGTTTCTTCAAGCAGGCTTGTACCATATTGGCAGTTGTCTTTAGGTAATGGATAAAGAAAACATCCAGTATTTGTCAGGTTTTTTGTCTGTCATGTTGTCATTGTGTTTCTGATGGTTTAACACTGTGCCCTACTAATGCTGCCATTGCTTATTTTTCCACACAAGGCTTTCACTTTGATCACCACCAGCAGAAGGTGGTGTGACAATGATGAAAATACAAATGGTCTGAAAAACACAGTAAGAAAGCTAATTTTAAAAGTTTCAGTGTAGGTGAACAGTTTCAAGAGATGAAGTGTCTGAGATCTTTGAGTGATGCTGTTTTTCAAAATGCTATCAGGGAAAAGCCAGCATCATCCTGATCTTCCCCTTCCTCCTGCTGTCCTTCATGCCATCTACACTATCTGTACATACTTAAACTGTCTGTGTTTGATTTCTACACACTTTCTGCCTCTGTTGCCTTATCTGTGGCCCTAACCAGTGCACTTCTCATGACTGCATCCCTGGCAAATGGTGGGTGGGATATGCCAGCAGTAACACCTGGATGCATATCCAGGGCTCTTCTGAGTCTCTTCTGACAGAGGGAGCAGCACACTGAGGCAGGCCCACAGCATTCATCTTGCTGTGGACAGGGGCCAGCAGAAGGGTCAGGTGCAGCACACTGGGCCCCTCCTTGTTTCTTGTGTACATTACAGTGTGGAAGGCAAGTCCTCGCCCTTCCTTTTACTATCTGCCCCTTGCTCTCTGGAAATAGCAAAGGTTGCAGCAAAGCCTGAATGCGAGTCAGAAGCCCTGTGCTGCCATTCCCAGTCCTTTCCTCCCTGATCTTCCAGAGCTACTGGCTTGGACCACAGGAAGAGTCCTCCCAGGAGGGCAGCGTGTCCCTGCTCCTGCTCCTGGCTGCTGGTTTTGCTGGGCCCAGCCTTGCCTTGTATTCTTGCCTCTTTCCAATTCATCTGGGCTGCAGCATCCTGCTGGAGGCAATGGGACCCTTCTAAGGCCTTGGGGGCAGTCAGGCAGGGAGAGCCATGAATTGCCTCCTGGCACCCCATCCCCACTCTTGGAGCTGGGGCTGCATGCTGCCCTTGCCTCCCCCAGGTATGTATGGGGGTCTGGGCTCTGGGTTTGGAGGGGAGCTCTGTGGGGCTGGGGTTGGCAGGGCAGCTCCATCTTCCCAGAGCCTTGGTTTTGCTCACCCACTGCTGTCGTAAGAACTGGAAATCTTTACCATGCTCAGGTAGAGAGCTCTCATGCTGACAGCTCACAAGTGCATTTTGGGTCCTGTGAGGGTTTCTGCAGCTGCAGTGAGTTCTGTGTGTTGTAACTGATAGAAGTCTTCTGCACAAACTTTCTGCTTTTTTTCATGCTTGACTGTATACATGCGTGCTGTGCAGGACTCCTGGCACACTTTTACCTTCAGAGATTAGTTTTTAAATATAATGGGCTTGTGGTGAAGTGGTGATTAACCAGAATATGTTGTGGTTGTACCAAGGCAGTAGATGTGTGTATATTCACCTGATGGTACAAAGTACTTATATCCAGCAGCTGAATTGCATAGGAATCACAGAAGAAACCATGGGAGCCGTTGTGTATTGCTAATATACACATATATACATTTCTCTTGCAGAGTTCCTGAATGATTACTAAACCTGCTGTGCTTGACTAAGTTTTCTTACCTTAAAATTCAATCTTAAGGCCTGATAGGCATTTTAATGTATCCTTCTTGTTCTTCACAACTGCAATTTGCACATACTGTAGGAGCTAGACAAAACATGCTGAAAGGTAATCTTTGGCATCAATCTTGGCAGTCAATTACTTGAATTGTTTTTTTGTTCTTTAGATGACAATCAAAACAAAACCAATGAAAAGAAAGAGAAGAAAATGGTTTCTCAGAAGCCCCATGGTACCATAGAATATACAGTAAGTTCTGGTGTGTGGTGTGTTAGTGCTTGCTTTTTGAAAATGGAGTTGTTGAGTTTGAGAGGGAGGCAGTAACACAAAACTGTAAGCATTAATTCTTTCTCAGATTGCACCTATCTCAATAGGCATTGTCCCTGTTGATACCATTCAAATGCCACCATGTGGGGAGAGCTTGGATCACATCCTGAATCTCTGTTCAACCCAGGATCTCTGACTCTTGCAGCTGCCAGTTCAATTTTTACTTCTGCATTATGGCTCTCTAGTAGAGCAATGGTTTTGTTATTCTGAAAAATACTCCCATTATGCTGTATTAAGTCATCAAGCAGTTCACCTGTGCTTGATGAGATCTGTTTCTCCAAGCTGGAGCAGGGCAGCAGTGTGCTGCTAGCTCTGCCCAAAACATCTATGTAAGGCCTCAGGTCCCTAAGTGCATTCCAGTCTACCAAACAGAGCTTCTGTGGAAGGTGGTGTGCCAGCTGGGAACTCCACAAATGCCTGACAGGCTGTGGCTGCTGGAGATGTAGTGAACTTTGCAGTGTACACCCTTCTCCCCCATGCCAGACCAGTTCTAAATACATTTGTGCTGCTTTAAAGATTTAAGAGAAAAAGAGAGGGACGTCTGTAACACTTCTACATTTTATCTACTGTATAGTGTGAAAGAGTATTTCTGTCCTTTTTTTTGATACTAGTTTATCACCTAAGCTGTTAAACAGATGAGGTGTTGAGGTCATCAAGTCTATCCCTGCAAACAGTCTGTTAAATGGGTTTAGTTCATGTGTGGTGTTGTGTTCAGTATGGTATCTTAGTCATCAACTCTTTCTTCAGGCTGGAAATCAGGACACCATAAACAGCATAGCATTAAAGTTCAACGTCACCCCAAACAAGCTTGTGGAGCTCAATAAGCTTTTCACACAGACAATTGTGCCAGGCCAGGTAAATCTTCTATTTATTTGGGGTTTTTTTAATACCTGAAACATAATTATTTAATATGTATTTAGAAGTTTTTTACTGCTTACATGTTTCTTTTAGGTACTTGGATACAAGGATAATGGACAGTAATTTAAAGCCCTCCCTGAAAGTGAAACTCAGTAGATTATTACTTGGAATTGGTGTGAGGGGGAAGCTTTGTAATTGCCATATCTGACTTGTAATTTATCTACTGTCACTAAAGCTTAAAGATGACTCTGACGCTCAAGAAGATAATACAGCTGTTATAAGGGACTTTGATTATTGGGAGGTCTGGATAAATGCAATCTACAATGCATTAAGGAATTAGAGACAGAAATTTAAATGGCTTTGTGCCATTATGTTGGGTATGAGTCAGTCTCCTGTAAGATGAAAAATAAATGGAGAGGAACTGTTGAGGAGAGTCCTGGACTGGAAATGCAGGTGTGGAGACTAACACCTGGTTCATAAAGAGCAGATCTCTACTTCTGCTTCACAGCCATGAGAAGGTCGATGTGTCTTGATTTGCAGATAGGGAAACTGAGGCACAGAGATATGGTGTGACTTGCCTGAGAATACCTAGTGGACAAAAGCTGGAATAAGGAAATTAGTTTCATTTTCCTGAATGTTTTTAAGGTGTACATTGCAGATACCAGTGATCAGTATTATGTTGTCTTTCTAATAGAAAATAGTTAATAACCTTTTAAAGCTTTTGCCTCACTGTTTTGAAATACCTGTTTGTATTTAGATTCTCTTTGTGCCAGATGCAAGTGCTGAGAGGCTGTCTTCTAGTCCTGGTGCTCCTGTGTCTCCTTCATCATCAGATGCTGAATATGATAAACTGCCTGTAAGTCAAACATGGTCCACTGGTCTTAAAATCTCAAAATATTTTCTGATTCTGAAGCTGAGAATCAAGGCTGTGTAAATAGCATTTTTTTGCGTTTACAGACCTTGTGTGTAATGTCTTGTGTTAAATTAGCTTACTGCACTATTAAATTTACCATTATCTTGAAAATACTCCAAGTTAAGAGAATTCTAAGTGTGGAAACCCATTGCCAGTTCAGCTGGGCCCTAAGCCTATCAGAACTACTAAAAATAGTGTCGTGCATAGTCTTTAAAGAACAGAAAGCTAAATATGAAGAATTAGTTAGTATTTCCTACTGAAGATTTTTATGCTGCTCTGCAGTCCAGGCCTTGATCCTGCACTGGTGTCCTTGAATGGGGAGGCTGTTAGTGTAGTCTGAGCAGTTAAGTTTCTTTCTAGTTAAGCAAATTGTGGTGCTACCCATATATAGACTTGTCTTTAGACAAGACTGCTGGATTTAGTCTTTGTGAAAGACCTTAGCATAGTTGATCTTTCATTTTGTTTTAGAAGGGTGATTGGCCATGATGATTTTTAGATAGTACCTTTAGGCAGTTTATCTGCCTTTAACATCTTTAACATCTGCTGAGGTTAAATTAATTAGTCATTTCAAATACATCACTAATTCACATTGGAGAGAAGGTTGGAGTGAATGATTGTGTTTAACCTTACCCCTATGCCATCTGCATGAGGAATCACACCAGTGCACTGTGAGCAGAGGTCTTCAGTGTAGATGATGTGTCAGGGCAGGCTCTCTCCCTAATGAAATTGTATAATTGAATTTTGGTGAGCTGACCTGCCTTGGTATATTTTAATTTCTTGCCTCTTACTTGTATGGAGTTTCTTGTAAGGTTCCAAGAGTTCTTTTTTTTTTTTCCAATACAGGATACTGTAGGAAGTGTACATATATACATACATGACCATTGCTTTTCTTCCTTATGCACATGGAAAATAATTGTTTGAACCTAGCCTTTTAGTTTTCAAAAATCTAGAAGTGTATGATTCTGGTCCTGTTGTTCTGCACTGAACTTTTTCTTTTCTAAGGATGCTGATTTGGCAAGAAAGGCTTTCAAACCAGTGGAGAGAGTCTTGTCTTCTACTTCAGAAGAGGATGAGCCTGTGGTTGTCAAATTTTTAAAAATGAATTGTCGTTACTTCACCGATGGTAAGGTAGGTGGAACCTGATTTTTGGGCATTGTTTGAGATTCTCTTCGGATAAGTGAGAGATGAATACTGGGAAAGTAAAATATGCTTCATGTTTTTAAAGAATGTAAAAGTTATATTGGCTTTATCTGTAACTGCTGTGTTTGTTGGTATTGTGATAACATGCTGTATAATTTTGTTCTTTTGCTTGTGTGTTGCTAGATATACAGAGAGAACTGCACTTCAGAATTATGACATGTCAGGTTTAGTTGTTCAGTTCTATCAAATTGAGCAACCATTGAGCTTTATAAAATGAGTACAGACCAATCTATTTCATTTATGACTTGAAGATAAATTTTAACCCTTTCCAGAGCAGTGTTTCCAAATATATTTATGTTGCTTCTGCACTTGCTACTGAATGTTGTGCTAGCCTAATAAACGGATAAATACTGCATTATGCAAACTTTTCTTTCTGTTTCTTGTAACATATGCCAGGTCTGCAATCCTAAATTACAGCAAGTGTTGTAGAAGCAAAGGCACAAAGCTTGAGTAGTATTTTAGTCCTTTTCTCAAGGTTGCAAGACACTGTTCCTGAACTGCCTACTTTGATATATCTGTCCTTGTTGACTCTGGTTTCAGTTAGCTGTCTGTGTGTTTGGGTTTTCAAGTTCTCTGGAATTTATAACACTGAAGATGTTAATCATTGTAGTTGCAACATTTTTTTTCCCATAGTCCTAACTTTTGTAAGATGGATGTGTTTACACCTGGTTTCTGACTTCTTTTTGCATTGAGTGGATGTAGACTGTATTTAACAACTCTGCAATTTTACAGTCTGCTATTTTGTAGAACTTAATAGAGAACTATTTGATGCCTCGCATGTAAATTAGGGCAGTACTGTCACTTGCTATGTGATGCTTGTTAGGTGCAGAGGATACAGATTTCCAATTTTATGGTTGCAGGATGGAAAAAGTAATTTTCAGCCAGAGCAATCAAAAATGATACGGTTTTTTTGCCAGTATAGCTGAAATCCCTTGTTGCTTGGCTTCCTGCAGTGGCTGGGTGGGAAGTATGGTCTACTGATGTATTGTCTTCTGGCTTCTGGGAGAAGGCTCTGCACTTTGTTTTGATTCTGTCATCCAGACACAAACCAAGCTTGTCAACTGAGTCATACAGGAGAAGCAAATGGGGAATGTGAAGAGACTTTGCATTATAAAGGAGCAGGCATTCATGTACTTATTTGCTAGTGTCAAGCCATCAGCTTGATAATCTTACTGCCTTAAAAAAAGCCCCACAAACCAAGCCTGTGGTCTTTTACCTGCCTATTTATGAGCCTTCCTTGGCTTGCCTTGCAGATGACCTTGGATAATTAGTAGTATCTGCAGTGTGGGTCATTCCAGTTGATCTCTGTCTCCCGTTTGTCAGATGTCATGATTTACACACAGCTTCTGAGTTGGTCTGGTGAATTTTGTAGTTCATCTGGAGGAAGGGATGCAGAAGCAAGACAGTGGAAATCTTTTTAAGCCCTGAAAAATGGTCAGTTGCCATGAATTGATGCTGAATAATGGCTGATGCAGCAGCCTTTTATCAAATCCATTGCCAGAGCACATTTTGAAGAATAAGTCCTCTGCAGCTGTGCAGAATATGCTTGGGCCAATCGCAGAAGCTGTTTCTGAGTTAGGAAGAAGCTGTCTCAGATCCCTGAATGGAGAAACTTTTTGCATGTACCTTTGGGAAAGTAGATCAAGGGGACCTCTGATGTTAGCTTGGCATAGTAACCTGGACATTTTCTTGAGTAAAACTGTATGCAGGTGTGTTGGTTGCATGTAAATTCATGGACCAAATGAAAGTAGCTTCATCCAGAATAAAATGCTGTGTCGTTTAAAAAAATAAATAAATCCACTCTTTTGTTTTGTCTGAGATTGATTAACAATCAACTTTTTAGCTCGTAGCAGTCGGCACTGAAATTTGAATAGTTCTGATGTTCTTTCTTACCAGACAGGAACTTGGATGTTACTAAGAATTTTTCTCCTTATGATGTCTGACTTGATGCAATTGGAAAGCAAAGTATTTTGCCAGCAAACACTGCATGCCACAGTATAAAGAGGCAGGAAAGTGGTTTTGCTTTTTAGGATAGTGACCTAAAATCCAATACCTAATGATAAGTGCATTACATGTGATGTGCTGACTCCTTCTCCTGTTTTAGGGCGTCGTTGGAGGAGTCATGATAGTAACTCCAAACAATATCATGTTTGATCCACATAAATCTGATCCTCTGGTAATTGAGAATGGCTGTGAAGAATATGGGCTCATCTGCCCCATGGAGGAGGTTGTCTCAATAGCTCTCTACAATGACATCTCTCATATGAAGATTAAAGATGCATTGCCATCGTAAGGAGTGTTCTTCCCTGAACTTACATTTGACCATTTTCAGTAAGGGTCGTGGAAAGGGGGTGGGGGAAGAGGAAAGAGAAGGGAAGAGTCTTAGTGCAGCAGAGTAAAGTGCCAGCAAAGGAATGATTCACTTGTGTTGTTCACAACTTTCTTCTTAGAACACTTAAGTGGCACTAACCACAAATGGGTCATGAATGTGAGAACCAAGGTGCAAAGGAGACCAGTACAAACCAGTAATTAATAAAAGCATATGTAATATGCTGTGGTTAGGCTCTTGCACTGGCCTCTCTCTAGGGCTCTTTCAGTGGATGTGGAGAAGTTTAGATTTCAACCATTGTTGTTTTATCAGGACTGTTCTCAGAGGAGTATTTGAAACTTTTGAGGATAACAGCACCTTAGGTGCCATATTCAGGACTTAGAGAAACACAAGACTGGAATACTTCTATCTCAGAACCAGAAATGCATTGATAGTTATAATCTATAATACATAGTAGACTTTCTGGGGTGAGCTACTTTCATTTATACACAGACCAGGCACTGCTTATCTATTTGTTCTAAGCAGGATTTCGTTCTTATAGGCAATACCTGTTTGAACACTGAAATTCATTGAATTCTCTCCCTTTTCTCATTTCAAGAAAAACTTTCCAGATACTTGCTGCACTTATTTCTGGAGTGTTTAATAACTTCTTAGTAATTTTTAAGTGACGAGGATCTTGTGTTCTCATTCTCCTCAGAGTTTTAGAAGTAACAAAGAGCTCAAGTTTAATGCTGATATGTTTATTCAGAATTTTTCATTTTTAAATATTTTATGATTGTCCTGCTTTAAAAAGAAATATTTGAGGAAGCCAGCATTCCAACTACATGTTAGAATAATGGAGACAAATAAAAGAAGAAAGCTACTAACTGTGCTGCCTGTTACTGTTCTGCAGTGGACATGTTGAAACAGGATACAGCTTATCTCTCATTTATTTTTCTCAAAAATGTATTTGTACCGACTGTGGGAGCATGGATGGTTGTAGATGATGACTCATTGTCAGGTGTGGAAATTACAATATTAATATGATTTGAATTAAATTCCAGCAGCTAAATACATATCCTGTGGGATTTTTTTGTTACGGAACTTCTGATGACTTGCACATTCTTACTATGTATTACATTTCTTCACCCATATGGCATATACTGCCAAGTGGTTTACTGATTTCATTTTGGTATTATACTTTCAGCATTTTTATCCATTGTCTTTAAAGTCATTTATTTCCAGTGCTGTATGTTTATTTTGGAGAAAGTTATTTTTCGTTGAGTTTCATGGTTTAAGTTAAGTTGATGTTTAGTTTTTCTTTTCATTTATTTCTGTTTCCATTTTGCTTTTAACATTGTATGTACATCCATCATTTCCCCTGACAGTGACATACCAAAGGATCTTTGTCCTCTGTACAGGCCAGGAGAATGGGAAGATCTGTCCTCTGAGAAAGATATAAATCCTTTCAGCAAATTCAAATCCCTTAGCAAGGAAAAGAGGCAGCAGAATGGGGATGCATCCATTGCTCTGGGCACCAAACAGATAAAGCCTTCAGATAAGGAAAAGCCTGCTGACTTTGAAGTTCTTCAGTCATCGGAGAGTACAAGCTCAATCAAATCAAAGTCTCTGGAGATTCCCAAAAACATCACTGCCACCGAACATTTGGAAAAGTTTGATGCAGATGCATGTACCAAGGACCTTTCCAGGGAAAAAAATGCTTCAGATACCAAAACCAAAGAAAACTCCCTTCTAGGAGAAGGAGAGGATGACTTCACTGAGCTGGAAAAGACATCATCTTGTATGGATAGAGGGTTGGACAGGAAAATCTCAGTAATGGAAGGCTTGCTGGCTGACCCCAGGGACTTGGGGAGAACTAAGCAGCAGGTAACCAAATCTACTACAGAAGTCCAGGAGCACTTGACAGATGGTTCCTTGGAGAAAAAGGACAGTGTTGAACCTAAAGCTGACTTAGACTTAGAGCTATGTGAAAAGCAAGATGTTATTCCAGAAGTAAACAAATGTGTCAGTACCCCGACAGGTAAGGTGGAGACTGAATTGGACACTAAGAAAGAGCTAGAGAAAGATAAACTTATTGAATTTTACCTCAATAAAGATGGAAATGGGTCTCAGTCATCTGAAGACTTACACAAGGCTGAAATCCAGAAAGGTGAAAACAATAAAGCAATTGGCATAGACCTTACACTTAGCTGTTCAAAGTCCCAAGCTAATGAAATCCATACAGTTAAAAGTATGGAGCTTGATTCCTGCTGTGTTGAAAGGAAAGCACCTTCATTAGAAATCAACTCAGCAGCAGCAGAGGAAAAGGATCTGAAAGAGTCTGTGGACTCTTCATTAGTACCAGCTGTAGACAAGACCTGTCAAGAAACTCAGTTAGACAATCAATCAGAAATCAGACTGTGGCTGCTGCAGAAAATTCAAGTGCCAATTGAAGGTAGGTCTCTGGTTATCCTTGTTTCCTCTGAGACTTGGACAGCATTATGACGGTAACCTCTGAATTGACAGTCTTCTCTAAATTTCTTCTTTCTGTAATACCTGGTCTCTTTTTTACTCTTTGTGCATTTCAGTTTTATATTACCTGCTATCTTCAAATTCTCTAAGTTTGTAGCTTGTGTGCTCTTTCCACATTCAGTGATCATTGCTTATATAATCTTCTGTTTGCTGGCTTTAAGAAGGATAGTGAAATGTCATTCAGTTTCAGTATTGGCAGGGACACTTCATGGCCTAGGAATTGTCACTCCGTATTGGTAACCACTGTTGGCTCATTGAAGTCTGTCAGTTTTATTTCTGATGGTATCCAAGGTAGTTGAACTTTGCTGTGAAGGGGGGCACCAAAGTATTCTTGACAGTATTTGCATGTGTCTAGTGTCTCTTATGCTATGGAAACTCTTAAAGAAGTGATAAATAGGAATACATGTATAGTCCTACTGACTTTTCTCCTGAGTGGTCATTGCATTGTCAGAAATAATTCACGCTATTTCAGGAGAGAACATGCCAGAATGAAATATCTGTTCAGAGTGTGTTCACACATGTTACCATTTCTATGGCAGCCCAGTGCCTCTAAGCACTAGTCCGTCCCGGAGCATTGATGCTTCTCTCTGGGTAGTTTAATGAACCGGTGGACGTACCCTTGATTCACATCAGGTGGTGGAGGATGATTAAAGTGGAAGTCTTTATTTTAAGAACAGTTGTTTGTAAGGGTTTATATCTTGCTGGTGATATTTGGCTGTATATGTCACCTAAAACAAAGAAGGCAACAACTTCAGTGTTATTGAGGCTATAGTTTAATAAGCAGTTTATTTTGTCACACTAGCAATTCAAGGAGCTTAAACTGCTTTTAGGCTTGGCCCTGTCTTTTGCAGATAAAAGGTGCTTGTATGGCTCTGGGGACCAACTGAGTTGAGAAACTGATTGGGCTCTTTTTTTTGTGTGTAGGCAGGATTACCCTTTAGCCTGGATGGGTTTTCTGGAGCCTAACATTTCCCCTTTATTTGCTTGCTTCATGTTGCAGGCAGCATCTAGCCTGGTCATCTTACTTATTTCTTTACAGGGCTATTCAGTACATAGCTGTACAACTGAGGGGGATACAGGCTGTGACAAAAGTGACCTCAGTTTAGGGTGAATGTGGTTTTATTAAACCAGTTTTGCCGTTGAATTCAGGTGTAATTCTGTGTATGGTGCCTCTGAGCATTCCTTTGCACAAGATTATTAATCTTTGCCACAGTGTTTTAATAGCTGCAGTATTTTTACTTTCCTGTAAGCAGAACGTTTCTCTTGTGTCTTGTTCAGATATGCTTCCTTCAAAAGAGGAGAAGAGCAAGACTCCTCCAATGTTTCTCTGCATTAAAGTAGGCAAGCCCATGAGAAAGTCCTTTGTGTGTCAGAGCACGACCATGTCTCAACAGTACAGTAAAAAGATAAAGCAACCAGAGTACTGGTTTGCTGTTCCTCGGGAAAGGTAAGCTGCACAAAAATGTCTGTCTGTTACTTTTTAAACATGTAGTGCTTTCTAGAGCTGAATCCTACATTACCTCTATGGTCCAAGGTATGAAGTGCAGCAGGGACATAAAGCAGTGTTTGTTGCTGGTCTAATACAGCTCTCAGTGGGAAGGAAAAAGGGCTCAGGTGACACTTGAAGATAGAAAGAGGGATATATGTGCAGCTAATAAATGATAAAAGAACTGGAAGATGATGAGGGTTTCAGCTGTAATCTAGGAAGTGAGTAAAAGGGGAGCAGTGGCTGGAGGGGCATGGAATTCCCTAAGTGTCAGTGCTGAAAGAAGTAGGTATTTCATATGAGCACAGACCATCATGTAGGAAAAGGGAGATACTCCTAACTAAACAGGTATGAGTATTTCTGTCTTTTCTCCCACTAAAAAATTGTCCCATTGCAGTTAAATTGAGGAACATAAATGTTTTCCTGTAGGTGTTCATTAATGCTCATTAATGTTCATAAATAGTACTGTAGAAAAAAGCAAACCAACAAATTAGAGATGTGGAGGTCTGTGATTTTTCCACATAAATGACCCAAGAATTTTCACTGACTATGAAGAGTCAAATACGTGATCCTTTTCTTGACAGAAAGCACCTAGAGCAATTCTCTGGTCTGTTGGTGAACCAAAATCAGTGATTCTGGTAAATTAGGTGCTGGGAAGGAAGAATCTGAATTTGTGATCCATATCAGAGGTGTCTCTTTCAGATGCAGTCAATTTTTTAAAAATAATTTTTATTTAACAATTTTAATTTCAAATATGTAGCATGTATGTTGATTTAAGTATTTATATTATTTAGTAATATATTATATTATTTAGGAGTATTATATTATTTAGTAAGTATTATATTATTTAGGAGTGTTTTGATTGTAGTAGTGTGGAAGTTACTGTCCCGGAACTCTTCCTGGAGGAGAGGGAGAGGTTTAATCCAGCTGGAATGTGGTCCTTGGGAGAGTAGCTGGATAGCTTTTGGTTTGCTTGCTATCTGAGGATCCCAGTCCTTGGCTCTTCAGGGATTGCAAAAGGGTGGATTCAGAAAATTCTAGGTTGAAGTTTGAGTAAATACTTTAAAGAGTTGGAGTGATGCTGTAATACAACACTAAGTCAGATAGTGCTTTGGGGATAGTGCAGCTAACAGTGAATAAAGCTGCTGAGCTGACTGAGGTCATCTCTAATCACTGGTGTGCAATAGGTAAATCTATCGGCTTCTAACCACAGACTTGGAAAAGAGCTTTTCTATTTATCCTTTTATGAGCAGAAACTTTCTGAATGTTGAACAGACCTAATCCATATATAAACTGAAGTGTTGACAACTGTTTTGTGCTTCAGTTTTTATAATACGAAAAAAGTAACTTCGGCAGTGAGCTGCTGCAGCAGCACCTGGCCATGCAGGCTGACAGACCAGATCTTTGGCTGCAGTTTGGATCTTGAGCAAAAGTAGTGGTGAATGATTGGTTGTAAGTTTGGGTCTTTTTGGTGCTATTCATGCTTGTTTTAACACCCCAGAACTGCATGACAGATCAAGTAGAACTTGGAGCAAAAATTAAATGCGAGACCAACTCCTTTGTATCAGTGTCTGGCATGTCTTTTCCTCTTGAACAAGATATGTTTTCTCCAAGCTCTTGGATGCTTTCCCAAAGCAAAACACAGCACTTCCTACCTTCTGGGTATATTCTTGCATCAGTATTGTGTAGAATATAAACATAAGTGTTGCATCTTGAGTGTGCCATGAACAGGAGGTTGTATGAGATAGCCTTGCCATGTATTTTAGACAAAACAGGAGATAATTTGCTAAGTTTAAAACTACTTGGTATGTAATTTATTCATGTGTGAAAATATCAAGAATAGTCATCTTGTTGGCCACAAAGCAGCATAAATAAAACACTTTCTGCAGTCCAATCACAGTAGCTTTTGCAGCATCTTAATGCTTTGTAGTAATTAAAAAAAAATCAAAAAAACTGTCCAAACATGCAGTGAGATTGTAAAAAAAATTGGTCTGCATATCTGTATTTAGTGTAAGTTAAATCTTCTTCTGATTTGTTTTTAGTTACCTTTTTCCTCATAGTGTCATAGTGTTTGCTGTTAAAACAGCTTCTGTCATCAGTTGTGAGAATGATTCCAATTTCAACCTGGTCCCATAGCCCACAGCTCCCAGCAGAGCTGTTCCTACTTTCTGAGCCCAGTGCTTTTACTTTTTTTTTTCTTTGGAAGCCTCTGGAAACTTTATTAATACGGAAAGGAAACTTTTAGGCCAAAACTATTTATGATAAAAGGCACTAAATCTTCTGTCTCGTTTGCCTTTTGTGTCTGCTGTAGGTGTTCTCTCTCCGTGCGTGGCTTCTCAGGTGCTGCGGGTGTCCCAGCACATATTGCCCCATAACCAGCATGGCTGAGTTAATCACTGACTGCAGCCCTGCTTTGTGCTGCCTGCTTGGTCACAGCATTGCTCACCTTAGCATGCAGAGGGGGTGCTGGGCATCTTGAGTTGCCTTATATACAGATTACTCAGTCTAGAGCAGCTTCTTGCCAGGTTCAGCTGAACAGAGTGGCACTCATGCTTTTGGACACAAATAGAGATTGACTGTTTTGCTGGAAGTTTTGCAATGGGTATAGCTTACAGTATTAGAGGGTAAGTCTGTGTCTGCTTTTACTGCATAGATTTATGTTTAGATGGTAGGTAGGTTTCCCACCCTACTGGATTTTGAATAGTAGTAGCTCAGTAATTAGGTCACACATTTCCTCAAGACCTTTTACAGGAAAATGCCTTGCACCGAGACAGAGGTAGTAACGCAGAATTTATTTGTTTGTAAATAATAACATTGACTAGCTCCTCAGTCAAAATTTCCACAGTGGAAATTTTGCAAACAGGTTGGTTTATGAATGTATAATTTGGACTGAAGTTGATATAAAAGACACTGCACTGAGATTGTGTTGCTGAGAGGGCATCCACTTTTTTGAAAGATTTAGAATAATTCTGAATTAGCCTTTTATAAGGAAAATGCTCCTAGACTGCTGATAATAAGATATCAAACTGTACAGAGGAAATTTATGCAAATCTGTTTGTATCTATAGCTTAATGTCTTATAACAAGAGCTTATAGAAGTAAGTCTCTATAAGCTCATAAAAGCATATAAGAGCTTAAAATACCTCAGCCCTCAAGATTTGTGAAGAATCATCATTTAGTCAAGTACATTTATAACAAAGTCACAGGATCCCTCTGAATTAATGTCTTTCTCTGGGCCAGGAGCAGTGGTTGGACTGAGAGCCTTTTGAATATTTTCTTTCTGGAGTTACTAGCTCCAGGTTTCTATAGTTATCTTTTTCCAAGTACTTTGTTTTATTGATGTTTCTCTTTTAATACACTATACAGTCATAAAAGCATGTGATCACCAAAATAGCTACTGAGTTCTAGGATAAATTTTCTTGCAGCTGTCAAGCTGGCAGTAAGAAAGTTCCTCAAGAAGTGGTTTTTCAGTTAAAAAATTGGCTCAAATGTTTTCAGTTTGGCAGCTTGGAAATACCACTGTAGCATAATGTTAGAATTTTATTAGCAGAATATCCCTTTTCAGAGTGACATCACCTCTGTAATCACCTATTTCTATTTTATGCTGCTGATTCTTAAATCTGGACTGTCTGAATTTTTTTATCAACTGTCTGTTGCGGAGGAAAACTTAGTTATGTGCTACTTAAAAAAAAATGAGCATATACAACTCCAGGGGCCTGACAGGAAATGTTCTGAGTATATTGAGGAAGTTGGTTGATGCTATTACAAAGCTGCTTTTTATCATCTTTTGAAAGGTTCTGTTCACTGGCAGTGTTCCTTAATAATTGGAAAGACAAATGCTGCAGCCCTTGTCAGAAAAATAGGAGAAGTATCTGTGGGAGCACAAGGCAGTCAGCTTCACCTCAGCCCCTGGGAAGCAAGTCCTGATAGACACCATTTCCAAGCACACAGAGGGAAAGAAGTGATCAGGATCAGCTGTCATATATTCACTGGGGACAAATTGCTTTTTTACTGACCAAATAACTTTTTCTGTTTGAAATTGCTAGCTCCTTGAGCAAGGAGAGAGCAAGGGATTGTTTTACCATCACATTACTAGGGTTTTAAACACAATCTTCAATAGTAACCTTGTAGCCAAGTTGGAAAAATATGACCTGGACATGTTGGCTACAGGTGGTTGTAAAATGACTGGACCATTGGGCTCAAAGGGCTTATAGTTGGTCTGAGTGGCAGCAAGGTACAAGTGGATTCTTGGGGACTGATACTGCTTAATGCCTTCACTGGACATTGAGACAGAACACATCTTTGTCATTTTGGGGAATAACACAAAATTTGGAGAGTGCACATAATTGGGAGGCAAAACTACTGTTCAGAGGGGCCTCAACACAGAGGGCTGACAGAAATGTCAGTAAGTTCAGAAAAAGCAAATGCAAAAGTTGTATGCCTGGGATGGAGCACTTTCTGCAGCAGTAGGTGGGGACAGGTGGCCTGGGGAGTAGCTTTGCTGAAAAGGAGTTGGGGAAATTGAGAGCAAACTCAACATGTCAGTGGTGTGTCCTTGCAGTAAGGAAGGCTTTGCTTCTTGCTGACTCAAGTAAGAAGTACTGCCAAAGAGCCTGGGTGGTCATTATTCCCCTCTTCCTTTTAGACGCTTGGTTAAAAAGTGGAGGGGAGGGGACCAGAAACAGAAAAGGTAGACTGGCAGCAGACTCTTCTCAGATCACGTGCTGCATGCTTTGGAGGAAATAGTGATGAGATAAAAGATGAAAAAAAAAAAGCCCAGGAGACTGGCTATGCATGGAGAACTTGTAGAATCGTTGGAGATTTTCCAACTCAAATGGACAAGAATGTGCAACCTCCTCTAACTTGGAAGTTACTTCTGCTATAAGCAGGAGCTGGCCTAGATGATTTTCAGAGGTGTCTTAAAACATTACACACATTCTGTGATTCTGAGATATAAATGTGCTGCTCTCCTTCATCCACCTGCATAAACATGCTTTCAAACTGATCTTAGCCAGACAGCAGAAACCACTACTTTTATTGTCCTTTCTTAGAGATTTGTAGGAATTAAGTAGTTAGCTTTCCAGAGTAGGACTACTGTACATAAAATACACAGTGTTCAAGTCAGTTGTCTCTTTCAGTGAAAGCTCAAATTAATTAGCAAAGAGCTAATCCGACTTCTTTTTCTGAAACCTCTGTGAACAATGCCGATTTAGTCCTTTTTCATTATTTCCATGATGAAGCAAAGTAAATCCTTTATTCTTTTTGTAGACTCATTTGAAAAAATCTGGAATTATACTAGTAACCCTAACAAATTGTAACAGTGCTGAAAGGGCATTTTAAGATTATTTGTGCATATATATAAATCCAAGTACCTTGAAATATGGAGGGGGGGGAATGTTTTAATTTCTGAAAGGTTTTTTCTGTTTTCTGTTGATATAAGAGTTACTGGATGTAACTTTCTGGTGAAAAGCTGGGAAAAGATCCAGTGTCATAAGCGCTATCTGCCCTCTTTACTGTGGGTCTGATTTTTTTGTTGGCAATTCAGCGTCTTGTAGAGTGAATCTACTGTTATATTCCTGTTTGAAATTGCATGTGTTTGTTTTAACTTAATACATAAGTTTCTTCTTAAAAATTGTTTTGTGGTTTGTTATGGATGTTGTCAAGAAATATCTTTTTAAAAGCAGTAGCTAAGAGCCGACTACATTTGTGGAAGAGCATGTGCTGCTGGCACTACATCATTAGCAAAGCTGTTGGTAACTGCCTATTTTCATAATGCTAAGAGGATGGAGATTGTTTTGTGGTTAGCCTCTATAACTTTCAAAGGGCAGCTAAAACTGTAGTGTAGACTTCACTGGTGATCTCATTGCTTGTTTCATGCTGGAGGTCAAACCAAATGGGTTAAGTGAATGTTTTGTGACTACGACCTAATATCAATCAGTTTGACTTCTTAATATGAATTGTGTGGGACCATTGCTTTACCAAGATGCTTTGGGTTTGCATATAGCAAAGAGAAGAGAAAAATACATTGTGGGGAGTGAAAGCAGAGAACCCTTGAAGTGGTTCAGGCTGCCAGGTGGAGGGAGCTGTTGCCTTTTGTGGTCTGGGAGGGTGGGGGTATACAGGTATCCTGTTTGTTTAGTTGTCCCTGCTTTGGCATTGGGCAGAATCTCTATGCTACATGACAGCGTTGGGTTCATGGACACTGAACAATGGTTGTCTCCTCCTCTTCTCTTCACAGAGTGGATCACTTGTACACATTTTTTGTTCAGTGGTCACCAGAAATATATGGGAAAGATGCCAAAGAGCAAGGTTTTGTTGTAGTAGAAAAGGAGGAGCTTGACATGATTGACAACTTTTTTAGTGAGCCCACTACTAAAAGCTGGGAGGTGAGTGCTTTCTGCCTTTACACGAAGCGTGCGCGTATCAAGGATGCATCCTCTGCTAAGAATCTCAGCACTTGTTCTTTGGAGGATTTTTATGGTGTTCCTTTATAACAGCTGCTGCTTCATATAGAGGACTCCTTAAGGCTTGTATCTGTCTCACAAATGTATTCATATTCCTTCAGTCTTCATTTCTTCTCTCCCTAGAAAGAGCAGGTAAACAACTGGGAGCTCTCTGATGTGCAACCAGTAGAAGTTGTGTAAATATTTTGACCATGTGATATTAGCCTTTTGCAAAGCTATACAGGCATATATGGTCAGCATTGCTGAATTTCTAATGCATTTATATGCTGCAGATAAAATCTTTAAAATGTATATATGCATGTAAACATCAACCCAGACTCCTGTGTGCTGGTTGAAATGGATTGGTGTGTGGTGATATGCCAGAGCCTTGCTCTTCTGGTGCACACAGCAGTACTGTTTGAATATTGGCTGTAAGTGGGATAAGTTTATCATTGGACTTTTGGTTTTTCATCTGTGGTCTTCCGCAATCTGTTTTAACCGCTTGGCATGCCTGTGCTTGTTATCTCTTTCTCCTGTGTGCAAAGCCTAGTTTCTGAGGGAAATAAGCTTGCACACATTTTTAAAAATCGTGTTTCTCAATGCTCAAACACATTCTGTGCTAAGGATATGGGATAAATGAAACAGACAAATAAATTCCAAAGTGGAAAATATCTTGATGGTGATAAAAAAGTTATCTGATTATTAATCTTAAACATAAGCTTGTTTTCTTTAAATTATACTATCCTCTTTTTTCTTCTTTTGAGCATTTTTGAGCATCTTTATCTTCACAGTATGTTCTTTTAAAAAATGGAGCTTGGAAGTGGAACTTGTCATTTGAAATGTGGCAACCTCTATTCTGAAGGAGCTAATAGCTTCTCAATGTTGGTGCTTTGTGAGATGAAAGACAAAAAAAAAGCCTTCCTTTTTTTGCTTAGAGCTGAGTGCAGTCATACATAGCTCTAGATTTCACTGTTCAGTTATTTGCATTCCATTTTCATAAAACCACAATGAAGGAAAGTCAGTGATCTGAAGACAGATATAGCAGAGATCTGCCCACACTGGGAGCTTGTCTCTCATTGTTTTATTTAGATATTTATTGAAAGGAAGAAAAGCTGGAAACTTTAAAAAAGTTTGAAAAGCTGCTTTTAAAGGTGTGTCTCTTTTATTTGTAATATATTCCAGTTTCAGCAATTTAAAGTAGGTCTGCCAGGAAATCTCTATTGAATAAGGTCCAAATTTGGGCATGATGACTGTGAAAGTTTCACTTTCCCTTGCGGGGAAACAGAAACTATAATTGTGGAGAAGCATATAAGCAGTTTTATCACAGCATGCTATGGCCAGTAGCTGTCTGTCAGTCTTGCAGCTGAGAACTCTTGCCACTAGAGCAGAGGTAGAGTAAGCAGGTACTGAAAATAAACTGCTAGATGATGAAACAGAGACAGATGCCTTTGAATATTCGAATTCTTTACTATGCCAGACAGGACCAGGAGGAACCTTTTGTGGAGGTATGTTGAATTGTTTCCTGTTTGAACAGTGTGGATCTGATGACAGAACTTCTGTCCTAGTAATAAATGTGTTCTGTACTCATGTGGGGGGCATTTCCACCTCAGGTAGCTTCCTTTCTCAGCTCAGTAAAATTTTTGAAAGACTTTGTAGGTCTGGTTTCTGTAGTGATTGATTCTTTTCATCCATTTCTGCTTTTGTGTGGTCTGTAAATACGTGATCTTGCAGATGCCTCTTTCTGCAGTTGTTGACTGAACTTCATTTACATGTGCAGTTCAGAGACTGAATAAATGTGTATTCAGAGAAGAAAGGGGGCTTGTCTGTCTCTGGAGCCAATTTGCAATTTACAGCTGTGTTAATAGTGTGAAATAGGTTTTCTCTGGTTGCCTAAGTGAGTTTGGTTGTATTTTGCTGCAGATACCTCTTGGTTGATTTGCTGTTGGCTGATACTTTTATTGCTGTAGAAGGGAGACTATTCCTAAAAGAAAATCCTCAAAAGGGGAGTTGTGTACTTTTGAATTGATGTTTAAAAGGTGTTAATTAAATATATATATATATATATATATATACAGTAATGGCCTGGGACATGAGGAGGGAAGGTAAAACCACTCAGAAGGTGAAAAAAGAACAATGATACAAATAGAAAAATTGTTTTCTTTGAACAGTTTGTTGTGGGTGGTTTTTTTTTATTTTTAATTACCCTAATTTCGCAGTGCAAACCTTTCCTGAAATTGACCATATGAAAAATTTTCCAGCACAGGATTATCTGCAGTCTCAGACGAAGAGGCTAGAGGGACAGGATGAAGCTGTAGATCTCTTGCAGTATCAGGGGCAGGAATACCTGTAACTGCTCAGGTGTGCAGGGACACATAGCAGTGTTTGTTCTGCAGGCTGCATTTTGCCTTGTGATCCTGCCTTCCTCTCTTTACCTGACCCTACACTGGAGTGCCAGTGCCCAGGTGCCCTGCTCAGCTTCAAGTATCTGTGAGAGAGCGAGGGCCAGAGATGAATGTATGCAGCAGATGTGCAGCTCTCATCCCAAAGGGGATGCCTGGTGTGACTGAGGGTATTAGGGCTCCTTACCAGCCCTGGTTGTCATGCAAAACTTTCTTGCTTTGTTGTGTGGTTAAATCCACACCTGGGTCAGTGTAGTGCATTTGCTTTCTTGCCAGCTGTGTGTGTAGGACCTCCAGGCATCTCTTCCCGGTTGTCTCGACTGTTGACAGCTTCTGCAAGTTCCAGCAGTGATCCAGAAGACGTGGAGGAATTATGCAAAACTTGATTCATGTGTAACATGAAAGCCATTTGGAAGCCTTACTGGCAGTGAGATGCATAGCAGAGCACAGTGGGCTCTGCAGCTGCATCCTGAGATTCCTGCTCCAAGATAAGACCACTGTGGTGGTCTGGGGTGATAGTCATGGAAGGAAAAGACAGTTTAAGGTTTCCTGCTTGTTTTGTAGCTGGGCCTCATTGCTTCCCCTTTTTCTTTCTCATCAGCTCCATTTTGGAGCTTTTGCTGTTGCTTCCTATGTGCCATGGTGGCACTGAGCTCCAGCTAAAGATTTTCCCCATTTGCTTAAGAGTACCTCTGCTTGATAAAATTGTCCCATACGGTGTTTTTTCTCCAAACAGTGTGCCAGATAAGTAGTGTTTTAAATGAACTGGCTTCAGCAGAGGATTGATAGTGTTAGAGCTGTGCTTTAGGTTGGACACTTGTTCTCTTGCCACAGATCATTACTGTAGAAGAAGCTAAACGAAGAAAAAGTGTTTGCAGTTACTATGAAGAAGAAGAAGAAGATGATACTTTGCCTATCCTAAAGCATCACAGCGCTCTCCTGGAGAACATGCACATAGAGCAGGTATGACTGGAAAACCCTCAGGTTTCCTTCTTAGATGTGGTGCTGTCCCTGTTGAGCGTGAGAAAGAGAATAGGCTGGGGCACTGCCTGTGTAACCATTTCCCTCATTCTCTGCTCCTGGCCAGCTTGCCCGGCGCTTGCCCGCGCGGGTGCAGGGCTACCCGTGGCGCCTGGCATACAGCACGCTGGAGCACGGGACCAGCCTCAAGACTCTGTACCGCAAA
Source organism: Anthoscopus minutus (assembly GCA_013399455.1). NCBI lineage: Eukaryota > Metazoa > Chordata > Aves > Passeriformes > Paridae > Anthoscopus > Anthoscopus minutus. Next base: position 123,064 of record VWYI01020202.1, on the reverse strand, counting down.
TCGGCTTCTCTCGACAGTCCTGTTCTCCTTGTCATCAAGGATATGGACAACCAGGTAAGGAGTGCTTGTTCTGCGGGGGTTGAGCAGAAAGGGCAGCATTTTGAAAAGTGATCATTATGAGATGTTAGTCGTACTATGAAATGGTGTCATACCAAATAAGATTGGTGTATTCTTTTGTATTTTCTACTGCCTAAACTGGAGTTACTACAGGAAAGTACTTCAGCATTAATAAAAGCTTTAGAATTGCAGTGAGTGCAGTAGTGCCTTTGGAAATACCTTTCTCAGGTATCATAGTTAAGGAGTTGTCACAAACAGTGCCTCTCTGGAGGTCTCATTTTTCAGTAGCTGCTAGAGTCAGCAATGCTGCTGCCAGTGTTGTCATCTGGCTTCTAATTTGCAGTATACAGAAGATGTGGAAGAATACTTCCAGTGCACATCTGATACATTTCACTAGTTGGTTCTTCTAACGTAAAAATCAGCTCAGTTGTTCTTAGAAAGTATTTTGAAATATTTGGGGTTTTTTCTCTTGAATTCTGCACTTTCCACAAAAGTAATGTACTCATTTTATTTTGACAGATATTTGGAGCGTATGCTACACATCCCTTCAGGTTTAGTGACCATTACTATGGCACTGGTGAAACATTCCTCTACACATTCAGTCCACATTTCAAGGTACGAGGGTGTCCACTTTCTGAAATAAGATTTTTGGGTTCCACTTCTGAAACATTTATGAGATTTTTATGAAGGTAGCATGTTTGAGTGTAGAAGATGTGCAAGATGTTGATGAATGCAGTTACTCATTTGTTGCTTCAATGCAATACTTCAAGCAAAAGTATCTGCAATTATTTGAAGAGAGGAAAATCCATAGGCGTAAGGAGAGAGTTTTAAGTGAATTGAAGGGGGAAGCAGGAAGGAGTTAGTAGAGTGGACTGTCAAATAATCACATTGGAAGGCAGTGATATCACAAATAAAATATAATTTCATGCATTCTTAGGATGAAAGTGACAACAAAACAGAAATAAGAGTGCTACTGAAATACCCCTTGATGCTCATTGCTTATGAACTTTTTCCATATTGAACACATTTTTCCTTTTTAAGAGGGTACCACTTGATTTAGAGAAGGAAGAAGGATTTTAAATAAGGATTAGGGTGCTTTGTTCATAGTTTTAAATATGAATTGACCCTTTACTTTCTACCTTACCTTTTCCCCTTTCAAAAAAAAGATAAAAGATTACCACACCTCTTAGCTGCTAAGAGTAGGTACCCAGTAGTTTGAGATTACAAGAATTCTCACAGTCCAAATATGTTCATGTTTTTTCACCTTCTCAGGTATTTAAATGGAGTGGAGAAAACACCTACTTCATCAACGGAGACACTACCTCTCTGGAGCTTGGAGGTGGAGGGTGAGTGAGTGGTTTTCAAATCATATAACAAACTCTTTCTTTTAAATTTTAAATGGAAACAGGGACAGTAGATGGAAGAAAAACTTAGCAGTAGAGTGGCTGAACTTACTTTTAGTAAGCTGTTTAGCAGAGATACCTCAGCAATCTGATTTCTGTTACAGACTGAGAGCAACTTTGTTTGCTTAGAGTGACTGATGTTAGGCAAGTAGGGCTTGTTGCAGAGTTGGGGTTATTTTGAGACGGGAAAAAAACAGATGTTTCGGGTAGATACGTTACTCATTGCTGAAGCAGTTTGTCACAGGAAGATAATCCCTAATGGCCATTTTGCCATCAGTTTGTAGGGTTTCTCACGTCGTCCTTACTAAGTTGTTGTTTTTCTGTTGATGCACAGAGCAAGGATGCAGAAAGGGCAGAATCAGGTCATGAGTTTCAAAGGTCAGTGGGTACAAAATGAACGGCTAAGGCTGTACAACCAACTAAAGCTTACTTGGAGGTTGCACCATGGGACAGCTGGGAATGGTTTGCATCAGGAGTGGATAACCAGAAGGTGCTGTGTTCACAGCCAGGGAAGGGACACCCCAAGGTCTGTGCCCGGGTGTAGCCACAGCTGGCAGTGTGAGCAGCCAGCTGGCCCAGGGCTGCCTCCCAGGGTCCTGCGAGCTGCCCTGCTCACTGGCACAAACAAAAGCAAGTGGATGGCTCCATGAGCTCCTTGGCGAGTGCTTTGCCAGGATTGAGCTCTTCCCATTTGGCCTCAGAGTCACCTAGATTAGTCTGTATCACTTCTTTGATTATTTGTACAGCTTTCAGTGCTTTTCCCGTTCCATATAACACCAAATCTGTTGTGTACTTCCTTTCTAGTGGCCGGTTTGGATTATGGTTAGATGCAGATTTGTATCATGGGCGAAGCAACTCCTGCAGCACCTTCAATAATGACATCTTAACTAAGAAAGAAGATTTCATAATACAAGATGTAGAAGTATGGACATTTGAATGAAACACTGACTGCCTTAAGGACTGGATCCATTAGGCACTAAGCTATCCAGAAGGTGCAGGCTGCCTCACAATGTTACACGCTTTTTCCTCAAGTTTGTACCAGAGCATGACTACGCAAAAAAACCAACCAACCAACCCAAGAAAAAAGAATTGGTTTTGAGAGGCAGTAAGAGACAGAACAGTAAGAGATCACTCTGAAGTGTTTTTTTACTTCCTCTTCAGCACTCTTCCATTGAAGATATAATGCTTATGAAAATGTTCATGATGTATAAGTTGAAAACTTTTTATGTAACTGTGAAAAAGATCCTGTGGAAGAACTATAACTGTCTTGTACATTCCATGTGTATTTATGTTCAACATGCAAATGCTGACCAAAAATAAAAGATTACTTTACCAAAATCTACAGCATACTGTTTGCCATGGAAAAGAATCAGAAATAGGTGTATGCAGCACTTAAGGGAACATGTTTTTAAAATTATTTTATTTATTGTTACTGTATAGTAGACTTTTTTTGTAAATGTATTAGCTATGAGTTTTTTTGCTTAATGTTTCAAATCTCATTTTGATTTTGGCATTTATTCTGAATCAATTTTTTTGATTTCTGAAGTTAATTTTTATATTTTTATTTTGTAAATGAGATTTGGTTTTCATTATACCCTACTTAGAGGGTTTTTTTTCCTGGCAGAAACACTTGAGTGCATAATTCTGTTTCATTTTCTTTTCCTGAAATGAGGGAGAAGGTAGATAGTGCTTCTTAACTCTACTGTTCCATTCCTGTTAATATATTACTATTTTGGCAGTGTATGGAGACCCTGGGCAACTGCCCCCTGGTGTGGACTTTATCAGTTCTGTTGCAGTCCACAGAATTGGGATAGCATTCTCTGAGCACCTGCCTGAGTACTATTTGACTGCTTATGAAGGACATTTCTAAGAGAACTGGTTTTCTGTATCACCACCAAGTGATCCAAAATAAGCCACCCACTGTGCTTTTATGAGCATTTCTCAACAAATTGAATAATTTGTTAGGGAGAAAATGTAATTGTGATTGAGAGAACAAAGGTTTTTTCCTAACAGGCCAGGTCACATTAGTGTAAAACTTAAAAAAAAAATACTTCAAATAGCAGTCTGATTTAGGATTTGATTCTTGTTTGTTTTTAATGAAATTATCAGATACTTCCCCTTCCCCCCACCAAAGCTGAAAAGACTCTATATTACAAAATCTGTAAAACTTATTTTACTAATAAAATATATTACAAAATTATAAAACATTTGGTAAATGGGGAGAGTGTGAGAGAGGACTGGCAATCTTCACTGTTTGCTAAGGAATTCTGCTTTGCCATTAAGCTGTATTTTTGTTTACACAATCCAGGCCTAACTAATATTAGGATATTGTCCTGCACTTAGATTTGAATGTTTCATTGTCCTGAGAAAGGCAGGTTTTAGAGACAGTAGTGTGCATTAAAACAGTACTATCTAATGTTGGAATATTATCAACTGAGTAATACAACTCAATTTAGTTACTGCTCTTTCCTTTTTGAATAGATTAAGTAATAAAAGCCAATTGCTTTTCTTTCAGAAGCATTTCTAAACTTTAATGCTGCACAGAAGTCTAAAAAAAATGCTATACACAGTAAGCCTGTAACACGCTGCACATGAGCTTTTCACACTTCTTTCTTTGTGGTCTACTACAGTCATAAATAAAGTTCTTATTGGTAATACTTGGAAGTTGTTAACAGCATTATGCTTTGAAGATACCCAGAATATCTAACACTTTGCTCTTTTAAATGGTGGCAGAAGACCACTTTATTGTTAAAAAAAAACCCAAGCAAACAAACACCCAACAAAAAATCCTCAAAACAAACAAAATGAAACCAAGTTCAACATTTTGCGTACATTTCCCTATTGCTACCTACAACTTACTCCATTATATTATCCTTGTCAAAGCATATCTAAATGCTGTGGTCTATATTCAAAACAGTGTTGTTCAATCAAAATTCTGTGACCCTTGAAACTATGAATATTGAATATATGTAATGCAGTGCTATCACAATATTTTCAATAAAGGAATTTATGCATTCAAAAACTTGCTATAGATGCTTTCTCTTTGATTCACAAAATTTAGAACATTTTAAAGATGAAAGGAGGTGGCTTAAGTTATAGGTTATGCTGACAAATACCTGTGCCACCTCATAAAAAGAGAATTTCAGCAATACTGTATTTTACAAACACAGATAAGGAGGTTGGAGATTTTGCTGGGGTTGGTTTTGGAGTTTGGGATTTTTTTTGTGTTTAGTACGGCGTGTCCTTGAAGAGAGCTGTGTTTTGAATTCACTCTGAGGCAGACTGTGACAAAGGGCTAGGAAATGCCAGGGAACAGCTAGCAGTTTACCTGGTAGTTCTTACTGCTACTCCCAGCTGCAGTGAATTACATGTATCCCCTTAGCTTATTTGACCAACCTCTTCCCAGAAAAGTCCACGTGCATAATTTTTGTATGTATCCTTTTCTATTTCCAAAGTGTTCACATATATTTTTATGTCCAGCAAAGAAAAGATGTCTTAATAGTACCTGGTTCCTGGGTTTTATTGGCTGTCATTGTATACAGCAGCGGCCTTAAAAGAAAACAAACTGCAGTTATGTGTGAAACTGAACAAGTGTGCTATCCCTGAGCTGTTCTCTGAGTGAAATGGCAGCAACTTTCCTAAAGTAACTGGAAAATTATGGTCACTAGTAATTTTTCTCTCAGGGAGAACAAGATCTTGTTTTTGCAACATCAAAGAAATGTGTTCCTTCAGTGGTACTTGTATATACATTTTTGATTCAGGACTGTGATTCAAACTCACAAACCAGGCTTGTCAGTACCCAGGTAATTCCTTTTTTTGGTGCTGATTTAAGTGCAGGTTTTATGTGGGATGTTTTGCACAAAGGCTGGCTTTAGAACAAAGGAAAGTCCTGTTACATTTAGAACAATCCTCATTTGATTTGCCTGTTTGTAACAGAGAAAAGGAGCAGGTTAGGTTATTGCAAAGGGACTGCCTAGCACTCTGCAGGTTGGCACATCTGGCAAGTGAAATGCTTCAGGTAGAATAGGCAACCATGTTGTGTTTGTACAGGCACAGCTTGCTTAAAGATTTTTTTTTTTTAAATTGTAGTCTAAATTTTTCATCACATTACCTTTTAAAACACTGTAGCCTGTCACCTGTGAGACAAGCACTTTGTGCCTTTTAAGCTTCATGAAGAAATCATTTAAGTTGCAGGGTCAGTGATTCTGCAGCTCTAGTCTGATGAAGAGTGCAAATGATTTTAAATACAAACTATAGAACTCGAAGGCCAACTACCACTTACCAATATCCTCTACTAGCTGCAGAAGTAGTTGATAGGAGGAGGGTGGTGAGGCACTGGAATGGATTGCCCAAAGAAGTTGTGGATGCCCCATGCCAGTAGTGTTCAAGGCCAGGCTGGATGGAGCCCTGACCAACCTGGTCTAGTGGAAGGTATCTCTGCCTGTGGCAAGGGGGGTTGTTGGAATGAGATGTTCTTTAAAGCCCCTTCCAAATCAAACCATTGTGTGATTTTGTGAAATATCTTACTTTGGCTGTGAATTAGTGTATCTGTTAAAAGCAGGCAACAATTTTCAGGGCTGTCAGCTTATGCAGTTAGAACTAATATAAGATTTTAGACTTCACTGCAGGGAGTGTAGAAGAGAAAATGTTGATTCAGTTGGAAAAATATCTGGAATTATATTAGTGACACTGACCAAACTGCAGTAGTGCTAAAATGGTGTTTTAAGGTAATTTCTGCACATATAAAAATCCAAGTAACTTGAACTATAGGGGCAAAATGTCTAAATTTCTCGAAGGCTTTTCTTGGTTTGTGTTGATCAATGAATTGCTGGACATAACTCTCTGGTAAAAAACGAGAAAGATCACAAGCCCTTATTATCCTTGTCCTCTTTACTGCGTGGGTTGTTTGTTTCTTGGCGGCTTGTTTGCTTGCTGTTCCCCGCGGCAATTCGACTTTTAATGAACTCAGAATGCATTCACAGGGTTTTATGCCCCTCATTTTTTAACTGTTGTTGTTGTAGAAATTTTACGGCCCCGTGCCCGGCAGCAGGAGCCGGGCGGTGCCAGCGGCGGCTCCCGGGGCCGGGCGCTCCTCCCTCGGCGGGCGGGGCGCCGGCAGCGGGAGGGGCCGGCGGCGGCAACGGGAGCGGGGCCATGGCCGGGCCTGAGGCCGCGGGTGCTGCTGCCGCCGCTGAGGGGAGCGAAGCCGGGAATGGCGGCCGCAATGGCTACGACGGGAAGTGCGTGTTCTGCAGGATCGCCCGCCGGCAGGAACCGGGCACGGAGCTGCTCCCCTGCGAGGTGGGTGAGGGGCGCCCGCCCTCCTTCCCCGCTCCCTCACGGGCTGGCCCAGGGGCCGCGGCGGCTCTGAGGGTCCCCAGCTCCCGCATGGGCAGAGCGGGGAAACATCGCTCGGACGGGAAGCACCGTGCCTTCCGTAAGGGCTGGCACAGCAGCCTGAAGCCTCCAAGCTGGCCCCGAGGAATCCTGACTGCGGAAGGTCAGCAGCGGACGCGCACCGTGCCTGGAGACTGCCTCCAAAAAACCCTCAGTTTTGTTGCTAGTCTGGTCAGCTGTGACTTTAATATCACATCGATATGGGGAGTATGGACATTGTTACCTACTCTGTGCCAGTATCTTCGTCCTAATCTATTTTAAAACGTTTGTATCCTTTTTTTAGGATGAAGACCTTGTTTGCTTTAGGGATATAAAACCTGGTGCCCCCCACCACTACCTGGTGGTGCCCGTGAAGCACATGGGAAACTGCAAAACACTGAAGACAGAGCACATACCTCTAGGTAAGGCTGCAAGTGTGTGCTTAACCTAAGGGAAGATCGTTTTTTCACAGCCTGAAATAGGGAGCTGTCAAGTAAATTAAAACTTTGGACACCATTTGTAGACATGGAAATAGCTGATGTTAGTGTAGATAGGGATTTACCTTTTCTGGGAACTTCTATATGCTGATCTAGAAAGGCACTATTTTTTTGTTCAGTTCTGGAAAAACATTGCAGTTGGCATGGAGTATAGATGCCTCTGCACTCTGTTGGAAGTACAACTTTATTTTTAAAGCATTTATGTGCTGCTTCATTGCATTTTCTTAGATATACATATACAATTCTAAAAGCTTACAGAAGAATTTTAGAAAGTGTATACTTTCAGATAAGTGGTGCATTATTTGTCAGAAAAAAAGAGAGTGACAGATGAAAAAGAGAAATGGTATTTCAATTAACTTTAAAAAATTCTGAAAAAATTAAATTCAAAAATGTTGAAGCCATTAGTTATTGTTGCTAGGCTTATTTTGGTTTTTTCCCCTTAAGAAGACACTGTCCTGGAATTTGATTCACAAGATATAGCTAGTTAAGTGTGTTGAGTAACAGAAGAAACTGCAGCCATGAAGAAATTCATCCTTAGGGAAATGTACAGGTGATGCAAGAAAAGTTATAGTTGCATTTTGTAAATCTTGTATCACTGTGTTTCTCTTGTAAACATAGGGTGGTTTCCACAAAAAAAACCAAACCCCACACTTCTGTATGTATTTGGCTTCAAGGCAATTCCTCTGACTTCTGCATTGAGCTTTTGTATTGGTTTGCTGCATTGAGCTTTTGTAATGGGGTTACTGCATTGTTCAGTGATCATGAAACTGTGTGCTAGTAATAAGAAAGACTGACAATTTCATTTTAATTTAAATGTATCTACTATCTCTGAAACGTACTCCAGGCTTCACAGGACCTGGAGATCAAAGTCCTGTAGTTGTGTAGAGATACCACACTGGAATTAGTGTAAAGTCATTGTTCTGACCAATCAGAACTTGCTGGGTTTTTTAATAAGGGTGTGGTGTGGTTCTAGCATGGCTTTGGCCAAAGTTCTTATAATAATATCATACTGGAAAGCATTGCAGGTGTGGAAGTTGGTAGCAGTGGCAATTTTCAAGTGAATCATTGCACACACTCTCTTGATTGTATTTTGTTTGACTAGGAGTAGTTACAGTGTTTATATTTTGAAAAACCCGTATGTGTGATCTCAATGTAAATTAGTCTGTTGAAGTTAATATTCTGAAGAATAATCTTTTTAAATGAATTTATTTGTGTTTTAATAGTGAGGAGAATGATGGAAGTTGGAAAAGCTGTTCTCCAGAAGAATAATTTTAATGATTTGAATGATGTAAGGTATGTAATAGAAACCTTCCTCATTCTATTTAGTGTGTTACTTTTTAGAATGTTACTTTAGAAATGGTGGCAGAACCTGCACTGTGATTTATGGAAGAAATTAGGTTTACGTCTCACTTATTCATGAATTCTCAATTAAAATCTGTTGGCATTGAATATAAACTTTTTCTTCCCTGATAAACTTCTGGCACAAATTGGATTCTGGCACTGAGATTCTTTCATGAGCACATCTTGGAGTAGGGAGGGCACCTCAAACAACCTACGAAAGAGGCTGCTCTTTCATTATGTGCTGCAAATATGCTCTAAATCCCAGATGCCAGAAGAGAAGTAAACTTTGGCCTATTGAAGCAGGGCACTGCATTGTGTTTCAGTCATACCAGAATTCACTGGATTTTGGTGCTGGACACTTCAGCTTAAGGCCCTTAATAGCTGAAACAGACTGTATCATAATTTAAACACGGCACTGTATGGATAGTTTGCTTTCTACCTGAAAACTAGATAGGATACATTTAAGATACCTTTTTCTTTTAACTCCTTTTAAAAGTGTCTTAAATACAGAGATGTGGAGGAGGAGATTAATGAACTTTAGAAGAGCTTTTTGTGGTATCATGAAAGGGCATGTTTTTGTTCTTGTTTCTGTGTACAAGGAAAATGCAATGAGTTGTTAGTTCTATGGATCACATTAAAGAAATAACCTGTGATGTTCCACTTCTTCCTGAATTAATATCACCATTATCTTGTACTTCTTTTACTTTTCTGAAGAATGGGTTTTCACTGGCCTCCATTCTGCTCGATAGCCCACTTGCATCTTCATGTCCTGGCCCCAGCCAGTCAGCTGGGGTTCTTATCCAGGCTCTACTACAGAATCAATTCATACTGGTTTATCACGGTAAGTGTGATGCAGCTCAGCTTTGCCCTAGGTTTTCAGTTGTGAGCTGAAAATGCCACGTCTTTCTAACCCTTGAACTTTGTCTAAAAATTCTCTGACAATTATTTTTGTTGTTACTTTAGTTCTCAGTTATGTGTATTTTGCATTAACTGAGAAAAAGTAAAGTTAAAAACCTTAATATTTATGCTTATTAATGGCAGTGGAGTGCTAATAACTAACAGCACTGTTGTACTAAACAGTGCACTAGTTCTTGATCTTGCCTGAAGCTCAGGCTCTGTGATGTGCTTTGTAAATATTTGGGGTTTAATATAAAAGGCTGCATTGAAATGTGATGGACTGTTTTGCACATAACCTGGTTAATCCCATGTAGGAGAAAACATATCCATCCACCCAGTGACTGCATTGATCACTTCATCTGTTTTTTCTCATCTTGTCATGTTTAGACTAAACCTAGTGCCTGCTTTACAAAAACATAGTTTGTACTGATTTATGTCAGTAGCGATTAGCAATAAGACTGAACTGACACTGACTAAAGCACTTTGAAAATCTTTGAAAATTTAAACCTCACTCTCACTGCTTTGATACAGCAAAGCACCTGCAAAGCAGCTTGTAGCATCCTGGTATCATTGCACATCCCCAAATCAAAGTTCCTGGAAAAGGTTTGTCTCATCTAAAGAATACAGACAGCTTCTTACTTAAAGGGAAGAAACACGGCTTCTTCACAATGAGACCTGGCTGAAGCTCAACCCTAGCTCAAAAAAAGCAGACATGTCTGCTGTGTTATTGCACATCTTACAAATATTTGTCCCTCAGATACATACAGCTGTGTAGTTTTACTGCTTACTATCTTGGATTAGTTTAGGCAGATCCCTACTAAGTCTGGTTATCCAGTATGAGTGCACTTTGGTATTTTGCCCTGCTGTCAGGTTGGAAAATGTTTTTGGGTTGGTGGTGGTTTTGTTTTTATTTTGTTTTGTTTTTTAATTATAGTGTCTTGAATGTGGTACTTGTTTAAGAATGCAAAGCAAGATTCAGATAATATAATTTTAAGTTGCTGCATGCTTTATGTAGCTTTATTTGTAAATAAACCACGGTAATTACTGAAGTCCTGTTGAGTTGCTCCTACCTGAAGTAGCCGATTGCATTTTTACCATCTGCTTTTAAAAGATGCCAAACTTGAGCTTTTCACCTTTTAATGTAGTTTCTTTGGAGGTCTTAATAAAGCCTCAAGCACTAGATCAAATTAAAAGATGAATTCAGTAGCACTGGCAAAAAAATCAGAGGCTGACAGTAAACTGATCGGTTTCAGAAGTGCCCCTGTTAGCCTCCATGTGCCAGATCTGGCCTGCTTGTTGGCAGGCTTCCCCCTGCCCTGAGTCTTCCTGAGGGCTCTGTGAGCTGTGCTATGTGTACAAAGTACAGCTGTCCCAGTTCCACCCATGATGCATAAATAGCCATGCATGATGCCAAAAGTATGTGTTGGTGCAGTGATGTGACCAAAGTACGAGGTAGGATGATGCGACAGGAGCCACACAGGTGAACACACTCTGTCCTTCAGCAGCGTTCATGGCTGGTGGCACAGCTGGGTGGGTGATGAGAGGTCACAACACGCTGTTCTGGAGTGGCTCACAGAGAATCCCAGGCCTCACCACTTGGTTGTTCTGAGCACTGTGGTCTTCTAAGGTCTCTGAAGTCACAGTGCTTTAACAGATCTGCTGATTATTTGCTCAAACCTCCTCTGAACTCCATAGGTTATGTTTCCTCTTTGATCACCTCATGAGTGTTTGGTGGAAACTGGGAGTCTGCTGTTGAAAGGAATAGTTGTATTCTGCTTCTCCTGTACACTTTATCTGTAAAAGTGAAAAGCAAATACTCTGTTAATGTCACTATATTTAAAATGGAATTTTCAGTAAGCTGAAGGCCCACGGCGTAGTTAATGTATTGCTTTCTCTCTTTCATAGGCTGATCAACTGATCGAGAGACTGCAAACTGGAAACGCTGCCAGCTGAAAGCTTGTGTTGTCAGCCAGTTTGGTCTTTGAGCTCTGATTTAAGGTTGCACAGTTTGATGATGCCAATAATATCCCAGGATAAAAAACGCTGTAGTTCCTTATGAGGAAATACATGCAGAATTTGTAGCTGCTAACCTAATTCTTCCATTTGGATATGTCAGTCTGTATATATTGTCACCCTGGCAATAGTGTGATGTATTTTAGTTATAATTTTAGAATTGTGTAGATGCATACATAAACCACACACAGATGCACACAGGCAGAGAACTCTTCCTACAAAAAGGCAAAGTGTAGGAGCAGAATGTATTGCAACCAAGGAAGTGAGTTAGAATTAACAGCATGTGAATGGTACCAAAGGGAGTATTTGTTGTGGAATCAAGCTTTCAAGATGCATTGTTCTGGGATTGCAGGTAACATTTCAAACATTTGTTCCCATCTGCATTTGTATGATATGTTACTTATGCCTAGTGATGAGTAGGTACATTGCTGAAAGTACTGACTTCCTGGTGCTAAACCACTTCAATCTTACCTGACTTGCTCGCATCACAGTGACACATACAACGTGAATACCTGTGCCCAAAAAGTGATGATGCTGTATAACGTAGAATATAGTTTTTGTGTAAATAGACCTAAAGATTTTTTTTCCCTTTTATGTGCACAATGTTTGATATTAGTTACTCTATGTTTACAAGGAGTGTGAAGAGTTCAGAAGAATGGATTTGATATACTGCTCTTCTGCATGGCACTAGATAGAAAAGTTCAGATTTTCTGATATTATTCTCACTGGAAGTCCCTTACCGATTACTAATGCCTTGGCCAAATTTGGATTCTAAATGAAGTCATAGGAGAAGCTGGTCTGAAATGCAGTGTGTGTGTGTGTGTGTGTGTGTAAGACTTACATAAGAGCAATGTGATTTGACTTTGGGATAGCAGGGACTCAGCCCAAAATTGGAACATGCCAAGTTACTTAAGGAAACCTGCTGAACATTTGCCTTCACTGCATGACTCTTAATCAGGAATGCTAGCACTTGTTTTTCAGTACCATAATAAGGCATACTGTTTGGCAAGTTAAAACTCCAGAACACATGGAGTGGATTTTTTTTGTTCACAGAGCTTGTCCTGGTGCTGATCTAACCAAGTGCCCTTGCCTGACGCATTCAGCTGCAGCTGAGGTGAGAACATCTGTTGCACCTGCAAGCTTCCCTGAACATAATCTCTGTTTTCCTTGGATCCAGCACCAGTTGCCTTAGTGATACAATGTGTTGTAATATCCTTAAAGTATTTGAGAGAGACTGCACCTTTCTGAAGAGCTGCATTTTCTATCAGGCAGAGTTTAAACCTCTCTGTCTGTAAGATCTTCCTAATGTCTTGTTACTCTTATTAGTGGGCACTCGCATGTCATTTACAGCCCTTTAGGGTTTTAATTTTTACATTTGATAGGAAAAGTGTGACTTAAAGCCACTGAACTTTGACTGTGCAATAGATGAAGAGGTTTGAGCTGGCTCCTAACTTAGTGAAATACCTGAATATTAAGGACTTTCAAGAGTTAATACTGTGTTTGTGTTCTGATCTGTAATTACTTATGTAATTACTTATTACTTATGTAACTGTACTGAAGTGTGACATGTAATATTTAAAATATCAACATGAACTGTTATCAAAAAGGATTAATAAATGCTAATCTTGGGATGATTTTCCAGTGCAATGGAATAGTGGGGGTGCAATGGAAGATTGTGGGGGTGGACCCTAGATAGCCCTTTGCTCACTCTTCATCCCTTAACCCATTGAGGTGGGAGAACAGGAAGAACAAAATAAAAAAAACTAATAGGTTGAGATAAAGATAGTTTAATATGTGAAGGAAAGAAGAAGATAAAGCAAAGGTAATCACTCATGACCTCCCACAGGCAGGCCAGTAGCAAAGGCTCCCACCTCCCCCCCCCAAAAAAAAGCCCTCTCTTCAACTTTTATTATAGACATTGTATGTCATGGAATATACTGGTCAGCCAATCTGTATCAAGTGTGCAGGTTGTTCTCTCTCCAAGCTTTTTGCCCACTGTGGGGGCACAGCAGGAGAAAGAATGCCCTGACTGCTTAGCAATCAACAGAACTGCTATATTACCAACATCTCCAGTCACCCAAAACCTGGGATGCTCAGAAGGAAGTTACCTCCATCCCAGCCAGACTCTGTATGTTGCCAGATGTATATGAAAGCACAAGGGTCAACTTTTATATCTTAACTTTGGAGAAGGGCCCCACTAATGACAAGACTGGAAAGGTAAAAATCTGAGTATAATGTCACTTGCAGAGTTTTGCTGATGAGAAATATGAGGAAATCCCGTGTTCCCTGACAGCAACAGACAGGCTTTAAAACAGCTGAAGCAGCAAAGCATTAAATAGAAGCATGCTAATTGCTGAGAGGAATGCTCAGCCTCTCGTTAGTGTTTTTCAGCACAGAACTATGGTCTGTTTTCCTTCTGCATTGACAAGCATCTTTGGACTCTGCAGATAATTTTTTTAATTAGGTAAAGAAATACTTTCTGAAAAGCTTAAACTAATATTTCCAATATGTTTCTGAATTACCGGCTAGCCCCTGGAAGAGACAGCAGGCAGATCCTATTAACTTTGTTGCTGTCTTCTATAGAAGCTTTTAGTAATTTTAAAACTTCAGAAATCATCTGTAGAGCTTTCTAGGGAGCAAAGATCAATAAGGAGCATGAACTCGGAAGCTCTTACTCTCCAAGAGCCTGGAGAAGCAAAGGAAAGTTGTTTAGCCACTGCTGCTGGCTCTGTTCTTTGATCCAGTATTAGCAGTCTTGAGAAAAGCTACTTTTTTGACCTCATGTTTAGGAATAACAAAGCTTTATTTGTATGGTTTTGCTCAATTGTTTTACATAAACTCCCAACCTGACACAAACCCAGAGAATAATGCTTTATGCTGAAAGGATGAAACAGATACACGTAAAATGCTGTGAAAAATAAAAAGAAATTGTGCTTTAATTGGTAATAACTCCTCAGACTATTCCAAAATCTTTTTAAGATTGAGTTGTAAATAAAAGTAGGAGAATAGGAGCAAACCACTGAAAATTCTGTTTGAAAGTTGAGAAACTTGTAATTAACAAAATGCTGCATAAAAACTCTTGTCATTTCAAACTAATGTGCAAATTTATTGAAATGATTACAGTACCTTCAGTGTTTGACAAAACAAACCACAGATAATCCCTATGTGAATAACAGTCTAAAACAAATGCAGTGGTTACAGGCTTTAGTGGAAGGAAAGACCATTGAGGTAATCTGTCACAAAGTGAAGTTTAGGAGAGATTTAACAGCTGAAACATACTTAGTAGGGCAAGAACACCTTTTAAAAGATTGGGCCTTACTTACTACTCCAAATAATCTGTAAAACTAAAACCCCTCACATGCTACAATTTTTGCAAAAATAATAAATTCTGTTCCTTTTACTCTAATGGCAGCCTGCTGAAAAAAAAGAAGTTGCATGTTGAAAAATTTAAATTCCTATTTAATCTGTAGATGTTAATCTAATCACAAATGACACAATTTTTCAAAACTTGTAGCTAAACTGAGTCACGTGCATTAGATATGATGCATTCATGACTATACAGGCTTTCAGGAGTAATTTTTTATTCCAGAGTGTACCAGTGGGCAAGCTGACCAGTTCTATTATCTATCTTCTAGTCTTTTTTTGAAATACTGGCTATTGTTGGAAGTGCAAGACTGGATTTGTCAACCTGTGTGCTCAGCCAGTTTGGCAGCTTGGTGTTTATAATCATTGCATGGGCACACAGAAGGATTTCAATCACACTTTCCAGAATGCTCATCTAATGCTGGCAGGTTGGAAACATGGCTCTGTAACTGTTTAAAAAAAAAATCTCTCAATAATAGTGTTGTTATACAGTAATCCTTGCTTCTATTAAAAATATAATAATAGAGCAAGCTTCTTTTAGTTGTTTACAAAGTAGTATGACCACGTCATTAAGGGTTTGCTCTGCTTCTGTTTTGATCAGAGGTGTACTTAAAGTGTCTGTAGATGTGCTCAAGCATCTACTGCTTACATGGCAGTGACAGCCTAGATTGCTGTTATTTAACTATACTGAGCCAGCCTTATTAAAATCTAGTAAATTTATGTGAGCTGGACTTGCATCTTACGGTGCTCAGGCTACACACTGCCTTATGTGCATGTCTTGCAATGAATTACTTGTACAGTATCCAGCAATGTATTTTTTTCCTGATAGTACCATCCTGCTAGTTAGCTGGTGACATTTGAAGTGCCTGGTGCTGCTTCCTGCAAGTTATGAACTAACGCTATAGCAGAACTGAGTGGGTTTCAAAATTGTTAGAATTAAACAAAACTAATTCCCTAACTGCACTATAAAAAGCTCAGTTTGTGTTGAAATCTGAATGCATGTAAAGACTTCCACTAGCAAGAGCTGAAATACCTTAAGGTGTGCTCATGTTATTTGGCAAGAAATGGTTTTCCAAAAAGAAAAAAGCATTTTAAATATGTTAAGATCACAAACTACTTGTCTTCTTTTTCAGCTGCAAGATGCAGATCTTTTTACAAAGAAACAGTAGGTTTAAAACCTAAGGGAGCACATCAACAGTGCTTGGTGCAGCACATATTCCTCCTTCTCCAAGGTGGTAAAATAACATGGTGATTAAAACTGATTCTCTACTTGCATTTGACTGCCCTGTTCCCCAGCTATACCTTATTTCAGGCCATTAATTTATTCCTTTTTTTTTCTCTCTTTTCATTGTCTTTTCACCAGAAAAAAAAAAAAGAAGGCAGGGTAAAAGTGAAATCCTCAGCCAAAGATTTAGTTTGGTGCAAATCCCCGCTGGATGAAAACATCAAAACAAAACCCCATTCTTTTAGGCTTTTTGCAATAGAAGTTCTTTTATATAAATAGCATGCATATAACTACACGTCACTTTTATCAAGTTCCTAATTAAAATTAAATTTTAATATGCTTTTGATGCAAGACAGTATTATACTTTAAAGACCCATCAAGTAGTGTAGTTAACACATGGAAGCTTCTATTTGCACTGCTAAAAAATGGAACTTTAGATTTATAATTATACAGCTTTATTGGTGGGAACTATTGTAAATACAGCTCCTGATTATTTTTCATAGCACTATTACAACTATATATAAGCAACTCTTTATTTTTCTTTCTGAAGAGCTCACAACTGTGCTCTGAAAGCAGGTAAATGAGGTGTGGGACTGTGCTGACATACTTTCATTTATGCACTGGGCACTACAGTATCTCTACTCTCCTCTTGTAAAAAACATTGCTACATTTTGATGAACAAAGAGCCTTTTTTTCCCTTATGAATGCACAGCTGCTCCAATACAAAGTTTCTGTTGACTTTTGCATCTTTACATTGTGGCACCCTACCTTCTATGAAAGGGCATTGCTGAATTCTTCAAGAAGAGTGCAGAGTTTTGTGGACTTCTTCTGAAGCATTAGAACAGAAAAGGTAAAAATTGTGTGAGATAGAACAAGAGACACAGAAAGTTTGGAGAAGACATGATTGTAAGATTAGACTATTAAATACCAGAACTAGTACAGCTGTCCAAAATCCAAGCAAGATGCAACTAATTTAGGAACCATCAAGTATCCTTGCTGTGGTATTTTTGTAAGTTTGGGAATTTCCATCTAGTTCATGAAAATAACTTCCATGTATGCAATTTAACCATGTGAGATTGAACCTAAATTTTGCTATATACCAGGCTCTTTGTTTGAAGAAGTATATGAATTCCCACAAAAGTTTCAATTCCATGTTTTACAAATCCCATTCTCCCACATAGTCAGCATTCCACGACCTGCAGGAATTAGTGTTGTAGGACAGCAAGTTAGTAATTTATACTTTCAGTAACCTAAAAGCAGTAAGGCCAGCAGAATTATTTGAAGAACACTCATATACTTGGTAGTAGATAATAAGGACAGTCTAATGTCAGCATGATGGAGTAGCTCATAATCTGAGATTCCTGTCCAAATCCCTACCATTTTTGCAAATCTCTACCATTTTTGCCCATTTCCTCTCCTGCTTGTGCCCCAGTAGGTAGCTGAGCTGAAATTCTGTAACCAAAACCTGTGAAGATGGTATATAGATATGTTTTTCCAAATGGAACCATGAAGCAAAGTCCAGGCAAAAGCCTTATTGTAGTAAAGTGATGACCACATCATCATCTTTTCCTTGCCAGAGCATCTCACCTTCAAAATGAACCAGACCATGTTTTCTGGCTCTTAACAATATTCCCACTACTTTATTGGAAATAGTCACATATGTTTCAAACAGCTGCCCAAATGTCACACTCACGTGTCCGTCTTCTCCCAACTCTCCAGTTCTTCTGATGATCAAGCACAGCTCCTCTACTTCCTTACCCACATGTGAGTGAGCATCTTTCCCTCGCTGCTCTGTCCGAGACCCTTCAGGGGGTCTCCCATAGGTAGGATCTCCTCTCTGAGTATGTGCAGGTTTAGATGCAAGCCTGTCGTCACTGCTGAACGGATTCTTCCTCTGATACTCAATGTGATCCTCTGCCCACGTCTGCCAACTTTTCCTCAGGTCACCCACTGCACTGGTAGCTTTAGCACTCTGCCCTTGATCTCCTTCCATTTTTGAAAATGTTTTATGGCATCAAGCAGGAAATGGATCAGAGACAGGCTGTAACTGTGGTTCCTGTGTGCACTGTCAGCTGTGAAGGAAAAACAAGTCAACCTGATATTTTTTTGGAAGAGTTTTGCCCGAGTGAGAGACAAGGCTGCTGAAAAAGAGGTTAAATATCTGAAGATTTGAAGTCCACTCATAATTCTACAGCAATGAAGAAAGTAAAAGTGATTCAGGTAAAATTCAAAAGTAATTTAGGAACACAGGGCAGTAAATTATGCTTACAAGGTTACACGGTGCTCCCTCCACCGGTCCCGCAGTTTCCGAGCAAACCCCGCAGCCTCAGTGCAACTCGAGGTGTACTACTCGCTCGTCTTGCAATGACGCCTTTTCAAGAACTTTATCCTGGTACCCGGCAGCCCCGCAGACTTCCCAGTCAGTCTGATGCAGTGCCTGCTGAGCTGCGGAGAGAGCAAACCACTCCCGAGCAGCAGCAGCGGCACACCAACCCCTGCACAGGGATGGGAAGCCTCTCTCCTGCCTGCGCCCTGATTAAAGGTGGACACATTCACGTGGTGCCGACAAGGCTGCCTCAGACTGTGGAAGTTATTATGCACAGAAGATATTATCTGGAGCCGAAACGCCAATACATGGTGGGAGCAGGGGTATTTTCCTCATCAGGCACTGCACGAAGAAGTAAAAATCCAGTTAGCGAGCGCGTCTCTGTCTGCAACACCCTATTTAGTGAAGAAGACAAAGGCAGAATAGATTGCTCTCCCTTAAAAGGCTGTGCTGCACGGCCATGTCTGCCGGCTACGGCCCCTGGGCGGGCAGAGGTGGAAATGCCTCACCTCTCCCGGTACGCAGGCTGCCCACCACCTATGGCATGCCTTGCGCTTGAATTATGGCCTATCTGTGCGGGACGTGGTTATTCTGCTGAATTAGGGACAGACTTTTATATCGCTACAGAGATCTGAATGTGCCATAGCCATGTCTTTGCTAGGTCCTATCGTCCACCTGTTGAAATATGCAAGCCGGAGTTTCCAGGCAGCACATTAAGTAGAGCTGATACTTTTACCGACATCTGAGGTTAAAATACAGGATTAGTGATGGATTTTCTAGGGGGAAATTGACAGAAATGCAAATTCTTAACAGTTTAACAGCTGAATTACAGATTGGGTATTTCGGTATTTTGAAATGATTGTGTTCTAAAAGTAAGATTTCAAGAGCATTTGCCCATACATACGTTGCACATACATACGTTGGTGCTGTTGCACCAGTTAAGAAATTTAAGGAATCCTTAAATTCCCCAGCAGAACCTCCAGGTCAGTCAAAAACGACTTGTGTTGCCTCTGGGTCTAGACCAAAGAGAACTGGGAATGCAACAGCACACATGAAATAATGGTCTCTCACTTTTAAATCAAAACTCGTGATTGTTGTATATTACCATTGTTATATTTTTTGTGAGAGGAAGGCGGTTAATTCTAAGCTCCTGGATAAATTTCAAGTTGAGTAATTACACTTTGTGTATATAAAATTCCCCTGAAGGCTAAAAAGTGTAAATTTTCCTCCTTTCCCTCCCTAGAAAGGTTATGTAATGTTTTTAAGATCACTCTCCACACATCCACACTTGCAAAGTGCTTGATTCTCCTCAGTGGCATTACAGGAATGTATGTTCTGTTTCCAAACACAGCGTCTGAAAAGAATTTTGCTTTTATGTCAAAATCAAATACTCTGTAAATCTTGGTGATGTACATCCACTTTCAAACTAAGTAGAGCAATATGTAGACACTGTCTGAGATTTTGCATGGGTCCTCAAATCAAAAGCAAGAAACAAACAGGGCTTTTGTTAAAGTCTTCTGTAGGAAACGGTATCAGTGAAAAATGGGTATTCACCCTGTAAGAACATACAGTATTGTCCTGAAGGTAAAGCAGTACAGATAAAGCAAAAGCCAGTTTCAAAGAGATTAAGCTTAAAAATAATACCAGCAACCCCTTCTAAGGAGTTTCTAAATTGGAAGCAATACAGCTAAGAAAGTGAGATAGATTAGAAAAAGAAAAGCAGACTTCTTCCACTAAAGCTCTCTCAGCAATTCTAATATTTTGTAAGCAACCTCAGGCTAACAGGATTTGTCAGCAGTTCAGCAATTTGTTTATTGCTGAGTCTCAGCACAAAACTACTGAGGTGAACAAGCCAGATCCACATCTACCTCTTTTCTTTCTCTTCTAGGAAAACTCACATTTTAGTGCCAGGTCGCTTTATATTGCTCTCTTGCCAATCATCGGGGCTAAAGCTTCACAGTAACCTCAGTTTTGACTACTGCATGAAGGACAACTGGAGAAGCTACAGGATGAGATTATGGAGATGCATAAAGGTGTCCCGTGCAGTGCTCACAGGTCATGTGCAAAATCTTAGCCATCCAGAAAAAAACCCAAGAAAAAACCTGTCCAAAATCACTACACATAAAACACAGAATATGAGTTCAGTGCCGAGTTGGCTTGGTCCTAACAAACAGCTTGCCAAAATATGGATAAGACGAACCTTTCACATCAACACAACAGCGTGATCAGCGAGTACGGGATTACAATTATCAAGACTAGATATTAAAACATAATCCGCAAGACAAACCCCTTTTTGCCCCTCTGCCGGACTGCCACACCTCTGCCCCTTTCCTGGGAATGTATTTCTCTACCTGCTGCGACACCCACGCCGCCAGCGCTGACCTCCTTCCCACGGAAAAAGGAACGCGACTCCTTTGGCATCTGTTAATTCTTAATGTTATTTAATGCTCCAGACCCTTAAATGCGGCCGGGAGAGGCCGCAGCGCGCCCCTGACAGTGAAACACCGCGGAGCGAGCGCGTCCCCAGGGTACACGGAGTTATTTATAAACCACACGCAGGCACTGCTGCACTGACACGTGGCGTGCGTGGTAAAGCACACCCAAAATATAACTACAAGGAGGACGAGATGGAGATGAAACGAGCGCTCATTCCCGAACAGTTCGCGCTGCCCCGTGCCCCGCGCCTGTCCCCGCAGCGGCCGCGGGACTCTCTCCGCCACTCGCCCCTTCCCGGGCTCCTCCCGCCGCTCCCGCCCTTCTCTGCCGGCGGCGCATGCGGGAGGCGGGGAATGGCCGGACATGGCGCTGGCGGCTTCGGCGCTACGGCGCTATTTGCTGCTGCTGGCGCAGGAGCACCTCGAGTTCCGCCTGCCGGTGAGCGCTGTGCGGGGCCGCGACCGCCACCGGGAACGCGACCGGGGCTGAATAAGGCTCTGTGCTCCCCTCGCCTCTCCTCCGGGGCGCTCCCGGACAGCGCGGCCCTGGGTGTGCCGGGCCCGGCGGCGGTCCCCTCTCTCCGGGAGAGCCGGGGCTCGGAGCGCACGGCGCCCCTTCCCTCGCCGCTCCTCGCGTCCTGTGGGAAAGGATCCCCAGGCGTGGGGCTCCCTCTTCCCCCTCCTGTCCCAGGCTCATGGAGAGCCTCCGCGTGGTGGCTTTAAGGCAGCACTTTCCTTGCCGCTCGCTTTTCCAGAGCCTCTGGCGCTAGGAGAGGTTGCCAGCAAGGTACCCGGGGCGCCATGTGAGAAGCAGTAGCCGGGGTTGCAAAAATGCTTTCAAGGTTTTGGCTTTGGCGGCTTTTAAAGTTTGTTTAAGTTACATGTAGCTCCTGCCAGTGTGCCCTGGATGCAGGAATGGCTGGTGCTGCCCTGGGCACACGGCAGAGCCTCTCGATGGGCTGCCCAGGGAGCTGGTGGAGTCGCTGTCCCTGCCGGTGCTCAGGGAAAGACTGGATGTGGCACTCAGTGCCATGCTCTCTTTCACAGGGTGATGTTCCCTCATCGACTGGACTGGTACATGTTACAAAATGTTTAATGTGTCTTGAATCTTTTATTGTCCTTGCTTTCTTCTGTGCATTGGTTTTTCCTATTTACTTTGTGGGACTGGAAGCTGAGTTTATGTATTTATGATCAACCAGCGTTTTCTTTCGGCAAGGTCATTTTATCACCGTAAAAAGATGATCCATATGTAACATAGAAAGTTTTTATCACCAAGGCCAAGATTTTGGTTGATACAGCTGTTGAAGAAAGTAGAGCCATTACTCATTTCTTTTATTTTGGTGACTGCTTATCTTGTATGGTTTTGTGATGAGCTGTGTTAGGGACATGATTTGTCAACAACTTAATGGAACAAGCAAGGACAGATTTTTTTAGCCAAATGGTCTGCTAATCCTAGCCCTTGGTCAGGGTTACTAGTGAAACATCACTTTTATGTGAACTAGTCAGAAAAGTAGTTTAAGAAGAGAGTGGATAATGCTGTAAGAGGAATATTGTTGTGAGAGTGTAGGATTGAACAGTAAAGATTCTGATGAAGGAGAAAATGCAAAATGGTGGGGGTTGATTACTGGAACTTTCCTGACATCTGCCAATGAATTTTGAGAAAACTTTTTATAGCAGGGAAGGCTTACTTTCCAGTTCATGAACAGTACATACAATTTGAATTTACTTGTGAACTTCTTCCCTGTCCACCATCTGCATTAGAATTTGTTTCCCTTCCCTCATGAGTTAATGATTCTAAAGCCTGACCTTTATATTTCCACTTTAGGAAATAACGTCATTGCTCTCCCTTTGTGGTGGACAATTCAGTGGTGAGCAGGAAATTCGTGTAAATGTAAGCAAGGACCAAATATTCTTCTTGGGTGTGTATGGTATGCAGCTATGTTCTTTACAGTATTTCTGTTAAAAGTAGGCAGCTGAATAAATATTGGTTTCTTAGGAAAATTGGGCATCTTCCCAAAACTGAGGACTTCTCAATTTCAGTGAAGACTTGGAACTGAAAAAAAAGATGGACAAAATGCTCCTCAGGATATTTTCACTTACTAGCACTAAAAGAAGCAGTGCCATCTGCTGGGAGGCTCTCCTTGTTTTTTAGAATATCTAAACCTCTTCTGTCTTCAGATATTCTTTAGAATATCTGAAAACACTCAAGAACAGTTTGAAAATTTGTGTTTGCCTCTAAGTCAAAGAGACAGAGGAGGAGTGCAGCTAGGAAGCTATATGATTCTGGTCTCAGTGCTTGGTCAAAGAATGTTATTGGGATTTAGTTACTGCTTGTGTGTAACAAAGTGTTTCTAGTCTTTAGCTTTAGAGAAGTGCAAACAATATTTTACCATGTTAGTTATGTTGGAAAAAAATAAATACATAACAGAATTCCTCAGACATTCAAGCAGAGTAAACAGTTTTGCCTCAAATCAATTATTTTATCCCCACCTTCTCTGTATGACTAAAGTTTATAGATTTATATTTTTTTGGTTTTTTTTTCTCTTCATATGCATGTTCTGTTTTTATAAAGCAGAGCTGTGTAGTTGCATAATTGATGTGACATCTTCCAGCCAGGCATTTGCATCACTTACTTTCTCTTGATTTCAGTCTCCATTCTGGATTCTCAATATTCCTTCAGAAGAGATGGCAAGGGGACTAATGAAGCGGACAGTATGTGCAAAGTAAGAGATGAAAAATCTTGTAAACAGTAACATAAGATGTGGAATTTTGGTTTGTATTTGGTATTGTAGCAAATACCAATTTTGTATGGAGTCATAAAATAAAAAGTCTCTGATTCCCTCTAGAATTGAGAAGGTGTTACTGGAGCCTGCAGGACTCCTGTAGGACTGGTTATGTAGCTCGCCCATCCTCTTTGCTCAGTGTATGATCCATTCAGGTTGTTGAAATGGTGTTCTTCGCTCCAGAGACAGTACTTGTAGTGTCACTCATGTTTTATGTGCCTTGTATAATGTTGAGTTAGTGGCTTGTTGTAAAATATGTATGGAATTGAAAGATAAAACCAGTGATATGTGAAAACTGACAATCATGTTTGGAAGGGAAAGTCTGTGTCAGTGCTGGCATCTGAGCCTTCAGCTCTGACTGCTGCAGCAGAGGTGCCTTCTAGGAAATTCAAGAGCATAGGAATATGCTGGAGAGTGATTGTTCCAGCTGGTCTCTTTTAGAGGTGTCTGAATAGCATGCTTTCCAGTGAGGCACATGAGAGAGGCCTTGAAGTGTGGTTTAGGATGAGAAACAGCATAGGTGTGTTATGTCTCTCTGACCATACTAAATTTGTGGTGTCTGTGCTGTGTTCTTCAGAGCTTGTGCCCATCTGCAGAGTGTTGCATGGTCCCCATTGAGTGCTTGTTGTTTCCAGTATTCAGTTTTACCTCCAGTGGCTCGGGCTCTTCACGCTTGCCTAAAGAATGGAGCACTGCACTTCAAAAAGTAGCTGCAGGCAGCTAGGGGACTAAAATGCAGCAAAACAACTTGCAGATGTTCTGCACACCATGCACTCTCATATAATTAGCTAACGTGTGCTAATTTTATGTACAAAGCATAACTAGCCCCTGGCTTATTTTTCTGCCCTATGCTGGTTGTGAGGAGACATGTTAGTTTTAGAATAAAATCATTAGAGTACCTCTATTGCACTGCTAATCAATATGAAAAGCTCTGAAGCATGTGGTACATGTTACCAAACAAAGAAAAGCATCAGTGAAATATCAGCCTAGGAATAAAAATACTTGATACAAACAAAAATTAAAACATTTGTCAAGAACTAAATGCCACACTTTAATACTCTGTGAAGTAAAGCCTAAATATATTGGCCAAGTAGGTTAAAATGAATAAGTATCTGTAAGGCCTTTCCCCTGCTTTGTGTGACTGCACTCTCAAAAAATTTGTAATTTCAGGTCTGTATTTGAACTGTGGGGCCATGGAAGATCTGCAGGGGAGCTCTATGCATCTTTGAAGAACTATCCAAGAGAGAAGATGGTATACATAAAAAGAACCTGGATAATATGGTTCCTTAAACCCGCTGAATGGCGCTGCATCTGTACTAATTAAAGTGTCTTTGCCTTTTTTTTTCAGCTTCCATATCTACAGTCAGACTCTACTTACAAAATACATATTCATACATTTAATAAAACGCTGACACAAGCACAGAAAATAAAGAAGATTGATGTAAGTAAATAATTAAAAAACCTTTGTTTAGTTTAATATATTCATATTGTTCTTATTCCATGCTATCAGTGTATTTAAGTTCCTTCAAGATCTTAAAGAAGTTTATGGCTTATGTCTTATTGGGTCTAAATGAGATTTTTGTGTCTGAATTAACATTCTCTCAAAATTCACAACTTTTCCCCCCTATAAACCAACTGTTTAAGGCATATAGAAAGCCGAGCAAATAGCACTGCTGATTTCAGCCCAGTGTGCTGGGGAAGCTGAAGCTTATTGCTGAAAATGATAAGATTCAAATGGCAAGAGTTAGGTGCTAGAAAATCTGTTATTTGTTCTTCTTAGGCTTTTATTATTGCAGAATGTGGAACAAGTGACTTCAGCTGCAGGCTGTGGATTGTGTTCTGATCTGTTCTGTCATCATGTTCTTGTCTGTACTTGTGCTTTATTCCTAACTGTATCAGTAGTTCATTTAGGAAATTTTTCCAAATTACTGTGTATTTCTGCTCTTCCACATTCTATTTTGGCAGCTGTTTATTCACTTTACTTCATTTTCAGCAACTGAAATTATCTGTATTAGAAGTAACTATTTTTCCCTCTTCAGTTTTTGTGTACACGAAATAATGCTGAGTATGTAAACTGCTGTAGCTGCACATCACTGAAATTTCACATCCCATTGTTCATCATCAGTGTGGTTTTTATAACTTGAAAATTGCATAATTAATATGTGCAGTTAATTTCCTCTAAAGTTGAGTTCTCTTCAGTTAATAAAATATGTTATGGTTCCCAATTTCTAATCCTTAATAATCTGAGCTATTTTTGTTTAGAAGAAAGGCATTTCAAAAATCCAGTGAAAATTGAATTAAATTTTTAATACTGTTATTTCTCACAGGTGTAATTGTGGCTTATTTTTTTGCTGATTCTTTGCTTGGTTTATTTTGTTTGGTTTTTTTTCTTGGAGGGAGGGAAGGTACCTATTTAAAAAAAATTGACCCTGTTTATTTTTGACTCTGTTTTTCTTTGTTGTGTAGGCCCTTGAATTTCTGCCATTCAAAGGAAAAGTAAATTTAAAGAATCCAGAACACATCTTTTGGATTTTGGAAGATTATGGAATGAACCCAAATGATGTTCCAGAAGAGCCCATTCATCTGTATTTTGGTAGATGGGTGCGTGAGCATGTTTGCTTCAGTTCTTACAAGCTTCTATTTTCAGGAGAGCGAATGTCAGTTTAAATGTAAAAAGTGTTTTGACTTTTAATAGAAGCATAAGATACCATTGTCTCAATTTGTCATTGTCTATATACTCTGATAATACTCTGAATATTGTATACACTCTGCTAATAGTCTGAAGCAAATATTGGGAGTTCTTACTGTGACTAGGAAAAAACAGCTTTACTGAACAATTCAGAGGAGGGGAAAAATGAAGTTGTATCTGGAAACACACCTTTGTCTTACCATCCACTGAGAGAGCTCAGCATAGCAGTGAGACTGCACTGTCTCTCAAAGTGGCTTCTCAAAGGATATCTCCCAAAATGACACTAAGCCACTGATGGGAATATGTGCTTGCAGTGTTCTGGGTCAAGGGCATCTGGAAGGCAGGAGAGCCACAGCAGAGGTTGTGTAGCTACAGTCTAGTGGCTTGTGTAAAGAGAAGCTAGAGATTGAAGTGGTCTGTTAGAACCTGTGAGTGTTCTCCATGCCTGTGATTAAAGTACAAGCACCCTGGGTTGTGGCAATGCTGCAAAACTTTACTGCTATTGTCCCGTCTGTGCTGAATTCCTAAAGTGTTTAAAAATGAGTAAACCAACCTGAAAAAATAGGCAGGTGTATTTTGTTAACCCAGTGAGACTGATGCTGAGCAGAGGTGGGGGGATAGTGCTGGATAGTATTCGAATGTGTTTTGTTCCAGATTGCTTTGGTTTTCTCCTACATACTTTGGAAGTCTGATGTAAAAATGCTAGCATTTCTTCTTTGTTTGCTTTTCCCTTAAATTCTTATCTGTCAACACTATCCTAAACTTAGATTTTGATGGGATAGAAATACCAGTGAAGAAAGAAATTCTGTATGACCTGAAGTGTCCATCTGTGTGTGCATAAATGTGTTAACATGCATTTCTAATTCTCTAATTTTGGAAGCTCTTTTAACTCTGAATTTCCAGGAATTGTTTTTCTGATGCTTAGAATAATAGCAAAGTTATTCTAATTTTAATTTCTTTGAAAGAATTTTCTCTTTAAAATGTTTGAACATTTTTAACCCCTGTCTTGAAGAATTTACTTGGTTCAGATGTTGAACCAAGATATCTGTTGCTTGGAAAGAAGTCTGTCATATTTTCAGGCATCAGAAAGCAAGGTGATGTTGGTTACAAAGTGAAGTTTTGGATGGTGCCACTTAAGCAAGTCTGTTAGTGTGTCTGTTTATATCTTGTATCCAGGACCTGACAGGGGTTTTAAATGTTTCAGCAGATTGCAGATGGCCAAAGAGAACTCATCGAATCCTACAGCATAAAGAAGAGACACTTTATTGGAAATACGAGCATGGATGCCTGCCTCTCTTTCATCATGGCAAACCATGGGAGAGTAAAACCCAATGACATTGTATATGATCCATTTGTTGGAACAGGTATATATATTTTTTTCAGGTGGTGGGAAAAACTGGAAGACTGTGTTAGTGTTTGCACTACGCTTTAACCTGGTGTCATGGCTTCTGGTGCCCAACTGATGTTTGAGATAGGCAAAAGGCAAAATGGTGTTTATAAAATTAATGGTTTGTTAACCTGAAAGGGATTTTAGGGAAGGAGACCAACTTCCAAAGATGCAAGCAGTTTATTTTGTGCTTTTAAAGAGTCTGTCTTCACTGTCTTCACATAGCCTTAACACCAGTCCATGTGTGTCATGGACTGCTTAAGATCAAAGTGACCAAGAATTGGAATTTGGCTAAGCACTTCCTGCAGTCACTTTCAGGACATTACAAAGAGCAGCATTTTAGAGCTGGCTCTTTAGGGGAGTGCTGAGGGCTCTTCTGATCATACAACACAACATAGCAATAGGGAGGTCATAGCAGCATTCTATGAGCAACGCGTTGTTGTGCCATTACAACCTGGCTTCAGGATAATATTGCTCGCACAAGGTACCTTTCCTCAGCTTAATTTTCCTTATCTTAGCCAGGAGGGGGAGCTTTTATTCCACATATTAATGTGCATGGTGTAGAAGTACTTTCTGCCTCAGGGAAACTCAGCTGCACATGAAATAGCTGATCTATTGTGTCAGCTTGTACCATATAATTATAGCAGAAGCCTGTGTTTCTGACCTGAAATCCTAGAATAGAATTGTAGAATATCCTAAGCTGGAAAGAACCCACAAGGATTATCAGAGTTCAACTTCTGGCCTTGCACAGGACACCCCAAGAGTCACACCATGTGCATGAGAGCATTGTCCATTGTCCAAATGTTTCTTGAACATTTGTCAGGCTTAGTGTGGTGACCACTGCCCTGGGGAGCCTGTTCCAGTGCCCAGCCACCCTCTGGGGGAAGAACCTTTTTCTAATATCCAACCCAAAACTCCCCAGACAGAGCTTCAGGCCATTCCCTCAGGTCCTGTCACTGTCAACACAGAGATCAGTGTCTGCCCCTCCTCTTCCCCTCATGAGGAAGCTGTAATTTGCACTGTGGTCTCCCCTCAGTCTCCCCTTCTCCAGGCTGACCAAGTGACCTCTGCTGCTCCCCATAAAGCTTCCCCTCAATGCCCTTCACCAGCTTTGTTGCTCTCCTTTGGACACTCGCTAATAGTTTAGTATCTTTCTTACATTGTGGCACCCAGAACTGCCCCCAGCACTCGAGCTGAGTCTGCCCCAGCTCAGAGCAGAGCAGGACAATCCTCCCCTGTCTGGCTGGCCATGCTGTGCCAGTTAGCCCTCTTGGCTGCCAGGGCACTGCTGACTTGTGTTTAACTTGCTAAACTTCTCTCACGGTGACCACATGTGAAATGCATAGATTTAAAAATACTTACAGAAGTGGGAAGATGAGCAAAAATCTCTGCAGAGAAGTTAGCGAAGGAGAAGACAACACTGCTGGGGTCACTAGTAGAATAAATTCTTATCAGTGTGTGTCCTCTCTGTGCCATAGAAAAAGAGCATGGCTATAATATTTAGAGAAACAGAAGGGTTTGGTGAACTCTGGTTTTGTCTTAAATTTTTTCATATAGGACCTGATTTTTTTGCGCACATAATAGTGTCTTAAAAAATTCTCTCCTCTTTCTTGTGCTTGTCCTTTGAAAGGTTCAGGAAATTTCTGTACTTACCTCTTAGCATTTGGTTTCATTTTCTTGTCTATGGCTTTTTGTCTTATTATAAGACCTGTGAACTTAAATCACAAAATCATGTCCCTTGAGATCATTCTTTCTTTTGGGAGTGAAAATTGAAGAAAAGTAAAAAAGAAGGGTAAAGTCAGAAGAAGAAAAATCACATAAAAATGATGAAGCTATAGAAATTCAAGGTAAATGTTGTGTTTCAGTTCAAAAGGTAGCATAAACAAAATTCTCCCCAAATTGCCTACAATTACAATTACAATTTTAATTTTTTTTTTTGCTAGAAATCTGTAATATAAAGGCTGGAGATTAAAGGGGACACTGGAGATGCTGGGTGGCATGCCATTGGTCAGTAGAGTGTCTTTATGACTAAATAACAGTGGCTTTTGCACTTACTTCTGTTGAGTAAACCCCAGGAATTTCAGTTGTCTCTTGAGGACCTTCAGAAGATTTCCAGGCTTGTTAGTACAACAGTGCTCTGTCACTGGAGTTTCTGGGAAGTGGTTTGGAGTTGAGAGTGATGCAGTGATTTTGAGCTGATGGGCTTGGAAAAACACATATTCAGGATCTGAGAAGCATTTTGAAGAACTGCAGTTCAGATTTCTTTATTAGTGCAGTTTTGTTATCTGTCTGTTTTTCTGCCTGTTTTTTACAATGAAAAAGTGAATAGTACCAAACCAGAAGGGCCTTGCAAAATGATTCTTGCTTGTTGCAAGCAAACAGTTTTTTGCTGCATAGGCCAAATCACAGGTCTTTCACATTAGTGTGAGAATGGACCATTGGCATTTTTCCTTGGAATATAAAGTGCTCTTTGACCAGGCTGACTTTTAGAAGACTTGATTCCCCTTTTTATTGGCAGGCAGAGCTGGAATGGCCAATATTGCATTTTTAACTTCCATTCATGTTTAAATACTCTTTCCTCAGTGTCGGGCAGAAGGAAGCCTGGAAGCTTCTAAAAGAATAAATCAGGTATTTTACCTGAATGTTTTGGGCTTCTTCCTAGACAGTTCAGGTTATCTCAGTAATCTTATTGATCTTTTGGAGGATATTTGTGATATTGCATAGTTGCAAACGACAGGATGTTCTTCTTTGACATCCTGGAGGACCAGACCTCATCTGTGCTGAGGAGGTGGAAGAATAGTGTGTGACAAAAAGGCACGAAGCTCTGTGCCATCATCATTCTGCTACAAGTCACCAAGGACAGAGTGAATGCCTCATTTACCCTTTGTATGTGTCTGTTTCATAAACTGATCAAAGGACTGGCCATGTAAGAGTGTGTAAGTATCTGTGCACCTTCTGCAGGAACACAGTTGAATTAGTACAAGCTGAGATTTATTAAAAGCTGTAAATTCATGATTTCCAAGCTTCTTTATTTTTGCCTGTGATTAAAAATATTCTTAGATGGGCAAAGGACTCTCTTCTTACTTTTTTTGTAGGACTGGGTGGTATGCCATTCTTGGGGTCAGGGCTAGCTAAATTTGTCTTGACCTTCTGGATGTACTGCCCATCTGTTCTGAGGGATTGCAGCCAAGAAGGGAAATGGGTGATTCCTTTGGGGTGAGTAACCTTGTTTTTCCCTGATCCATTTCACAAGAAAAAGCAGAGGAATTTTAAAAGTTTTTTTGTTCTTGCTCACCTTTGGTTTTGGTAGAGTTCATTACCATATGGTGCAGAAGTTTTCTGGTGCACCCAGGGCACATTAGGGATTTGCTGGTGGTCAGTGCGTGTCTCAGGACAGTGCAGCCACCTGAGATGCTTCTTTCCTTGTTCCTGGTGAGTGAGAGAACTGGTGTCACCCCCCCCCAGTCAGCTTGTGCACTGTTAGCCCTTCATCCTGCAGCAGTCATCCTCTTTATTTAGCAGCACTGTTGACATCAGTGGGGTTCACAGCCTTGTTCTCAGTTGCTCTTCTGTTCTAAACCATTTGGTAGCCACAGACCTCTTTATTAATAACTTGACCACACAGGTTCATCTCCTGCAGTCTGTCTGTTGTTTCATTTGGAAGCTGTTAAAGAGTTAATGCCATTTATTCTTTTCTGTGGGCTGTTCAGCTGTCAGTTTCAAGTGGAAATCACACTTTTTTTGGTAGGGTGTTCTTTTTTAATTAGGAAGGTGGGTGGCAATAGCAGTAATTAAAAAAACTGGTAAAGCTACTAACAAAGCTACATTGGTAAAGCTACTAACAAAATAGGCAACGTACTCACAGACAGCATTTGTATGTAGTTTTCACACTTGAAAATTATTACAGAAACTTTATTGGTATTTATGTTTACACTGGAGATATTTACATTTGTAAGGTTCTTGACCATTGTTTCTTACGAGATGGGAATAGCCACCTTTTATAGAAGTTTGGTTGTAGACACCATTAAAGAAGCTGACTTTGAGAACAGACACAGTAGAACTGCCATTTGTTGGGTGATGATTTTTCCAATTGTTTGACAACAGTTTGAAATTCTGCTCCTTGCAAAGCAGAATCAAAAGTTTTGGTTCATGTAATGATGAAAGGATCTTATTGCTTAAAATACAGAAAGCCATAAACAAAACTGCTTAACAGTCTCCAGGGATGAGGAGCAACATAGGGCATAGCAAGAAAAGGAAAATCATGTAGAGCAGACAAAGGACTTGGTGTTATGTCTGATTATAATTACATGGTGTTTCTAACTGGTTGATAGTTTTACTTTGGTTTTTGGTGTCTGTTTTGGGTTTTTTTCTTTTCCTTGAGTCTAGTGTGCTGCTAGTGTAGGTTCCTGAAGTTCTCAAGGGAAAAAATCCTTACACAGGTGACATTTATGACAGAAGTTTGTACTTTTTCTCTTTTCTCCCCTCTGTAGGTGGCCTTCTTATCTCCTCAGCACATTTTGGGGCATATGTGTGTGGTACTGATATAGATTACAACACAATCCATGGATTAGGTATGTTAAATATTTTGAGCCACTGAAATCTTACCCTCTGAAATTAAGAATACTGATGGTAGCAGATGATACTTAGTGCATTTTAAAGCAGCATTAACCTTCACAGGATTTATTTGGTCATGCTTAACTTTATTCATCAGTTTATATGTATGCTAGTTAAGATAATATTTTTAAGCAGGAAATATTTTTGAAAAAGAATAATGAAGACCAAAACAAAGAACCAAATAATAATTGCCGCAGCTGTGTACTTTTTTAACCTATTATGTGGGAAGCTCCTCAAAACCTAACCCAGGAACCCTAAACTCATTCTTACTTCTTTGCAGATATGCAAATTATATTTGACCTAGTAGGCAGGATTGTGACTGGTGGATGTAGAAAGCATCTTGAAAACCAACGTTTTTGTAAATGTGTTCTTTGACACCCTATGCAGATGGTGCCGTAATACTTTTCTCATGTATTTTTGTTTTTTCTTACTACTTGTTTATTGCAAGTTCTTTTGACAGGTGTTTTGGGTGACATTTGATTATTTTCCTTTAATTTAAATAATAGAGTATATGAAAGCTTTTCTTATATAATAGTTTCTTGTTGGGTATGCTTTTTTCCCCCCTTTCTTT
Source organism: Anthoscopus minutus (assembly GCA_013399455.1). Taxonomy (NCBI): domain Eukaryota; kingdom Metazoa; phylum Chordata; class Aves; order Passeriformes; family Paridae; genus Anthoscopus; species Anthoscopus minutus. The sequence continues at coordinate 90,087 of VWYI01020202.1, read as the reverse complement.
TCCCCATCCCCTCCCAGGCAAGGCGAGCAGAAAGAACCAGAAATGGAGAGGGCCAGATGAAAATATCAGAGCGAATCTCCGACAGTATGGTTTAGAGAAATACTACCTTGATGCGCTCGTTGCTGATTCTTCAAGACCAATATGGAGGAAAGGGATGTTGTTTGATGCAATCATTACAGACCGTGAGTGTGTTGCTGCCTTCTCTTGCCCAATAACAGTGACTGAAGCGTTATTGCCTATGTAAATGTCTGCAGTGCTCAGGTCTGCAGCTTCCATGTTTCCAAAGATGATTGTTGGGAGCAGCACTATGGGAATTGGATCTGCAATTGACATCTCAGTCTTTATTTTAAGGATAGTTACTAATGTGTAGCAAAGCTGGCAATGACACTTTCTTCCATGGAGAGAATATGTTCACCAGCAGAAATGAATGTGGTTGAAAATCATCCTTTCAAGAAGTCTCCTTCAATAAAAGCATAACATGATTGATGCATAGAGACTTACCAGAATGGTCTGTATTGCTGTTGGCAGCACATTGGAGTCTGCCACGCATCTCTGATGGACTTCTGGAGACTTTTGTGACGTGCTTAATGTAATGCTCCCAAAGAGAAATGTTAATATGTTTCCAATACACTTAGGTGCTGGAAGCAGGAGCAATTTGAAAGGATCTGCTCTTTTAGAAACCTATTTACTAAACACTGTTTGTCTTGTATGAGAGGGAAAAGAAACCAAGGGAATAAATGAAAGACCTTGATACAGCAATTTCTGATCTCAGGTGCTGGCTTTTACAATGACGCATTCATAGTAGTTAAGAGTAGGAAGTGTGCCATTTCTTTGTGGGTTGCTTGCTAATTTTTATTTGGCCTGTTTGGCAATAAGACAGTGTAGAATATTAATATGGACTTAGAACTGAGTGTGAAACCATTTATAGAAGTTCTGCAGTGCTTACATTGGTGCTTCCATGATGCTGAAACAAGTCTCACCAACTTAGATGTTTTGAAAATGAAGCAAGTATATTATGCTGTTAGAAATGTGCCAAAAACGTAGGAGGAAAAAACCTTCTCTGGTTCTTCTAATGTATGAGAATTACCTGTAATGTGCTGACAAGAAATTCTGATATACTTCATTTCATTTTGAAAAAGTACTATAGGGGACATATTCGTGTCTGTCAAACAAAAAAGGATGAGATTATTTATCACATGTTGGAAGGAAGTCTAAGGAATATCTTTTAACAAAACCGCAGCATTGTCCTTTGTCATGTAGGAAATGTGTAGGCTGCTAGAAGCTCTTACAGCTGAAGGAATTTTCTTGAAAGAGCTTTAAAGTAACTTTTTGGAGCAAGAAACTTTACAATAAATCTTGAAGAAACTTCTCTTACTGACTTTTACTTTGTAAAAGCTTTCCATTTTTTTTTAAGCTTGTGTAAGCCGCAGTTTGTGCACTGTTGTGTATATATGGTGTAATTGTATGTTATTTCAGCAAAGGGTGAGGTTCTCATCTCTGCATTTTGCTTTTGCTTTGTCTAGCACCATATGGTATCAGAGAAGCTCCTCGCAGAATGGGGTCACCAAAGGAAGCAGTTAAGTCGGTTGAAAGAAGGTAGGGAAGCTGTCTTGTCTGTTTTAGAATATAAATGTCTTAATGGAAACCCAATTGCAGTTTTAGAATATTTATTACTTCTTTGTTGGCTGTCAGAAGTTAAAATATGGTAGCAATTATAATTAAAAGAAGAAAAATCCTTTCTGTTCTGTTTGCAAATTATATCACTTCTTGAAACCTTCTTGGTTTTGCTCTCCCTCCTTATCCTTTGCATGTGTTCAGATTTTTAATCCTATTTCTGACCTCTGTGAACTGCCATTAGCACATATTTCCTGTTCTCAGAAAGTTCTCTTTGGTCCTCGCATGCTGCAAAATCACTCTAAAATGGAATACCTTTAATTTTACATTAAACTTTTTTCTTTTGCATTTTCCACTGCTCCTTTCTTTTCAGAGATACTGCATGGCTTGCACTTCCTTGTATTGCATGGCTTCTCCACTGCCTTTCTCACCTTCTGACTTCTACTCCAATTCCTTCAGAAAGATGCTGTGCAAAATAACTATTGCCAGCACGCCTGTGGTTCTTCAGACTCATTTTTAATACATGTGGAAGTCAAACAGACAGTTAGGAGGGAACTTGAAAAGTTGTATTCCTTATAGTAGAAGTTGTGTTCCAGGATTGTCTTAGGTAGTTTTGCAAAGCTCAGAAAGTGCTTTTGTGGCTTAGTGTATTGGGCTTTTTTTTAATTACTGTTACTAAAAATTTAGGTTTTACCTGTACTCTTGTGTTTGCTTACACTTGTATATTTTTTTGTTCAGCACAGAAAATCACTTCTTCATTTCATCCAGTTACCATCTAAGTGACATCTTTTTTGACCTCTTGAAGTTTGGGGCAGAGTATCTGGTGATGGGAGGAAGATTGGTTTACTGGCTGCCCATATACAGGCCTGAGTACGTACTGTTGATTGCTGTGTTGTGTATCAGAATGGATGCTGAATGGATTCTCACTGTGCTTTCCTTTGGGACATATTACAGCTGGAGCTTCCATAGTACCAGCACTTAAGGGTAATACCCAGACTTTGTATGAGGGAAACCACATTTTGTAACGGAGCTTTTGAACAGAGATAATTCCTGACTGTTACCAAACAGAAAATGCCTTTGCATGTCATTGTAAATTCATATCCAGTGGGTTGAGGTTTAAGCTTAAAAAGTTAAACTTTCAATGTGCAGGTAGATTTCTAAGACAGTAGAAACAAGGCTGGTATTAGTAAGTGTTTCTGCTGGAGTAGTTGGTAGAGGTGTGTAAAAATTGTTCTTGGTTCTTTGGGGTTTGCATTACTGATTTAGCTTTCTTCTGAGAAATAAAAGGCAATCAACCAAGAGATGGCAGTGAGAGGCAGGAAGCATCTGAGAGCAGCCCTGTTAGGGACAGGAGAGGCCAGCAGAGACTGCAGGATCCTGTTTGCTCTGTAGTGCAGCCTGGGATCAGAACTGAGTGTATAAGGAAAAACAGCTGTTTGCATGCCTATTTCAGCATCTCCCAAGATTAGGTTTGAGGGTTTTTTTGTTTTGTTTTTGTAAAAAACAGTAAAGATTTTTTACTGTAAAGCAAGGAGTTGATGTACAGTAGCTGTTTCAAGGTGTCATCCTAATAGAGATGTGCTCTGAAAGTAATTTCTAACAGTGTCATATATTTCTATGTACAGTCAAAGTATACTGTTATATGAAGTGGTGGTTGTCCCTGGTTTCACCATGGAAATGGCTTGTGATAGTCCTGTGTATCTCATGCTGTTTTGAAAATTTGGAAATCAAACAAAGCCATTCCTGTTACATGTTTATGTAATAGGAGAGCGCACTTAGTAGTTTGCATTATTTAGTAAATGATAAAATTGGTATTGTAGGCCTTTTTCCTCATAAGGCAATTAACAGACAAAGCAATGAATGCCATTCATAGTATTATAGCTAATTTTCATGTCAATAAAATCACTTTGGAATTACTGAATTTATTTTGTTCATCAAGATACCAGTGTTTTTCTTTCTGCTCATTGAGCTCTGATAAAAGCGTGCTCCCTTGCTACACCAGTGTAAAGTTTTTCACTTAAGATAACTTGTGAACTGCGTATTTGGGATCAACTTTAGTTACTGTTTTGGGGAGGTCTAGTTGAGTTGCCTTTTAAAAAATGAATTTGTACATCCTACTATGACTTGAGATACTAAAGTTGTTAGAATTAGCATAGAATAGTAGGCTAGTCACTTAATTTTCAGCTGTAATATGAACTGGGTGTTTAAGCAATTAAGTGGGGAGAAGATACTTTATACTAACGTTGCATTATCAAATGTCCCATGGCAACACCTGCCTTGAGTTTCATTTTTTGAGATCTTTGTGTATTATCTTAAATTAAAGCCAAAACCTACGAATTTAATACAAAAAGCTATATTGAATTGGATGTCTGTTAAAATCATTGCTTCTATTTTTTACTTGACATGTTTCAGAGTTTTACCTGAAAGAATGTAGAAATACATTGATTAATGCTAACAGAAAAGGCTTTTTAACAAAGTGATAGTGATCTCTCCCTCTTCAAGATAGCATCTCACTCCGGAGTTTACTCTTTCAATCAGACATTGAAATCATTGTTGAGTCCAAATTCTTCTAATTCCATTAAAGTCAGCCTTCTGTATGACTATGGAGAGAAACTTTTAAAATGTTGTGGCAGGGTGCCTACCTTTGTAAAGGAAAGACAGTTTGGTGGTACTGTATGCATCAAAGGTCTTGTGTAATAGAAAAAGCAGTTGAGAATTAATTTCATTCTCCTTTGCCAAAAGCATGTTCTGACCTCACCTAGCAGAAGCAGATACTTGTTTCTGCACGAGAAGTGACTGAAAGGTAGTTTTGTGGTCTGGAAATTTTGGAAGAAAGAAAACAGACTGTTTGGGTTTATTCTTATTTTCAGATCTGTATTTGGGATTGAGTTACTTGTTTAACAGCTCTCTGTTATCTTAAGGAATGCCAAGTTTTCCACCATCACCTAGATGGATCCTATTTTAATTCAGACCAGCACCTTTACTTTCATTCAGAAAATCCACCTCTTTGCAGGAAAAATGTAAAGCTCCTCCTTTGTACCATTTAAATTCAAGTCATAGATATGAAGTTGTTCAGTTCTATGTTTCAATATCTGACTTCTGTTATCCCCCAAACATTGGAGAATCATGTTTTGTACATAATCATACCTAACAGTACCAGAACCCATTTTTTGTGTTATCTTTCAGTAACTGTTATATGAAAGCTTATTACAAAATCTAGGAATAAATGATTGATCTATGTTTCCATATATAGGAAGGATATCTCATATTTATCATACTAGCTAGGTTGATACTTCTTGCTGCCCTAGTTCCATGCATAGCTCCTAAATATTTAAATTTCTTTTTCAGCATTCTGAGAAATAGAAGGATTGAAAGCAATTTAGAGAAAGCACTTTCTATATAGAAAATAGTATGCTTATGAGGTGGGGCATTTAAAACACTGTAACTCTTGCTTCTATAGATAGTGGCAACGTTGGCTGTTAATTAAATCCTTTCTAACATTAAAGAATGGTGGATTGTTTTTGAAATTTTTTTTGCCATTAGCAAAAGTTTATATAATGAAATAAATTTGTAATACCAAATTTTGAAGTTCAGGAATGTTACTGTCTAATAAGAGCTGGCTTAAGATTTGAAATTGAAGTGCAGTGATCTCCTTTTAGGGAACGAGAGTAAAGATTCTTATTCCTGCAACTTCATATATGTTGATTGTGGAAAATATTTTTAAAATCACAGCAGCTCTGACTGGGTAAGTTATTATTCCTGGTTGGCTGAGATATTTTCTACTTGAAATGAATACAGGCAGGCCCATGTGTACATACATTAACATAATTTAAATACATGCAGAAAATGGGGGGAGTGTCTCTTTACTGTGAGGTTTTAATTTATTCTACACACTGCATGATTGGAAGATATGATGTCAAAACTCTGTAGCAACAATATCTGAATTTATTTAATCAGGTTAAAGTGCATAACAATGTTCAACTGTGAACTTTTTTGTGAAGAGCCAGTAAAAATTTTATTTCAGATGATGCAGATCTTCCACTTCATGAACCTACAGCACTAAGAATGGTTATTTCTTCCAGATACACAGAAGACATCATTCCCCGCCATCCATGCCTGAAACTTATTAGTAACTGCGAGCAGATGCTTTCCAGCCACACATCAAGGCGGCTCATAACCATGGAAAAGGTGAAAGAATTCAAGGTAAGCTTAAGTTCTTGATCATATTGTGTAAAATAGTAGCTGTTGCGTTCGTGACAAGTTCGTGCTATTCAGCATTTGCGCCTTGTTTCTGTCACACTTCAGTTTTTATGATCAGAGTTAGAGCTTTTATAAAATTGAGCAGTGATTTAAGGGATTGTTCTGGTCTTGGTTTCTTCCTTTTTATTCTCAGTTTTTGGTAAACTCTTCATCCTGAAAGCATCCCTTGATAGTGTGAAAAAGATCTTTGAACTTACGGTTAATTGTGAATCCCATCCACAGAGGCTTTGCCTTAATGCCCAAGATTCCATTGATCTCAAAGTGTACCTTGATGCCCAAGTAAATACTAAATATCTTTGTGGATGTTTCACTACAGGTAAAAACCTTGTTTAATTCTCTTACTTCATCTTTAGAGTGGTACATTTTAGATTTAGGAATAATATTGCAGTTGTGACAAGTACAGCAAAGCACACTGGCTCTTTTTCCTGGTTTTTTTTTCTGTTTCCAGTGTATTTTTGTGACACACTGAGTGCCTTTCCTGAGGCATTGGGACCAGGAAATACTGCATTCAGGTCTCCTTTCCATTCTTGCTCCTTCTCTCACTAAATATTGTTAAAAGGGATGCTAAACACTGTTCACATTCGGCTTTGCACCGAGACCAGTCCGGAGGGGGTTGCCTGGAGAAATTAATATAGGGATGGGTACAACAAGTGTCTCCAAGAAACAAAGTACTTTGGTAATGAAAACAACGAGACAGAAAGTGTACACTGTATGGGGAGGAACCTTGAAGACCCCAAAGTGGGGGAAACATAACAATACTTATGTAACAGAATCATGAAAAACTACATTACCATATATATATATGTAAACCCAACCAGTCAGAAACATGAACTAGAAATATTGCTTAATATGGAATGACAACATTAACATAATAACTCCTATGATCCTGTTCTTCTCCCTGTAACCTAACTAGATGTTTTCCCTCTTGGCATCCTGCTTCCCATAGCCTTAAGTTGATGCCTGTGATCAGTGGAGGCCAGCCCCCTGTCCATCCTAGCCAGCCCAACTCCCACAAAACACATGAGGCAAGTTCTTAATGAAAATGCACTCAGTGACCAAGTGTTTTAGAATATTTCTTGACAGCTGGAAGACCTGTTTCAGATGGCAGGAGATAGACTGCTGTGTCTGTATGGTGCTTGCACTAATGACACAGCAGGGGTTCAGTGCTGCATTCATAACGCTTGTGGTGACTGCAGTTCTCAAGCAACACCTGTACTTTTATAAACACTCTGTGTGGAGTTCAGCCTCAGAGCTGCCAACTTCCCCAGTAGCAAGCCAGGAGGGTAGATGATGAAAGTTTTTGATGTGCATCTCAGGGTGTTCAGGGAGGTTTTTGACAGTAGTTTCATTGCTACCAGTGCTGTAGGGTAACATATTCTAACCTAAAAAATACATCAATCCTTCTGCAAACATCCTTACATCATTTGTAACTCTCCTCCTGTGCATCGCCTATTCTTCAGTTCATGGTTCATGTCTGGAAATGCTTAGCTCTGAGCACCTGAGACTAGTTGGCAGGCTTGCTCTTAGATAAGACTGTGCAAGTGCTTACATTCAGTGTTCCAGATGTCTGTTAGATAACTTAAAGATATCAGAACCCCTGTGTGGTTTCTGATGATGCAAAATGTGTCTAGAGAAGAAAACATGTGTTGAATCCTTGGCTACTGCCTGCTTGGTTTAGGACCTTGTTTTGATGTCTTTTCTCCACCTCAGTGTCCCTTACCTGGAAACTGTTTTTCCCTGTATTAGTGCTCTTTTCCTATATTAATATCCTGAACAACCTTTGAATTGGTTGCTTTGGCTTGCCAGATACGATCATAAAATTCAGTAGTCATACTTTTGTCTGCTTTTCTTTTTCCTTGGTGAAAGAGTGAATTTTTATGAATATGCCAAACATTTATGTTTCCAGACAGTTCCTTTCTGCTTTACTAAACTGGTTTGTAACAGGCCCTCAACTGCCTTTTAATTCAGTTTAGTGCAGCACTTGCAAATGGCTGAGAAATGTTACAAATCATGTTACTGTTATCATGCAGTTTTTTTGTTTCCTACCAATAAGGAATTGCAGATCTCACAGCAAATTTTGATTTCACTATCAACACTGTAAATAAATTCTTAACTGGAGATGAATTCTGTCATTTGCTGAAATTGGTGGTGCAATTTGTTTGGAATTGTTTGTAATAAAAAGGAGACCAAAGTGAAGGCAAAAAATGAGTATATCTAGGTGAAGTATTGATAATATCATAAGAAAACATAAGCATGAAGATCATATGTTGAATTTAAAACCTCACAAACCCGGTACATAACTCACTGTCTTGTAATTATCCAGTCTGTTCTTTTTAAGTTTACAGCAAAATTGTGCCAACTAGAAAAGGTTTCTTCCTGAACTCGGTGTTGATAGGAATAGGCTTTTCCAGCACGTGAAAAATAGCAGAGGAGTTCTTTGGTTTTTTTAATTATTGTTTCAGACAACTTTTGCTACTGTTCCTTCCAGCACAGCGTTCTCCCCAAAATGTGCACTCCCCTCTTGCCTCCCCCACAGCACATCTGCACGCTGTGCCCCCAAAACCCCAGCTGGGTAGGGCTGGGGCAGCTACAGCCCAGAGCCCTATATTTCTCCCTCCCTGTGAGACATCCTACTTTTTTAATGCCAAGAGAGATGCCTAAAAATTATGTGGTAAGATGTACAGAAAGCTTGACTGAAGGACAAGCTCTGAGCCTGTGATTGTCCGGGAAGGGACAAGGAAGCACCAGGCATAGAGACCCACCCTGCTGAATGGGTCAAGCATTTCTGTGTCACATGGTCACTCCAGAGTTGTTACTGGTGTAGAGTTTTTCCTGCTGAATTTAGCAGTGTCTGTTCCTGGGTATATGACCCTGCTGTCCCTGATTTGGTAACTGCTCCTTTTTGTTTATAGCTGTACAGCATTAGTACAAGTGGTTTCTATAGCTACTGTCCAGCACCAGATGTAGAGTGGTAAGAAGTAGTGATAAGGCTAGGAAGACTTTTTTTTTTAAAACAAAAACGAACTGTGGGTAATTACCTTGAAGCTGAACTGGGGCATGCTAGATGAATAAAAATCTTTAGCATGTCACTTAATATTTGCCAAGATTTAAAGAAAAACAAAATTTTCCTGTTACCATTCAGCATCCCCTTTCCTTCCACCTCCTCATTGTTTGAGATCTCTAAAACTTATTTTAGTGTTGTGTCTAGAACAAATAAATTTTTACTTTCTTTTACAAGTTATTTTCTCTGTAGATTTAAATGAAGCATATCCCTGGTGTTCAGATACTGTACTCATTCAGCTCCTTGATACAAAATACTGTAAGTTAGAATTTGTTTGGAAATCCTTAGCCTCTGAAATCCTAGAATTTCAGTTACTTTGATCAGTCCTCACACTATAAAATTCCTTTGATTAGTAAATCTCAACAGTGACTGGTATCTTCAGGCAGTGCAGGATTTCGTTTTTTTTTTATCCTTTTTTAAGAGGCAGTTCCCATTCCTGTTGGTGTTTGGGGTTTTTTTTGGTTTTTGTTTTTTAAGCAATTGTCATCTTTATGAGACAGTCATGCCTGTACAGGTGATAGGTAGGGAATGAAACCTCTTAAACTGGAATTATTGTGATGTGGGTCAGGAACTTCCCTTGTAATCTCTCCTAAGTAATCCATGCCTGAGTGCAGATCTCTCATTTAGCGAGCAGTGTTTGCAAAGCTCTTGATTAGGCCTGGATTTTCGAGATGAGATTCTGCTGTGGAGTGGTGCATCAAGCCTGTTTCCATCTGTTGCTTGCAGATGCCCCTATTACATCTGTATTTCACTTGAAGTTTGTTCTTCTACTTTAGGGCACTAAAGGGGGTGTGTTAGGGCACATCCTCTCTTTGCCCTAACCAGCTTGGAGTAGAGGAGGGGGTTGTTTCTTCCTTCATGCCTTTCCCCTAAATGAGCATTTTGTTTCCTATGGTATCAAGATGAATGCTGTACACATGCATGACCTCTTGGAGGTTGTGGGGATTAATTTTTATCTTAAAGTATCTTAGCTCTGTATGTCATTATCCTTCAGGTTCAGATATCCCATCCCTTTCTCAAGATAAATGAATTATGTAGCATTCTTATTAAAACATCCCAGTGATATAAAATAGTATGTTTATATCGAAGAAGGATTTCTCACCTGGAATTTCAGGAGAAGAAAAAATGCTCTTTTCCAGAGTGGCTGGAAAAGTGGGTATAGACTGCCTGTGAGAGGAGTATGTCTTAAAACCATCTTGTTTCCTGTCTGTCTATAGCAATTTTGTAATTTTCAGTTTTTTCAAAAACATGTTAAAAGCTTGTTGTTTATCAGCCTGAGAGTAGTCATGGAGATGGCAGTCTCTCACAGGTGAGCAAAAGACAATAGATAATACTGTGCCTGCATTGCGTTTCCTGAAGCCATTTTCTTCTGCCATTTTCCAACAGGGCAGTATTTAAATAGAGCTGCTGCTACTGGTGTACATGCTTTACACAATAGATATCTACATGACACTGAACATTTAGCAAGTTAATTTAAACTTGTGTCACATTCCTGATGTCTGTTGGCGTAGCAGGTGAGATGTACTTGAAAGTAATATCTCATTGTGTCCAGAAGAGGGCCCTTCTGCATGCACAAAGCATCTTGCTTTGTTGAAAAACCTTTTCTTTCACTCTTTTAGAATGCTCGTTAGAATATCCAGAGATAAGGAGGGGTTTTGATCTTAGTAGGTGAAAACCTGGAAAGGCTACAAAAGAGCTAAAGGGAGAGATTGTCCACTAGGATTCTGTTCATCCTTGCATTGTGATACTTTTATAATATGAAAATATTTACTAAAATCTGCTTCCATGTTCCTGCTGATGCTGAAACGATCCACAGTAACTTTATTTTCAAATATAAACAAATAACTAAATGTTTTAAAGTAATGGACCAATGTCTATGTCACTGCATTGGTTAAAAAAAAACTGAGAAGAAACATACGGTGGAATAGAGGCTTGGCTCTGTTGTGTGCTTGTTATTATTTTCTACTTGCGCTGCTCAGTTGTTCTGTGTGAGGTTGCTTGTCACTGTAATTCCCTGCTTTTGAGCGTAATAATAAACTGACATCACCCAGAAGCATAAAACTGTTTTTAGAAGTTGCCATTAGTTTTCTTTAACACTCAGATTAAAGTTTGATGTAATGTTTATCTTACAGCATTGCTAATGTTAGCTGACAAGTATCTTAATTGTATAAAGCCACAGTACATGATGAACTAAACCTTTGTATATACAGTGGGCCAATTTTCTAAACTGTGTTCTTGGCTGGTGTCAAATAGGTATTATGTATAGGGATTTACTGTGTCAACTTTAACTTTCAGAAATACATGAATGCTGCACAGAAAAAAAAATTCTCTGAATGTGCTTCAGTAACTGTAGGAACTCATTTTAGCCATTTGTGTTCTTCTGTTTGTACCTGCCTTCCACAGACCTCTGACTGACTGAATGTTCCTGACAATATTTTTTCTGGAAAGTAACCTGTGTGGCACATGGTACCTGTGCTCATTTGGTCATGTAAGGGTGAGATTCTGGTGATGGCAGCTAAGATATTTTCAGTGACTTCAGTGTGTGCCATTGAACTGTAAAACAAAAGCCTAACTACATTACCCTTGCATGTAATGGTTTGAAAAGTCTGGAGGCAGAGTGGTGGGAATATGTGCTGAGCACACTACCCTCAAGTCTAATGTTTGTCTTTTGATGCCATGCAGGATCAAGATGAGGACTCTTACTTGTTGGATGGTCAGTATATGCCATACAGGGGACACAATTCTTTCCGTGAGAAGTATTTCAGTGGTGTGACAAAGAGGATTGCCAAGGAAGAAAAGGACAATCAGAAGTAAAATATTATATAAACAGATTAAAAAATGAGAAAAGAATGAAGACCATGTTTCTTTGTAAAGACATCTGGATATGAACATTCATTTGGATGCTTCAGAAAAATAAATACTGCTTTTAATTTTAAAACAAGATGAAATCTGCAACCCAGGTTGGGAGCAGTTCTTTTTAATTAGCTTTGTTTATAGTAGATTTTATTGTACAAGTTTTTTGAGTCTTATTTAATTTATATTTGTACTTTCAAGTACTAATGATGATTGACTAAAACCATTATTATTGTTCTTTCACCATTAACATTTACAAGAAAGTAGTAGTATTATTTGGCTTCTTAAACTGTGAACATCTGGCTGTTTTAAAAACACGTGGTGGTGATCAAGGATTGCTGATTAAGAAGATAATTTTCATTTGTTTTTTTTTTTTTTGTAAATGGTGTACAATAAACCAAGGTTGGCGTGAGGTTTTTTTAATTGTTGCATGCAATAATTGCTCATATGAATTCCACTTGCTCTGGCTGAGGTCACAGGTCTTTAAAACAAACAACAAACACAAAGAAACGGGCTCATGCACACCCCACAAAAAGAAAAGCCTTTGTGACCTGACAGACTCTGGAGAGCCTGTTAAACCCTGTGAAGCCTGTCCACATCTGAAGCTCATCTATACCTTGGATTTGCTTTTGCATTCCTAAACCTTTACTCTTGGTCAAGCCAACTGTCTGCAATTCTTGGTTCAGAAATCAATAGTTAAACCGGTAACAACAACAGCATAAAATCAGTAATGGTTCCCTAATGGTATTAAGCCTAATCAAGTATTTGAAACCAAAGCTGTATTTGTTAAAGGGCAGACTTTGCTGAGTCCACACCACGTCCATCATGCAAATACCTCATTTGAAAACCACTAAACCCATTAATTCAGGATGTTAATGGCTCTTCTCCTCTTGGTGGTCAAATATGGTCACATATTCTTCTTGGTCTGCGTTCTCCAAGCAGGGCCTTGGTGAATGCATCTGTACTCCAGCCAGAGGAACCCTCCTTCTCAGTTTGCTGCAGGTTGCTGACTGTGGTAATGTTAATGTCTTTGTAGATCATAATTTTTAAGTGCCTCTCCAAGGAAGGCACAGGTCATTGTGTGTATCTGATCAAGTTCATTAACTGAATTTGCTCTTCAGTGTGTTGTGGTCCTCAGCTGCAGCAGGAAAGCTTACAAACTCAATGACAGCATAGTCTGGCCTTCTGGCTCTGGGCTGTGGTTTGTTCAAAAGTTCTCAAATAGTGATTTATTTTCTGTGTTTCCATTATAAATCACTGTTTTGACACTTTTAATGTCAGCTATATAATAGTTGTTCTGGACTCAACTTGGAGTGAGATCAAAGCTCAGAAAATTTTTCACAAGCAGAATTTGAATTGATCATTTTCAAATATTGCATCAAAAATGTACTGCTTTTGAAAACTTGTCTGCATTTCAGCATTACATTTAGCATTCAGCTTTTATTACTTAACAAATTAAAATTAATTTCCATTCTTCATAGGCAAGGAATTTTTCTATGTGTATTTATTATGCACTTATAACTCCATTTTCATGAAAGCTACCTTACACATAATCTAAATGGTTATACAAGAGGTAAGGTGGCACATCTGGCGCAGCCTATTCAACGAAAATGATTTAGTTTATTTCTCCTTTCCCTGGTCCAACTTCTAGTCCCTTCAGCAGTGGTGGTGTGACCTTTCTTTAGCAGTCCATATATACCAGCTCTGTCATTACTGCAGGACACCATTTTGAACAGAAACTGTCAGTGTATTTGTGGTACTGCATCAACACTGGCTAATCAGAAATCGTTTAGAATTGAAATCAGATGTTCAGTCTCTGCTGATCCCCAGCTTTAAGGCTGTCATTTGGAAATGTTCCTCATCTTTAAATTTCTCCTTGCTTAGTGTGCATGCTCCAGCCTGTTGTGCGTGCAGGCTTCCAGAGCACAGGCGTTTATAGATCTAGAGCTGTGACAGTCCTGGCGCTCTCCCTGGCGCACGGCTGCCGGGCGGATGAGTTATCCATTCGGCAGGATTTGGCCATCAGTGGCCGCGGCTTCTGGCACTTCCCTTTGCTCTGGTTCCATTCAGTCTCCTTCCGTGAAGTTCCAGTTTCCTGTCCTTGGCGGGGAGCGTCAGTTCATGAGCCTGCGCTGAACTCATGCCGTTGTCATTCTCTCCTTTGGGGTGGTTTGTGCCATTTTCCAGTTTTTAAAAATAAATGTTATTTTTGGAGTGCTTTGTTGTGCTGCGGCAAATTGGATGGAGGGAGGAGCTGAAAACGGCTGCGAGGTCTTACGGGCAGAAGCTGTCTCTTGCTGTAGACAGCAATTTGTTGAGGCAGCAGAGGGAAAGAGCCTCCTCTTTTTACAGGATCCCTTTACCTGGTGGTGGTGTGCTGGCTGCAAGCCTCCCACATATCTGTGGGAAGAGAAAGGGGAAAAGTAATGGAAAGAGGTTTTCTGTGCATTTACTGTGTACCCTACCTGCCATCTTTCTCTAATACGTTTTATAATTAGTCGCCAATGTGACCAAGTTTTAACAGGAGGTCAAGGTTTGATGATGTCTTACAGATAACAGAGCTACACTGCTGTTGAAATAGGCAGAGGAAGTGAAGAAGACAATCTCTTCCAAGGAAAAGGCTGTAATATGAGTTCAACTCTCATTAAACATCTGAGAACCCACATGGAAACAAGACCTGGACAAAAGCTCTAACCAACTTTTTTTTGTTTCTGGTACTACAATCAGAGCTGGCACTGCTGCTTCTTGATCTTCTCATTAAAACAAAGACACACAAGTAAAAGCATACAAAAAAAGCTTTTTTAGTAGGAACACAAAGGTCTTGGCTGAACTTCCCACTTCTACTTAAGATACCAGGCAAACTTGTGGAAACTCAGACTCAGTAGTTTCTCCTTATCGCTTATCCAGTCAAGCAGATGTGTCAGCTTGGTGAACGTCTCAAGGATAACGCAGCTCTCCCTGTAAACCATACTAAGATGGTGTCTGTTCATGGGATGACATCTGGATCCCTTCTAGCAGAGAGGTAATGTCTGCTCACTGGACATGGGCTCTCCAACAGCAGTTCTTGATGGTTTTGGTGGACCCATTATTCCTCTCTGCCCATTCTAGAGGCCTGGAAGGCTGTGGTGGAAGTCCTTAACAGTTTGGTGTCTCTGTCTATCAGACAAGTGCTTGACATTGTGACTTAAAAAGGTCATTGGTGTTCATATGCACCACAGCTGCCAGAAGGCAGTCAGATTTTTGTGTGTCCTCAGTCAAGGCTCACTGTCCAAAATTACTACAAAATGGTGCTGGGAAGATAAACCATGGGCCTTCAGGCTGCTTTGATATTGATTAAATGTAGAAATGTTGTAGGGAGGAAATGCCTTAATAATTCTGAATCTTTGCTTTCGTTCTATCTTTTTAAGATTTCTTCTTAATGTTTTTTTCCAATGTCTCCGGGACAATTCCACAGCTTCAAGGCTGTCAGCCAGAGAAAGATGTCACAGAGTGGTGGCTCTTTGACTTTGCACTGTCCTCTGGCCACAGGTTTTCCAGAGACAAAAATGTCCAGTTAGAGCAGGGAAGAAGGACAGGGATGATACACAGTGGTTGCAGGTTTCCCTGTCAGACAAGAAGAGCTCTGGGGTTAGTTGGCAGGAGGCTCAGCTTCTGGCTCAGCTCCCGCCACCACCATGTTTCCCTTTTCTCACTCTCCACCCCTTTATAGAAGCTGAGAAGAAAAATTTCATGTGTTCTTTCTTTGCTGTTTAGTTTGGTTTGCAGTTTAAACTGAAGTCCAGAGTTGAACAAAGCTGTCTTTTCAGCCTGGAAACTTCTTCCTAAAAAAGATAGAGTTGTGAGTACCCAGGAGAATGAAGAGACTGGTGTCCCTCTCCACCTTTCTTTTTGTTTGATTTTTGCAAAAAAACTATGTTTCTTTAACCTTACACCTCCTGTAATTGATTTTTGTGATCACGTAATTTAAAAACGCAAAATATATCTTACCTGCCCCTATGCTACCCTTTTAATACATTTCTCTGATGTTCTCTTACTGGCTCAGTGGGCTGTAAAAATCTGTTTTTACGAATGTATCCTCACAGCTGTTTTCATTATAGTTCTCTGTCCTGGATGCTCTTATTTTGTACACCATATTTTGCATTTTGTAGTGCCTCTTGCCAATTCCAGCTTTCCTGAGCCTGTGGGTGGGGAGGACACCACTGCAACGAGATGGAAGCTCTCTGTTAGCTAAAGCTCCTCATCAGACCGAAGGTGCTGGAGAATGGACATTCTGCCTGACTGTACTGACAGAACTGGACCTCGAGACAGGTTTGCCAAGTAACATCTTTTTTAACTCTTGTGTGTTGCATAAAGTAAGGTGGGCAGCTGAAAGGTAAAGTCCATTGACGGGAAGGAAATTTCAGTGTCTTTGCTGCTGCTCTTGGAATATTGGCTCACTCAAGGGAGTGCCCAGGAGGCTTTTCAGAAGCTGCTGAAAACCCAGAGCGAACCAAGGCAGAGGGCATTGCACTCTGTGTGTCACGTTTGACAAGGAGTACTTTGAGTAGCAAAGTGGGATCAGGATATTTCGCTTCATTTAAAACTCTCCAAAAGTTAATTTTTTAAAAAAAAATCAGTTTTTAGGTGCTGGAAATAAGATTATTTTGTACAATGATATGTTAATGATTATCTGAGGTTCTAATCCAAATTTTTGTTGCCTTACATAAAATAGGTGAAAGTAAAAAAATCTAAACATGTTCAAAAGAGCATAGCATCACTGTGGTAATTCTTTCAAAAAGGAAATGTTATTTGAAGTTTTTCTGCAAAGAAAATGCCACTTGATGTATAAATTCTGTTTTAAAATTTGTTCTTAATGGATTTGTTCTAATAAATATTTCATTAATAAAGTGCAAAATAACAGGTCATGTTATTATATGTAATAGGATAAGTAGTTCATTATAATCAAATCCAGAACTCCTAAAAGTCTCATCTCCATCAGGGGATACCATTGGCAAAGTAGTCATAGTTACTCGCTATATTTCCTGCTCTGGAGTCTGTCCCAGAAGATGGGATGTCTCTGACTGATGTCTAGGGATGGATGTTCAGTGCCATGACTGGACAGCCCACAGTGTGTTTGCCTTGTCCTGAGAGCAATATGAAAGGTTTCTACTATGCTGTGTATTTTGGAGGCAAAACTAATCCTTGTTCTATCTTTTCTTCTATTGATGTAGCACTAGGGGAAATGCAAGTGGGTAACTGCAGTACAGAATAAATTTAGTTATGCAAGTTCTTAACGGCTAATAGCCAAGGTTCCTTAAATACTATGATTTTTGGCTGGACATGAAATGCATATGTGGAGAAAATCCTTTGAATTAGTTGGATCTATTACACAATCACAGAATATGCTGCGGTGGAAGGGGCCCATCAGGATCATCGAGTGCACCTCCTGGCCCTGCACAGAACATGGCCAGGAAATCACACCATGTGCCTGAGAGTGTTGTCCAGATGCTTCTTGAACTCTGTCAGGCTTCATTCCCTGGGGAGCCTGTTCCAGTGCCCAACCACCCTCTGGGGGAAGAACCTTTTCCTGATAGCCAACCTAAAGCTCCCCCACCTCAGCTTCATGCCATTTCCTTGGGTCCTGTCACTGGTCATCAGAGAGAAGAGGTCAGTACCTGCCCCTCCTCTTCCCCTCACAAGAAAGTTGACCACAATGAGGTCTCCCCTCAGTCAGCTGAAAAGACCCGAGTAAGCTCAGCTGCTCCTCATAAGGCTTCCATTCCAGACCCTTCACCTTCCTCATGGCCCTCCTTTGGACTCTCTTATAGCTTAATGTCTTTGTTATGTTGTGGTACCCCAAACTGCACACAATATTCAAGGTGAGGCCACCCCAGTGCAGAGCAGAGCAGGACAATCCCCTCCCTTGCCTCGTTGGCCATGCTGTGCCTGATGCCCCCCAGGACATGCTTGGCCATCCTGTCTGCCAGGGCACTGCTGGCTCTTGTTCAACTTGCCATCAACCAGGACCCCCAGATCACTTTCCACAACACTGCTTTCCAGCCTCTCATTCCCCTCTCTGGTTCCCCAGTCTAGCTCCTTACATTTACATACAGGCAGCCTTCTACACTGTTCATGGTTGTCTTTGTGTGAATATGTGTGATGGGTGGAACGATGCCTCTGTGGTCGCAATTCATGCCTTTTAAAGTCAGGTTTGTTTTGAGGCAGTTGGCTTAAAGCTTTGAGATCTGAGATTAGGAGTGCTGGTCAGGTGCAATGGGTTTATTGCAGTAACACCTGTGACCAAGACTAGGCTAACCAAGCAGCACCACAGGACATAGGCTTCTGTCCTTCAGGGAACCTTATGTCTCATAATAAGCAGACTCATAGTAAGTTAGAAGCATTTTGGGAAATTCCTACTCTCTCTTCAAAATGTGTATGTGGCAAGAGAGTACTTGTGTGCACTTGCTCAAGCCTCATTCCTTAACACAACACTCCCTGGATAAATGAAATTACATGAGAAAAGGAGCTGGTTTGCTTAAGCAGTATTTGTCAAAGTTGGCATTTGCAAAATGTCATGTTTTACTCTCCACAGCTTGGAACAGGAGCTGTCACAGAAGTGTGTGTGCACTTCTGGTTCTCCCCTTGCTGAGGAGCTGGGCCCAGGCAGTGTGGACGTGCTAGTGCTCAGTGGATGAACACACACAAGCCCCAGGCACCACCTGTGCTTGCGCTGCCTCCCCGTTCTGGTGTTCCCGCTGACAAGCTGCAGGCTGAACTCGTTAAACTACTGCTGTTTGCTACAGGGAATGACCTGCCAAAAATCTGCACAGCCCTGTGCCACTGGGGCCAGGGGAGCTGGCCCTCCCCAGTCACCCCCAGCTGCCCTGCCTCTTTACAAAGCAAAGAAATTAATTCTATAATAATCATAGAATGGCATTTTTAGCCTTATGAAAAAATTTCAAGGAAGACAAAGATAAGGATTATTTCTTAATTAAATACAGATTTTATTTTGCTTTTTTGTTTTTACTCTAAAATCAAACCAAAACAAGTTTGTGCCAAGAGCTTTTATAGCCCAACCCCTTACTATTTTTTTTAATTGTATTTTTATATGCCTGGCAGAATTAATGATGAAAATCTTTCCAGCTGTGACTTTGCCAGAATCCCTTTCTGAAGCTCCTACTAATTTGGATTAAAACTGGATGGATGAAAGCCTCAAACAGCAAATCCTGGCAGTAGATTTACTGAGGCCCCACAGCATATACTTCTCTAACTGTTCTTATCTTTTGAGGAAAAAAAAAGGAAAAAAAGAAAAAAAGATAAACATGATTTTGTAATTACGCAGTTGTTAGTATTCTTCCTGCCTTTCACCTCCCTGGGCTGGGACACAGGGTCCCACCACCCCAGCAGCCTGCTGGGGCTCCCCTTTGAAGGAAAGACCCCTGGCTTTTGCAGGGTGAGGTTTTAATTGCAGAATGGTGGGGGTTTTAAACACTGTCTTGCACCAGTTACACTAAATGTTAACAGCCAGGCTGGATTTTAGAGAGTTGCTGCCCTGGGATGTAACAGTTCAGAATGAAACGGTGGGTGTGCAAGCCTGTCATTGCAAGGATGTGAAGCCACCAAGCTTCCTGAGTCCCAGCTGCTGGGTGTTCACCTCACTTGCTTAATTCTGGCAGTGTTGGCGCCGTGTTGTCTTACTGTCCAGGCTTCCTGGAGCCAGCAGCTGCAAGCTTTCCTACTGCCACAGACAATTAAATTAATTTCTTTAAATTGGACAAATCGATCTCTGGCAAGTGGCCCATGTTCCTGCTCCTCTTCCCTCTCGCCAGGAGAGTCTTCTGGAAACTTGTGAGCTTACTAAGCCCTCGCTCTGGGAGTTCCTCCCTTCATGGCCATGCTGAGGCCAAGAAAAGGCAGTGCTCTGAACATGGGCAGTGCTGTGGGATGCTGGCAGACACTTCCCATGGCCTTGCCACAGGCTGCAGCTCAGAGAGGCACCTGACAGCTACTTGTGAGCACGTTGTCTTGGATCCCAGGGCTTCTTGGAAGGGATGGCAGGAGTGCCTTGCTGCAGATGCTCCAAGTGCCTTGCTGGCCTGCCTGGAGCACCTCCTGCACTGAGAAGGAGCATGAATACTTACCAGTTATGTTTATGGCATAGTCTGTTAATCATTAGGAACAAAAGCAACTTTCCCCATTTGCCATTTTTGGCAAATCTGGAGATTGTGAAGGAGGAGGCCACTTCTAAAGCATTATGGGAGATGATGTAGGCTCAGCAGCATCTCCTGTCTCCAGGCTGTGCCTGCTGGCGTGGAAAGACACACAGCCCCTCTGTTCTTCTGTGGGAGGCCTACCCTTTCCACTTATTTCCAGTGGGCCAAGGGCTTTATGGTTTTATGGGTTGTGCTCCTTGTCCCCATTAGCTGCTGTTTTGCTCCATCACTGTTCAGCAAGTATGAGCTTGAGAGGCTGTCTCCAGCTGCTTTGAGCTTTTCTTTCCTTTTCAGCATGCCTTGAGGTAGGCATGAGTGTAGTCTCAAGGCACCTAGTCTTTCATGTCAGTGCTATATCTCAAGCAGTTGTATTAGTCTCCTTCTAGTCAGTGGAGAGGGGTAAGTCCAGAGCACTTGTCCATCTGCTGTTCTGTGCACAACTCAGACTTGCTTATTTAGGACCTACTCTAGTTGGTAATGTCTGTTTTTGTACTGAATTTCTTTGTTTACACTGAGACTAGTTAATTCACTTTCATTTCATACATAAGTCCCTGCTTCTGTTATGCTGGATGAGACTATGAAATAGTTTACCCTCTTCATTTTCATTTCATTTTCATCTGCTTTGTCCAACCAAAAATGAACCAATTTGGTTTTGATAGACAAAAAAACCCAGTAATTCAAGAAACACCCAGGAGAGCAGACACCCAAAGATCAAAATCTCTCTTGCTCCCTTGGCAGTCACAGAATTTATTTCCTTTTGTCCATCTTATCAGGTTTGTGGCTCATGATTTCTATGAGCTGCTGCCTATTTCTCCTTTTATCGTGGGTTATCTAAATATTTGTACAGCTAATTTTATTTCCCCTTTCACTAGATTGTTACTTTATATGTATGATGCTTTGGGGAGCTGATGGATAAGATATGAATCCTGCTTGGGAGTACTGGGTTACACTTCATGAAAGGTTCTGCAGATGAGTTATTGCTCCACAGCAAGTCCTCAGCCTGCGGTTTCACAAGCATGGATGCTAATGTGACAGTGCAGTGCTGCTGAAAGGAGTGGAGTTTGTGCCTTTTCCCTGTTCCCTGGTCCTGGCTTTTCTCACCCTCTGCTCAGCAGTTGCCCACTCTTACACTGACTGTGACTCTTAGTGGAGCATTTTTTGTGCCAGTTCAGAATACTAAACCGGCATAAAACTGGTTATTCTGCTGAAACAGATTACCCCAAGGGAATGAATTTCCACCTTCAGAGGTGAGCTCTTGGATCAGCTTCTTGTGGTCATGAAGCCGTGGTTTCTGTCACATCACTCCTAGACCTCAGGCTGACTGTGGTGGCTGTGAAGCTCTTTGCTGAATTGCCCATGGACCTCGTGGCAGAAGGAAAGCAGATGATATAGTCTTTTATGTGACAGGGACCATGGCTTCATGACCACCATGAGCTGATCCAACAGCTCACCTCAGAAGAAGAAAATTCAGACCATACCTTTGAGAAAAGTGAGAAGGTTGCCTTTGGGGGTTGCTTATTCACTTGAGACTTAATGCTTTATTACATTTTCCCCTTAACTGAAGGACTATGTTGTGAGTGCTGAAAGCTTTCTTTCCTTCTTATGATCCAGGGGCAAGTTGTGTCAAAGTTAACACAGAGGAACCATGAGGATCGCTAGTGGAGCTACAAATGGTCCATGGGATGTACCACCTCGGAGGGGCATAAAGAGATTTTCACCCCTGCAGCATTTGCAGTCTCTCTTCAGATTTTGGAGGGTTTTAAGGTGTGGAGAAGTCCAGCCACAGTATGTGTGGGTAAGGTCTGAGTAGTAGGACATGAGCCAGGCTGAAGGTGTTAGATCACTGACTGGTTAATCCTACCGTGGATAACGTGAGGGAGCAGCAGTGTTGTGTAGCAGGTTAAGTCAGTTACCCAGCAAACCGCAGCATGCAGAGTTTTGGGAGATGTTTGGACTGAAGTGCCATGTGGGGTTATTTGTACCATATACTAAGATGATGAGGTGGTATAAGAGTGACAGAGCAGCAGCTGTGACTGCAGCGGGTAACCCAGAGTTTATATCCTGCCCAAAGCAGGAAGGCAGTTTCTGTGTGTGAAATGCAAGAACACATTCATCTCTGGGCAAGGGAATATCTTCCTGTGTGGAACACCTGCCTTCAGGAAGGCAGGACTAAGACTCTTTGCTGTGGCCTTTCCTCCTGCAAATTTAATAGGAACCCAGAAGTCCTTATCCTGCAATGTTTCCAAATACAGAGCTTACGAAGTTACTCTGTGTATTTATGTAAACCACAAGTTCTCAGGCTCTCAAGATAAGAAAGAAAAACATCCATTTGTTCAAGCAGGTCTAGAGGAAGTCACAAAGATGATCAGAAGGCTGCAGCAGCTCTCCTAGGATGACAAACTGAGAGTTGAGGTTGTTCAGCACGGAGGAGGGTCCAGAGGGACCTTCTGGCAGCTTTACAGTACCTAGAGGGGAACTACAGTAAAGATAAATAGGGATTATTTATCAGATAGTAGAGTGATAGGACAAGGCACAATAGGACAATTTTAACCTGAAAGAGTTTAAATAGTAGGTTTAGATCAGATATTAGGGAGAAATTCTTCCCTGTGAGGTTGATGAGGCACTGGAACAGCTTTCCCAGAGAAGCTGTGGATGCCCCATCCCTGGAAGTGTTGAAGGCCAGATTGGATGCAACCTGAGCTCTGAGTTACCTGTCTAGTGGAAGATGCCCTGTCTGTAGTGACCAGGAGGGGCTGTTGGTCTGCCCAGAATGCCACGACCTCCCTAGAGAGGGTCTCCCAATACACAGCCCTCTGGGGCTCTCAGGCAGCCCTCTGGCCACTGGGAAACCTCAGCAAGATACAGCCCGTGGCTGCAAGTGATCAGCTCGGTGATCTCAGCTCAGTGACCTCAGCTCAGGGATCTCAGCTCAGGGATCTCAGCTCAGGGATCTCAGCTCAGTGATCTCAGCTCAGTGATCTCAGCTCAGTGATTTCAGCTCAGGGATCTCAGCTCAGGGATCTCAGCTCAGGGATCTCAGCTCAGTGATCTCAGCTCAGTGATCTCAGCTCAGTGATTTCAGCTCAGGGATCTCAGCTCAGGGATCTCAGCTCAGGGATCTCAGCTCAGTGATCTCAGCTCAGTGATCTCAGCTCAGTGATTTCAGCTCAGGGATCTCAGCTCAGGGATCTCAGCTCAGGGATCTCAGCTCAGTGATCTCAGCTCAGTGATCTCAGCTCAGTGATTTCAGCTCAGGGATCTCAGCTCAGGGATCTCAGCTCAGGGATCTCAGCTCAGTGATCTCAGCTCAGTGATCTCAGCTCAGTGATTTCAGCTCAGGGATCTCAGCTCAGGGATCTCAGCTCAGGGATCTCAGCTCAGTGATCTCAGCTCAGTGATCTCAGCTCAGTGATTTCAGCTCAGGGATCTCAGCTCAGGGATCTCAGCTCAGGGATCTCAGCTCAGTGATCTCAGCTCAGTGATCTCAGCTCAGTGATTCAGCTCAGTGATCTCAGCTCAGGGATCTCAGCTCAGGGATCTCAGCTCAGTGATTTCAGCTCAGTGTTTCAGCTCAGGGATCTCAGCTCAGGGATCTCAGCTCATTGATTTCAGCTCAGTGATTTCAGCTCAGCTTGCTGGAGTCTCCCAGGCCGACACAGAGAGAGGAGCGTCGTGTGGCGGCTCCACAGAGGCAGCTTTATTGTCCAGCAGCTCTGTGAATGGTGCCAGGAGTGACAGCTCCCTGGTGAACTAGGCTAAAGCTGGGGGTTTTATGGGAGAAAACAAGGGTGGCACCCTGGGGAAAACCCAGTGGGTTACAAAGAACCTGCATTGGACACCAGGGCATGGTGGGATACCTCACCATGACCGCAGAGGAAGGTCTCCTTCAGGAAGTCTCTCTCTGAGGAGGGGTTTGAGATAGGCCATGACAGCCTGCTCAAGGGACATCCCTCCAGGACAAAGGCTTGGCAAGCTATCTGCCTCCACACCTGCCTATGGCAGGGGAGCTGAAATAAGATGATCTTTAAGGCCCTTTCCAATCCAACCTTTCTATGTTCCTATGGTTCTATGATTTGAATGCCTTGCATTCTTGAATGCATTTGTCCTCAGAAGATCCTTATGAAATAGACGTAATTCCCATTTTAGAAGTGTGACTTGCAATACATGATGTCATGGTGGAGCAGGAAAATGTACATCTCCCAAGTCTCAGGCTAGCACCCAAACCACTCCACCATCTTTTTTCTTCTAGGGCTCATCACATGCAGCTCACAATGTTGTACATCTGCTGAGATTTTTTTCTATGCTAGGAGATCTGGGAAGCAAAATGTTCTGGATCTGTAAATCTCAACCTGAGTCTATCCATGAAACTAGAAATTTTGTAGGGTTCTTTTGTAGCATTTAATATTTTAGAGTTTAGAGTCATCCATAGGACTGTACTAAAAATATGTGGAAGAAAGAATGAGGTAAAAATTGGTGGGAAATTCATGGTGAAATCTAAAGTAGTTATCCACTACATATGTGTATTCTCCTGAACAAAACTGTTTGGTACCATGAGAAACATTGCAAGTGAATTTGTCAATTACTGTTACATTTTTCTGGACAATTAGTACGATCTTCAAGTAAAACTTCAAAGGTTTTAATCTGCACAATTGGTTTCATTCACTCTGACTTGTCAGTTGTAAGGAGGCTACTCTATTTTATACTAAACTACACCAAACAGATCAAGACCTAGGAAATGGAGAAGATTAATCCTTTATTGTAGCGGTTATCTTCAAAGCTTGTCTGAAAGATTTTTTTCCACAAAAGCCCCATCTGTGTTAGGATTTCCAGAGTGAAAAATGAATGTCTTTGATTGCTAAGATCAAGAAAGACTAATTTATCTATGGAGTATTGCTAGTCTGCGAGCACTGATGGTGCTGGGACTAAAACACACTCATAAATTTTCATTAAAACTGGAATTGTTGCTTATCCGCCTCATCTAAACCAAGTGTCTGCCTTATTTAAATATGCATAGGGCTGAGATACTCAGTATGAGACACACAAGAATAACATTTAATTTTTAAGAAAGCTTTCTGCTGTTAATGGCAGATCTTCATGGGAATCATATGAGAGCGGAGATGTCATTTAAAACTTACTGTTCTTCTGTGTCACCTTCAGGCACATTTTGCCAGATCTGAAATCTAGAGCAGTGTTGACACTGTTCTCTCACTCAGAGAGAATAGACCATTCATTCCTCCTCCATCACTCAGCAAAGCTGTGACAAGGTGAAGAGAAAAACATCACAACATTTCAGGGAGTCTGTCTTAGCCTTCTTCACAGGATGCAACACATCAGCGCAAAGAGGAGGACAGGGTGGTGTGGTACCTCCAGCACATGTATAGATTATTTTCAAAGTTTTATGTTTTTTCTTCTAGAAATGAATTCCCATTCTATGATGATGGATATTTTCAGTTTTAAAGGTACGAAACCAAACTATCAGATTACTGGCTACCAGATATGGATAACTGATCGTGTTGGCTGTTCCAGCAGCCTGTGATTTTATGTCTGTGCTTAACTCTGCCTTTCTAGCCTTTACTGTTACAGATGGATACTGGACTGCTGTTCCTAATGAGGTTGGAATAATAGACTCTAGAGATGGAAAAATACCAAATGGTCCATTTCCCTATAGCTGCCAAACAGACTTTATTAAAAAAAACATAGGCAAATATCTTCCATAGCAATATTTTACCATGAAATATTACACCCTCTTTATAGTCTGAGTGGAGAAAAGTAGACTTAACAGCTCCTTGGCTTAAGGTTTTGACAGTCTGTAAGCCTGGTATCCAAGAGTCTTCTGGTACCATTCACCTTTTGCTTTGAAGATTTGGAGCACATGGGAAGTTGGATAGGGCAGTTTGTAAAGTGTCCAGCTACTTCACCGTGCTAATAGAAAAGCTGTGAAAAAGGAGGTACCTTTATTGAATCACAGATGTGAAGCACCCAGTCCCACAAGTTGCTTTATTTATAACAAAGTACAAGGACTGTAACTTTGCAGGAGTCCCTGACATAGCTGTACCATGCATTTGCAGCTACAATGGTTGGGTGTGCTGAACTTGGATTCACAGCTGCTGTAATTTGGACAAAAGGGGTGCTTTTCTTCAAAATTATCCCCATCTGCTGACTGTCCTATTGCACACATAGCTACACTGTAGTTTCTGAGTTTCCTCAAAACTGATCTCAATATGTGACTCTATAAACCAGGAGTTTCAATATTGAAAGGTGTGCATGTTTGTGTGTTTTTGTAAATCTGGACTCTACAGAAGTAACTAAAATATCTTATTTAGGTTATTGAACCTGTAATGGAAAAAATGCCTTGCACACACTATAGTGGTTTAATTGGGATTCAATTGCTTGTACCCTTTCATGCTTTTAAAAGAAAAAATCAAAGAACGAACTGTAAAGCCAGATGTATATCTCCAGGGACTTAAATTGTTCAGTTTCCAGTGACATACTTTAATTCTCCTCCCACTCAGTAATTTTCCATTGGCGCAAGTTCTTAGGATAAGAAAGGGCAACTGACCCCTCCAAAATTACTCTTCTTACACTGAGTTGGAAACGATGAGATCTCACAAAATATGTAATCTAGTTAATTATGAGTTTATCTGCATTAATGTCTTGGAGATGAGCCAGAGGAAGGCTTCATTCTATGCATTTTTGCACATGCTTAGGTGCTTAGCCAGGTTTAGGAATTATTATAGGTACAGAATTACTGATGACCAAGCTTTTCCACTCTCTTACCTCTTCCTTCCCATCTCCTTTCTCCACATTGTTACTTAGATTTCAGTTAGTTCAGGTGCTCTCTGTTAGATTAATGTTTGCCTGAAAAAAATACCAAACCACAACAAAACCCAGCCCCAGAAAGCCTCACGCCAAAGTCTGGGTTTTGGTTCTGAATGTCTTTATTTCAGACAGTCCCTGTGAGAATGAGGTCCTGCTGCTCATGGCTTTGAGGCAATTTACCAACAGCTAGGTCTCCTCTGAGCACTGCCCAGATGGGCAGTCAGAGGGAAAGGAGATCTGTGCCCAGGTGCCTCAGGCCACCACAGACTCCCATTCTCCCAAAGTCCCCTTCGCCCCCCTGCAGTGGGAAGTCAGCTGCTTTATTTTGTGCTGCTGATACCTCTTCTGTCAGAGCAGGACATTGTGCCTTGTGGTGCAGGGCTTGGAAGGACCACTGTGCCATGGCCTTGTCTCTAAAGGTGTGTGCTTTGTGTCAGTAAAACCACTGACCCCTTAGCAGATGCAGATCAGCTGGTCTCTGGGGCTGGCCACTGGTGACCTGGGTTCTCCTGGTGGTCACAGTTCTGGGAACACGCTGTGCTTATCCAGCCAAGTAAATGGTCAGAGCCTCTGTGTGTAATGTGCAACATAGCAATAAGGTAGGGTAGGGATTTAAACCCAAAGGAAATAGCATCTCTTTATATGAATTGGAAGGGAGTTTGAAATGCCGGGGTTTCGTTCTGGTTTCTTTGTGGATTCACCTTCCTCTTTACTATTAATTTCTTATGACAGAATGAAGTTTATTGAGACCTTTCATTTCACTGATTCCTGCCCCAGAAGCAGAAACTCAGAATGAGGTAGGATCTATGCCAGCCTTAGTTTCTTTTCTCCAACAGTTGTCATCTGATTATTAACAGCCTTGAAATGCATACAGTTATATATATATATAGGAGAAACAGATACAAAGTATGGTTTCTACTAAAATGATCAACTTATATATATATTTATTATGGAAACCATGATCTTGCCTGTTATCATTGGTTTAAAATATGACTAATTGTTTGGAGAGACCAGCAGTTTAGTTGGATGGCTGGCTAAACACTGTAAGTTGTTTAAGAGTGAAGTAGTTGATTCTGATGATAAAATATGCTCAAATATTATTACAGTTGTGTGTTTGCATGAAAACGGAGGGGAAAGGTTCGGGTTGTTTTTTTAATTTTTCTCTTTTTGGCTGAGTTCTTGGTTTTCTTGGCCAACAAAATTGTTCCATGTCAATCTTATTTGCAAAGAAATTGTTCAATAGAGACCTGTAACAGATTACTAGAGCTATTGGAGTATTTTTGAGATCAGTGATGTTCAGTTAGAGACAGAGGACAGAAATTGCTTTTATTCAAGGATCTAACTAATATAATGAACCTAAACTGGTTATTAATTCTACTTACAAGAGAAGAAATTTGGAAACCACAGTATGGAAGACCATTCATATACATTCAGCTCCATTTCTGTTGCAACAAGGAGAGATTGATCTGTCTGTTTTAAGGCTATATTTTTCCTTTCTTATTCTAACTTTGAAAATCATATGGCAGAGAACAGGGGGATTTGTAATATTATATGTCTTTGAATATTTTTAATAAATAGTATTTCTCAACCCTTCTTTATTGAAGAATAATATAGTCTTATAAAATCTATGAACCTTTCTGTTTCCCTTTCTTGATTTGATAAAAAGGTCAGTAATAAGTAAGAAAATCTTTGGGAATTAAGTTAATCACTGTAAAATCCTAGCTTAATCTTGTAATCAGACAATTTGATTATATGTGTTGATAATAAAAATGTCTTTATGCCAGCCAGTAGGTCCTGCCAACCCATAAAAACTGGTAGCTGAGTGACTGGCTCCCATTGTTTTCTCCAGCAGGTGGTGATGCTTCTCAGCAAACCCCCTTCGAAACTGTGGGTTTGCCCGAAACAAGGTGTGTAATCATTTTACCAGCCACCTCCTGGTATTGTGGAAACCCTGGTGGTCTGTGGACCTTCAGCTGTGAAGCAGAGATGAAAGTGAGCAGAGCTCTGGCCTCTCACTTTTCTTGGTTTTCTCTCCTTCATAAAGTTTCTGCTTTTGAGCTTCATCTGGACAAAGTGGAGATGCATTTGTGCTGCTTCTTTACCAGGAACTGGGAAGCAAGTCCATTGTTTCCCAAAGAAAAAGGAAAACAAATGTAGGGCAGTAGAACAGTTTCCTTTCCTTTATTTTGCTAGGGAAGATGATGTGCCTGAGCCTTGGAAAAAGAATGGAGAATCTTGAAAGAGAGTGTTGAGAAGCATTTAGCATGCTGTTATCCTCAGGCCGTGGGGCTGGCTGCAGAAATTGAAGAAATGCAGATTAACTTTTCTATAAACCAAAGACTTTCAGGCTGCCTATAGTGGAACTCCGTTTTTTCAGCTGATGGCAGCAGTACCATTCACATAGCTCCTAGTGTAAACTAGAAATCAGAGTTCCTAGAGCTATGTTCAGAGATCATGTGTTAGTCATCTTCCACAGACACAGGCTTTATCCAGTCTTTAGCTGCCTTGATGAAATTGGCTACTTTCTGTGACTCTTCCTATTGAAAAATGAAGTCTAAGTTGTTGTCTCTAGTGTTCTGTAGACCTAGAAGTGAAACTGGAGCTTTAAATGTGCATTTCTACCTATGTCCTGAACATAAGAAGAGCTAAGTCCTGCAAATGAAGTTTACTGCTGGCTCAGTGTCTGAGTGGGGTTAAAAACGAGGCATTACAGTAACCTACTATTTGGAGTCTGGCAGTCTAAGTATACTCATCATTTCTTAATCTGTCCCTGGGTCTGGTTATAATTTTCATCTTGAGCAATCATATTGCATTCTGCATTTGCATTTATGTTTTCTTTTTCTATTGTTAAACCTGTTTTCATCTTACACGTTTTCCATTCTTCTGCAGCCCATAGCCAGTGACAGATGACAAGGTTCAAATGCAGAAGGTCAATTAGATCATCCAGTGTCCATCTCTGCCAGCACAGGATTATTGTTTTTGTGGTCTATTTGCTATTGTTTTGTCCAGCCAATTGCTAAATAGGTTCTGTGTATTCGACAAAGTTTTGCCACCAATAATACCCCACATGCCCTTAATTATAACAAGGGGATATCTGGGGTACTGTTGAGAGGTGGGAGGTGGTCTCTTGTGGTCAGAAAAATTATCTATTTTTTGATTCTTTTTCCTCAGTCCAGCTTGGGTACATTGTTCTGAAGCACATTCCATTAACTGGCAAGTCAAACTACATCAGCAGCACTGAGTCCTGCTTATCTCAATCCTTTCAGTCTAGAATACTCAGCAGAAACTAAGCATCCTTATTAACTCAGAGGCTGTTTTGTTTATTTGTTTGTGCCTGCATGTTTCCAGTCATTCTGGGCAAAGAGGTTTTCAGTTTGCTTCCCTGCAGTTTTAAATTGCAGTGATTTTTCTAGCAGGGAAACCTGTCTTAAAGAGCTAGGTAAGACACTAATGAAAATTACTTGCCTGCAGAAGGAGAGGTTCACTGGCAGTCCCAGAGAGAGAAATCTACTGGATCTGAGACTAGGAGTGATGCCATATTGAAAATTAGTGCACATTTATCTTAAATTTTAAAAAATCCTTAATACAA
This sequence comes from Anthoscopus minutus, assembly GCA_013399455.1. NCBI lineage: Eukaryota > Metazoa > Chordata > Aves > Passeriformes > Paridae > Anthoscopus > Anthoscopus minutus. Next base: position 59,699 of record VWYI01020202.1, on the reverse strand, counting down.
GTCTAAGCTTATATAATTCATGCTGGTTTCAAAATGTTTTGTTGGTTTTTGTTTTTTTTTCATGAAGTTAGATTGTTAGGATTATTCTTAATTTGACAATAAGAAGTATATTTAAATGATTTTAAAGCAGGTTCCTTTAGTACCTGAAGGTCTGCATACCAACCAAAATCAGTGGAGAGGTTGCCTGCAAGCAGTATACAGCTGTCATAATTATAATATTACCTAAATAGATCCTGCTCATGCAGAAGCATTTTACTCTTAGCTGCATAAAATTGCATACATATTCTTTGGGATAGTTGTTTCTTGGATGTATCAGCTAGTTTCACATTAATATTACTCTTATACACTTAATAAGTGGGGATAAAGAGAAGGTCAATTTCTGACAGAGTTCTGATACCAAAGAAATATACAGCTGCACTCTTCCCCAGGAGAGCAGAGTCTTCATTCACAAGGTAGCAAACAGAAGGAAAGATAATGAGAATCTGTCAGTTTTCCATGCCTCATACAAGGGTGACATCCTGTATTAGGGGTAAAATCCTGACAAAGAGCTGGCTATGAAATGCCACATTAATATTTTACAAAATTTGTCTAGATCTGTGCACTTCCTGTGGGTAATACAGGCAGCTAAGGGGTTGGTGTGTTAGTGTCAGGTGGGTAGATGTCTCACGGCACCTAAGTCCTGATTCCTAGGCACCCTTTAACACAGTTTAATAATTCCAAGTGCCAAGTCCTGCATTTTGGCCACAAAAACACCCTGCAGTGTTACAGGCTGGGGACGGTGTGGCCAGACAGTGCCCAGGCAGAAAGGGAACTGGGGGCGCTGGTGACAGCAGCTGGACAAGAGCCAGCAGGGTGCCCTGGTGGCCAAGAAGGCCAATGGCTCCTGGCCTGGATCAGGAATGGTGCGGCCAGCAGGAGCAGGGAGGCCATTCTTCCCTTGCATTCAGCACTGGTGAGGCCTCACCTTGAGTGCTGTGCCCAGTTCTGGCCCCTCAGTTTGGGAAGGACCTTGAGACGCTTGAGTGCATCCAGAGGAGGGAGACGAGGCTGGTGAGGGGCTGGGAACACAAACCCTGTGAGGAACGGCTGAGGGAGCTGGGGGTGTTCAGCCTGGAGAAAAGGAGGCTCAGAGGTGACCTCATCACTCTCTACAGCTCCCTGAAAGGAGGTTGTGGTCAGGTGGGGTTGGTCTCTTTTTCTGGGCAGCAGCTGACAGAATGAGAGGACACAGTCTCAAGCTATGACAAGGCAAATCCAGGTTAGATATTAGAAAGAAGGTTTTTACAGAAAGAGTGATCAAGTACTGGAATGGTCCGCCTGGGGAGGTGGTGGAGTCACCATCCTTGGATATGTTTAAAAAAAGACTGGATGTGGCACTTGATGCCTTGGTTTAGTTGAGGTATTAGGGCATGGGTTGGACTCAATGATCTTGAAGGTCTCTTCCAATCTAGTGACTCTGTGATTCTCTGATTCTGTGACTTCAAAGACCATGCTGTCCACCTCAGCTTCTGTCTGCTGTGCTCATGGCAGCTGCAGCCAGTCTTTTCAGAGCCCTGCTCATCTCCAAGTGTTTGCAAAGCATGTTCTCAAAGGAAGCACATCTTCCCCCAGCACAGCTGTTTGCTGGCCTTCACACTTTTCCTCAGACTGGGCCTTGCTTCTCCCTGTACAGTTGCTGGGGGAGGGAGAGTGTGAGGGGTGAGCTTGCTTTGATGTCAGTGCTTGTGCAGCAGTCGGCACCAAGTCCTTGCTGCAGATCAGGCAGCATAGGGGTTTGAAGCAGGTTCTCCTTCTCTGTTAAAATGACCTAGCTACTGAGATACTGGATGCAATGGGGGGTGAGGAAAAAAGCAAAATATCTGCGACAAAGACTTAACTGAGCTTGAACTCTTTTCCCTCAGGAGGAGGTTCTGGCCAAGCAGAGATATTTTTGCTTTCTGTGACTGTGGTCCCATTCTATTCTTCTGTGGTTTCTCCAGGCCAGTGTGAATAACTTCATACTCAATATGCTGGTTTCTAGGAATACTCCTCTAAGGCACCTAGTTCTCCCCGGGAGTTGTATCTTGGCTGTCTAATTCTTGGCTGAGGAGTCTGCTAGGCAACAGGAAATCTGCAAATTAAAACATTGCAACATCTAAGTCCCTGGCTATACCCCAGCTTTGCTGGAGGACCAGTTTTCATCTGTCTGCCTATGAAAAAATATGGTCAGATGTATATCATTTCTCTTGCATCATTTAAATGATTCCTCATGTTTCCCACTGGCTATTATTTTTATTACCCACATGCAGTCACTTTGCTGCTTATTTTGTTAGTTGTAATGCAGCCAGTAGCACTCTTGTTTCTTGATCCCCCAAAATGTGTGGTGAAGGTCCCATATTAACAAAAGCTGCTTGAAGTTAAGTGGGTGTAGTCCTCCAGCTTCTGCTATTTTGTGGTAGGAGCTGGACCAACTCATTTACTCAGTGCAGAGATGGACTGTCCTTCCTGATTTACTGGGCTGGATGGCTTCCGTTCCTTTGTCTTTTCCTTATAAAGATTTTGGAAGGGACTGTGCTCTGAGCCACTTGCTGACAACAATCAATATGATGCTAGTCATCTTCACATCTTCTCCCATTTGCTGACCACTCCAGAGTCCTCTCTTTATCAATCTGAGAAATGCTTCTCTTCCTTCCCCCGCAACATAAGCCCACAGCTCACTAAAAGCAGCACTAACCTGGTGTTAGGAGGGAGCTTTGCCACTATCTGCATCCTCTTTGAGAAGACAGTGTAATCCAGTGGTTCCACGGCCAGAGCCAATAAATTGCAATATTTATTCCTAGGGATACTTTTTAGTGTGGCCACAAGTGTGTGTGCCCTCTCCTATTATTTGATATCTCCGTCCTTCCGTAACAGTATGACACTCAGCACTACGCAGGATTTTCTTTCAGATGACATGCAGGCAGAAATGTGAATCACTGATACTCTTTCTCATTTTCTGATGTTGACACCATAACCCACATTGCTCTGCGGATCTTTCATCAGCCTTCCACACCTGCATTTTAAAAATCTTATCAGAGAATCAGTGTTGATGTGCAGGATTTCTTGGCAATATACTATTGAAACCCTGGAGCGGGGAGCAGAGCACCTCTGCCTGAAGGTGTTTTTGTCATCTACTACACAGAGAATCTGTATTCAAAGACTGGCTAACTGGCTCAGTTCTTAACTCTGATGGTAAAGTAAGGCACACCCTGAAGGACTAAGAATATATTTTGTAGAATCACAGAATGGTTTGGGTTGAAATGGACCCTAAAGATTATTTAGTTCTGTCCCTCCTGCCATGGGCGGGGACACCTTTCACTAGACCAGGTTATCAAAGCTCCATCCAGCCTGCCCTTAAACACTTTCAGGGATGGGGCATTCACAGCTTCTCTGGACAGCCTGTTCCAGTGTCTCACCATCTGCATGGAAAATAATTTCTTTCTCATATCAAATCTAAACCTACCCTCTTTGAGTTCTGCCTGCTTACCCAGTCTGTGGGACACATGGTTTGAACACACACACACCTTTTACCAGGGAGAACCAGGGCTGTTTAACCCATCTGCTAACAGAAAAGGGGTTAGAAAGCTTTATGACTATGGACTTCAGTCTCTCCATTGCAGATGTCATCCTTAGGCTCAAGGATTTAATTATCACGTTCAGAGGAAGCAGTGGAAGAGGCAAGGCTGTCTTTCCAGGCTGCAAGACCTCTCTGGTGGCCATGGAGATGTAGTTCCCATGCTCCTGCTGTGTCAAATCTTTAACACAAAGGCAGGAACCCACTTCTCCCTCTCCCAGGTGACTGTCACAAATACTTCTTTAGTTCACATAACACAAGGGTATGAATGTGAGGGAATGCCCTACAGAATGGAGGGAACACCCTGTTTTGGAGAGGTAGGATGTGGGAAGGGAGGAGACACTGAACTGAGATCAACGTCTTGCAAGAGGAAGGTGAATCATACCTGTTTATGCTAAAAATGTATGCAGCCTGTGCATACACTGTGTCAGTGCAAAGCTGGACCTCTGTGTAGCTGGGAGACAGATAAATTCTGTATTTGGAAGGACTTGTCCTGAGCCACAGGAATAAAAGCTTGTTTACAGAGCACATGGTAAGATTTACTGAGCATTGTCACTATTAATAGCATGAACCTATGTAAGAATTTACTTCTTTCTAGATGACAGTTCCCTGGCCCAGGCTGAGACTCCTGGACTGTCATCAAGGACTCTGTTATGGATAACATATTAACAGCATTGCTTCAGATGATTTCTGATTACAGCTCTCTCTTTGTTCCTTCCCAGTTTTCTTTTCCCAAGTCTGCTCATTTCCACTCTGCTTTCCCCTGTTCTTCTGGCTGTTCAGCTGCCAGATTTCTAGTCTGTGTTCTGCTCTGTAATCACTGCACCCAGGGCCAGCCATGAGATCCCAAAGAAAGGCAAGTGTTGGGTTCCCACTTGGGTGGCACCACAAGCAGCCCCAAGGGGAAAGGGAGCCACAGCCTCTCCATTCTAAGAGGTGAAAATCTGGCCCTGTATTTGTGTACTAGAGCTGCAGGCTCCTGGCTACTGTCACTGAGTGTTGAACCAACCAGGAAAGCTTTAAAATATACATTGGCAGATGATTTGCTTCAGAAATTGTGTTAGATTTAAGGGTGTGGAAATTCCTTCATTATTGGAATTCCCCAAACTTCAGCAGTCAGCAGATTTGCTAATAATATTTGTGACAACAGGGAACCTGTGCGGGATTAAAATGAGGCTGGAGGTAGAATTAACCCAAATTCCTGGCTTTTGTCTGTTACAAATAATGCTGCACTATTGAAGTTTTCATCTTAGGGATTTTAAGAATCACAGCACTATTACCAAAGGTGATGGGAACAACCTTGCACTGCCCTACAAATTCAGCTGACTAAACTAGAAGGTCAAGCTGCATAATTAGATTTAATCTTTCCACAGAGTGGTATGTAAAGTGCATTAGGAGAAATAGTTTGATTTCAGATGCCATCTAAATCCACTGATTTTAATAACTGGACAAGTGCTGAGTCAAAGACCTGTATTTTCAGTTTATCACCAATTTTTTTTGCTATTTCCTATACAAATTTGATTATATAATGAGTGTTGAGACTTTGTCCTGGAGCATACGTGCAGAGCTGGCTGATTCCAAGGACAGGAACAGGATACGTGCCTTCAAAGGCATCAAGGGGATGCTTCATTTACTTTACATAAATCTCAGTCTTTAGTGACTCGAGAGAGAACACTCAAATACTTAAATGAACATTAGTCTTGAACATGAAGTTTTAATAGTGCACCTTTTAAGTTTGTCATCAACCTGTATAAATTTATAACAGATGAGAGTCTGTGCACAATGCGTTAACTGCTTTGAAGTGAAAGCCTGTTCCACAACTGAGGAATCCACACTCAGTTCCCTAGATCCCAAAGAAATCAACTCCCCAGCTAGAACTTGCTGGGAAAAACTAATGGTGAGCAGGATGGATAAAAGTATTGCAACTATATGTATACACTTTAGGAGCAACAGCTTCAGCTTCCATGGTAATTTTGCTTTTAGCTTTCTGTCAGTATAATGAGGAAAGAAAAGTCTGTTTTTAACTACAGCATTAGTTTTTTAGGCTAAATGTTTGTTGCATGTCAAAACTGAAATCTTTGTTGGTGGAAGTGACATACTCACTGGACACATTTGAAAGCCTTAGAATTCAAAACAATACCAGAATAGTTTAAATATGTATTAAGTCCAATATACTTTCAATAGCATGAAATGTGTAATAGAGCCACTTTTGGTTTGATTTCAAAACAGACAGCTTTTGTTTTCCATCTGAAACCGCACACCGTTGTAGTTGGGTGACTTCCTCACAGGGTAGGATGGAAAGGAGCCATGGAAGTATAAAAACCCCCTTGCAGTCTCCTGTGAAACAGCTAATAAAGGAAATCCAAGCATGGATGATCTTAGGTGCTTCTGCTGTCTGTGGTGGGACACCTGTGGGGCCAGCCGGGACCGGGAGCAGGGATGCATCCCTGGAAGTCCCTGTCTCTGGGTCCCTGCAGCAGCTAAATTGGAAACAGAAATGCATTGTCATGTCACCCGGATGCTCTGCCTCCAGCCAAATGGCAGACAGAAAAAATGCTACCAGATGGTCTTATGTTATTAATATTGTTATTATTGTTATTATAAATAATATTCCATATTGGCTGGCATTCAGTCCTAGCCCATCTGGAGTGCACATGCTTGGGAGGAGAGCCCCAGCAGCCTATTTGTCCCCCAGTTCCCTGCACACCTGTAAAAGAGGCTGGGCAGGCCCCCCTCTCTGTGCTGGAGGACAGAGGATGAGGGGGCTGCCCTGTGACAGGGTGCTCCCTGCCCTGCTCCCCTCCCTCTGCTAGCTCTGCTGGCATCCCAGCAATGCTGCCTCAGCCAGGCCTTTGTTCCACTTCTCTCTTTCCAGCAGGGTGGGATTCTTTCCCCACGGCTCTGTTTTGGGAGCTTTGTATTCATATGCAACCCTGGGTTTATATGATGAAGTCAAGGTCTGCTGATGTTCCTCTTGCTGGACACATTGCAGTAGGAGGTGCCAGCCTGATATTCCCATGGTCTGAAGCACCTCTGGCCAAGGAGGCTGAGGTGCCACTTCAGTGAAAAGTTCTCTGGCTAAACCTTCCAATCTAATGTTACACCAGGAACTCCTTAAAAATGTTTCTAACTGCTCCCCCTGCATGTTAAAAAAAAGGACTGGTTCTCTAGGTGAATATGGAGGGTATGGCACCACTCCAGTGCGGATTTCACCAGAAACTTCAGCATCTTCTGTCTCAAGAGTGCAGCAGCTACCGAGCACTGAAAGTGCCAGACTTGCTGGAGTGGAAATTATCCCATTATACCCATTTAGGCCAACTGTCTAGGAATGCAAGAATGAGAAAAAAAATTACTGCATGAAGTGATGACAGTGGTTCATTAAAAATAATAAAATGCTAGGATACTATTAAGTATGGCAGTATGGCATACTAGTATTTGTGTATATCTAAGCTGAGGAAACAAAGATCCAGTATAAATAGATGGAACTTTATAAATGGACTTTTGTGGTCACACTAGCTGTGCAGTAAGACAATGTATTTTTAATTATTACATTGTGGTGACATACAGAATTAGTAAAGCACTTCCCCGGCAGATGTTGTGTCTGTCACTAGATGTTTGCAGCCACCAAAAAGTGAAGTACAATCCTCTGAAGATCACGTTTGCCTGAGAGAGCTGTACACACGGTACACGTCCCTACGTGTAGTTCTGTGCCCAGGCAGCTGAGGGCCCAGTGCAGCTCTTAGTCTCCCACCACAGGTCACAATTCCCAGCTAGAGGAGCACAAACCCACTTGTGGTCCTGGTACTCTTGGCTAGAAACAGAAGGAGTGGAGAGTCTGGCAAAGAGCAATGCCCACAGTGGCTGGAGAGTCAAACCTTGACCAGGGACACCCTGGCCAAAACAACCAGCTGTGTTCTGGGTGAAATCTCAGCTGTTCTGCACACAGGAGCTAGCTACAACCACCACAAAACAAGTCATCACATCTGGCTTCAGTTGGTTTGGGTCTGTACTGAAGCAATTCCTTTGCCATGGCTTCAGTAATGATCATCAGTCTTCATCTCACTCTATTAGAGCAAGGCTCATCCTATGCAATGGGATGTCCATGTGTTCTGGAGTGTTTTCTTTTCTGGCTGAAAGGTTTCTCAGGACAGAACAGAAGAGTTTTGTGAAACTGGCTAGGGGTTTTCTGTCTGTGATTACATGGAGATATTTGGGCTTCTGAAAGTGCAAAAGTTGTAGGGAAGGGGCTGGGGTTGTGCACAGCCCCTCCATGCACACCATGAATTTCCCAAGCAGGTCATGCAGGTGCTGCCAGCCAGAAGCCTCCTGGGAGCAGTGGAGGCGCTCACAGGTCTGTGGCTGCAGACTAAGACCTTCATTCCTCTACAGAGCAATGGCTTGGTATTTCTTCTTTCCTCCCACGCCCCTCCTTTTCCTTTTGCACCCCTGGGGAACAGAATCAACCAAGTATGTATTGGTGGAAGTGGCTTTTTCAGACACCTCACATTCCCCCAGCATGCCTCTGGAAAACAAAACCAGTGCTAGTCTGAATCCATAATGAAACAGCAGGAGACCTTTTCTCTATGAAATCCACAAGGCATTGCCACTGGTGTGAATGAGTCACAAACTTCATGCTTGACACCTGAGAGACATCCACTCATCCTATGGAAAAGAGAGAAGCAATTAGTCTAAACTATGGGCAAACGAAAAGTTAAGGGTGTTTTCCCTCTCTTTATTTCCCTACTGTTTTAGAACCCAGCAGTTTTCTGACCCAAATGGAAAATAAAGATCGTTTCTGTATTCAGCTTTTTTTTTTTAAATTTTTTTAGGCACTTATAAATCTTGCTAATTAGCTGTAGAAATCATAAAAGCTGGGCATAATGTTTTAATCATAAGCTCCTCAGGACACTGATGTTCATGTTGTTCCCTGGATCCTCATTTCCATGTACAAAATACTGTGCCCATAACACTTTGGCAGCTCATCTCTCATGCTAAGGATATTTTCAAAAGAACTGTTATTTCAATAACTAAGCCACAAGCTTACACCTGTAAAAAATAAAAATAAGAGAATAGCAACATGCAGTGAAAGGTCCTTGAACGGGTGAAATATTAAAGCTTCTTCAAAGTAATTAAAGACAGGTTTCAATTATAAAGCCTGGCTGACAGATCAGTGAAACAATTTTCTCGTTTCAAAGAAGCTAAAGAAAAGTTCCCCAGTCAGCAGCTGAGGAGGATAGAAATCCATAAACAGCACAGTTAGATACCAGTGCTAACACTTTGGGAATTTCTGAGGCAATACAACAGGTCCAAGGCATCATGGACACAGCTGTGAAATCAAACCTCGCTTGAATTCTTATCCCAGTCACCATAAACGAGGTCAGCATCTGCTAAGACACTGGATAATAATAGCTTGATTAATTATACATTTTGCCTGTAATTTATTCCAGATCAGCTTTCCTAGTGGCAACGAAGGAGGGTATTTTCCAGTTCTTTTATGTTCCTGTGATTAGTGAATAATGTCCTTGGTGTATGTGAATGCATCTAATTTTCACTTTTGACTTTAATGCAATTTAACATCATCAAAATAAATATTATTCTTCACTTTTCCAAATTTTGTTTCAGTGCTTGTAAAGTAAATATTTTGCTTAAGAATGTGGAAAGCCGGTGTCTGCTTACTGAAGCTCTCTCTGAGGGGCAGAAGGAGCCAATCCCTCTATCTCAGCAGCTCAGGATCACCCAAGAGAAGATGATGCTTCTTTCACGGTGGACAAGACTCTCCTAACCTGTGGTAGAGGAGCAGGGTGGATGCTCAGGGATACCTGCTTTAGCCACTCTATCAAATTTGCCTTAGATTCAGCCCAAACAGTAAAGGATGAAGGAGTTAATGGTATAAAAGCTTTATTTTTTTCTACCTTTACACGAATTGTCAAACTACACTCATTTTTGAGCCACTCAGTCTCATTCCTTTACTGCCTTCATGCTGACAATGTCAATCAAATTTCTGAGCAGCTCAGAGCTCCTGAGCTTGACCTTTTGGAATCCTCCACTTCTGCAGCAGCATAGCTGAGGTGTCACAGACCTTTGGTGGTTATTTCTCATACACTAAGACTGTTTGCTGGCAGTGAATTGCAGCTGCAATGGAAATCTGGAAATAATGTGAATATGGAAAACACATAGGACCTGGTCTGCTCCGAGTGTATGACTCCAGCCAGTGCTGGGGTAGGCTTAGGTGAGTCAAGGGAAGATCTGTGACTGTTCCCTTGGTCAAACAAAAGCACCTCTCAAGATAGATGAGCTACATTTGCTGAAAAATTGGATGAAAAAGTCACTGATCATGAGTTTCTGGTTAGGTCTTATTTTCTGAGCTGTTTTCAAGAAAAAGTGAAAATTGAAAATTGGCAAACCTACAAGATCAATAGGGTTTACTTAAATGACTCACCAATTAGCATGTCTGTGGCTTTTAGTAACATTGTATTCTTGCCAATCACACTGATTTAAACTCTCCTCTCCTCTCCTCTCCTCTCTGAACCTCTCTGAACCTCTCTGAACCTCTCCTCTCCTCTCTGAACCTCTCCTCTCTGAACCTCTCCTCTCCTCGTCTCTTTCTTCCTTTTCTTCTCTTTCTCCTTTTTCTCTTTTTTTTTCTTTTATTTTTTTCTCCTTCTCCTCTCATCTGCTCTCATCTCCTCTTGTCTCCTCTCCACTGAATTTTCTATTTGATATCTCTCTTTGAATTATCTATTTGATATCTCTCTAGTGCCCTGCAGCACTAGTTGCATGAGAACTGAAACAGATCAAGGAGAAATCAGCAATCTCCTGTGTAACCAATATTTCTTATTTCACATTCAGTGGTCTGCAGCGAGTAAAGGGTCTTAAAAGCATTTTTTAGAGGATCAAGTAAGAGTGTGGTCAACACTGCTCTTCTGTCTCCGAGTCTGACTGACAGAGCAAGCCTGTTACTGTTTTGGAGTTAGCCCTAGCTACTGTCATCCGCACCTTGTCCCCTTGCGGCTCCCAGGAGGCAGGGGAGGAAAAGGTGCAGGAGCAGCTGGCCTCGCCACCTGGGTGGCTGGGCTGGGGCCGGCAGGCTGGCCGCGCACAGATTAACTTGCGCAGAGTCTCAGATCGAGTATAAATTCCCAAACTGAGCTGAAACATCTGCAAATAGCTGGGAGTTTGCGTGCTCGAGAGGCCTGTCCCTGTTCCTGACTCTGTGTGTGTTCATCCATCCCATTTGACCTCGCTACCCAGGAGAACGAGCCGCGGGCGCGGGCTCCTCCAGGAAGCTCCCGGTGCTTTCGCGCTGGCACACGAGGCACGCAGCAGCCTCACGCTGGTTCTGCGAGCGGAGATGCGGCCACCAAACAGCAGTGCCCGTGCTCTGGGCCCCTCCGGCTCGGGGCTCCGGGGATGCAGCCCCGGCCGAGGCGGCCGCGCTGCCTCACCTGGCGCTCGCCGAGTGCGAGGCGGAGCCGCCCGGCCGCTCATCCCGGCGGGGAAAGCCGCTCCTGTGTCTGAGCTCTTGCTCAGCCTCAAACACGCCAGATTTGTTGGCCTGACAGGCACACTCCAAACCGCGTTATTCCTCATAGGCTTCTGCAGAGGTTATGAGCCTGGAGAACATGTGGTTAAAAATGAACCAGGCCATGTATTTGCATGGGTTTATTTTATTATTTTCCTCTCCTGGTGCATACTATTATTTTATTTGCTACAGAATTGCCTTTGGCAATTAGATGGACACTTTTCTGCCTGTGAGAAATCTAAAGAAATTAAAAGTCTTTGAGGGGCTTAAACACCATCTTGTGTTTAGCTAAGATGAAGCAACCTGGACTAAGATGAGTTTATACACAGGCACATAAAGCTCCAGGGTGGTCTTAGTGGGTCTGCTGAATGCACCCTTCATCTGCAATGCTCCAGCCACATTTCCTGCCGTGAGTTTGCACAGGTGTCTGCATAACTTAGCTTCCAGTGTACTTATTTCTTGAGATGAGACACCAGAATGAAAAAAATCACATTACACCAGCTTAGCCTGAGATCAGTTTGCCGAGCTGACAGTCAGGGGAAAACCTCTGGTGAACTGTGCACATCTGACACAAGAGTGGGGAGATCATCAGGCTCTGGACCCCTCAGGACCATTTATAGATATGTGCTTTTCAGGCCTGACCTGCCCTGAGCATGACATAAGGGAGCCCACACAGTGAGTCAGTGTTGGAACTGAATTCCTGGCGTGCAGTCCTCTGCTCACTCTGCTAAACCACACTGAGATTAAACCAACAGAGGCAAAGAGGCAGCCTGGATATAAGGGAATTTAGCAGGGAACCTGCCTTGACTTATTAATGGAAACTTTTGAAAACAGGCAGCAGCAGTAATTTTATTATATTTTTTTTCCCATGCTGAAACAATTTGTGTGCAGTAGAGTCATTCCCTGGAAAAACATTTCTTTAATTTATCTTCTTTAATTATCACTCTTCTTTAGCAGCATCTGGTTCTGATATTTTATTAGAAAGTTTGCATGTTTAAACCAGGCTTGGGTGGTATTTAATTTTTTCTTGTTTCCATTTTCTCCTGTGCTGGTACTTCCCGTGGTGGGAAGAGATTGGCTTTGCTTTTTCACAAGGTATAATAAATCACACGGCCATTCTATTTAACATCATTATTACCATGTAAGCATGCTCAGAGACATATCCTGCAGGTTACGTGGTGTATTTACCTGAGGTTAGAATGCCAAGCATTACAAACAGCAGACTGGGTTCCTGTTGTGAAGAGATGCACGCTGCTTATGGCAAGCTGTACTTTCTACCCAAGATCTTAGCATTTGACTGGTGGTGCTGAACAGCTTATGATGTCCAAAACAAAGACTGATTTTTGAGAGGACTTCTTAAAATTGGGCCCCTGTAATATTTCTCAAGTTGTGCTTCCAAAGAATGAGGCACTTGACATGAAGCTCCCAGCTGAAATTTTAAGCTGTAGCTTCTATAAGGGATTGTGGACAGAAGAAAGACTGATGCTCTTATGGGCAAGTTCTTCCTTTTGTTAGTAGTGCTTTTTGAGAATAGGTGCCTGCTAAGGGGACTATCTAAGTCTATCTAAGGTTCACAAACCTTTTGTTTCTGTTGCTCATTCTTTCTTCAGTTAAATGTCATTTTATGATCGTATATGACCTTCTTTAAAGTAACTCACCAGTGTTGCTGGTGGATTGGTGAGAAATCATCTCTCAGATAAAGATAAATTCAACTGTAGCAGGAAGATACCTGTTTTTCTGAACAGGAGGAAAATGTCTTATAGAGAATTGCAGATCTAAGCTATCACCACTTTGTATCAGAAAGGATTAAGATAAGATCATGATGTCAGATATTAAAGGAGAATTTTAGACAGAAATAAAGAAGAGCAGATCTCAGTTGAAGGTTTTCAGCACCTACAGTATATTGCATTTTCCTTCCTGTGACATCTGCTTACTTAACATGTGGTGTATGCTTAGTTCGTGGTCTGCCTGTTTTCCCTATCGTGCAATGTTTTCTTCTGGTTAGATGGAATTATGGTCTGTGTGGTAAGGCAAAACTACAGATGACCTAGAAGTCACTTGTCCTCGTATACATAAGCTACTGAGTCTTTGCTGTTGTCCAGCAAGGGCTCTGTCTTGCTGCTGCACAACTACAATGCCCACAGGAGCCTGGATGAAATTTCACCTAAATTAGCAATTTGGTTTTGGAAGAGAAGAACTGCTAATCTTGAAAGGCAACATGGACAAGACAATGCTGTGCAGATATGGCTCAGATGATCATGAGCAGGGCATGCATTAGTACTTCTTGTTACTGCCCTGGAACTGGAAGACAGGAGCTGAGCAGACCTGGCACATACTCTATTGCAATGTAATGCAAGATCACTAATATGCTGATAGCTTAAGTATGAATTCAGGTGACTTAAACAAGCCTAGTTTACACATTTGCAGTAGAGCAGAGGATACTAGGCCCTGCTGAAGATCATTACTGTTTCCAGCACCAGCAGGCAGTGCTTTCTCCAGGTGGTGAGAGCTTGCCCTGTTGTGTCTGTTCAAGTTCTCAGACCAAGACTGGCAGCATTTTTGCCCCTCTAGTGTGTGATGGGCCACAGAGCCCACAAGAGAAAAAGACAGGTTGGGTCAGACATCAGGCACTGTCTGATGCTCTCATTGGCTTGAGACATAAGGTAGAGACAACTGCTGGTATCTGAACTGTGTGGGGCTCACATCCATAGTTTCAGCAGTTTGTTGCTAGAAACTGGGTCTTGGCCTCACCTTGGACATTGAGCCTTGGCCAGCCAGGGCACGTTTCAAGAGTCTGGGTCTCAACTTTCCTTGCGTTGCCAGAGATTGTAATACAGGAAGGAAAGGTTTCACCAAAAGCCATGTTTGGATGCCTGTGGACTTTTCCTCAAGTATAGTGTGACAAATGATGCCCACAAAATGTCAAAACCACTTTCTCAAAACTATAGTGTTGTTTCCTTTTCCAAAAAGCATTTACAAAATGAGCAGTTCTTCCCCATCCTCCAAATTATCCACAGCTCTGCCCCTTTGGCAACTGAGGCAGGTCTCTGCTTCTGCAGACACTGCAGCGAGTGCCTGAGTCTCGGTCTGGTGCCCCTGAACAGCTCCCCAAGATCTCCTTGGCTCTGAAAAGAGAGTCCTGCTGATGCAGCCAGAGTTCATTTGTGCTTCTCGCTTGTCAGACTTTTGGCTCTGTCTTTCCCAACCAGTTCACTAGGCCCTGCAGGAAGCTGAACCAGACTCCTGGGAGCCCATGACTTTCCCATTGTCCTGTGTTAACTGCAAGGCTGGCTGAGTTCAAGCCATTTTTCTTCCTTTCTGATTGTTTTCTTTACAGTCTGCTATTAAGCATAACCCAAATATTTGGGCCATAAACAATTATTAGGCCAGTGCACACTGTTAAAATTATGGGATAGCTCTGTGTCTATCACACCACGCACTACACAGCTAGATATGGAACAGGCTGCTCCTTGTCCATTACATATGCACATGAACCCAGGACATTAACATGTGGTGCAGCACAATGAATGCAGGGTGATGCCTGCCCCGACACCTGTGCTCTTCTGGTCAGTCTAAGCAAGCTACAGCTTCAGGGATGTCCCCCTAAAAGGTTTTATTATGAAGATTTGAACTGAGGCCATGTGGCAACGCTAAGGTTTGGTCTTGGCTAGTTTTATCTTGTTTCACTTATTTTGGAACAACTTTGAAGAGATCACCCAGGGCTGAGGTCAAGTACAAACAGGCAGCAATTCAGTTTAATCAAGGATGTAACACATTGGCAGGGGAAGGTTGTCTTCTTTTGTCCAATGGACTGTATTAGACAGATGACATCAGAGTGTCATTGCAGTGTCTAAAGAACATAATTGTTTTATCTGGGTCAGGAGAAAACCACATCTCCAGACTTTTTGCTGGATCTTTACAGGTAACTGAAAAAGAAAATGTGCATGGAGGCTAATGTGCTCTTCCATCTCTAGCTGAGTCCCATCCCTGCTACCTTCTAGGAGGATGGCCCATTTTTTGTGGGGGTAGTTTTATGGGGAATGTGGAGAGAGGAAGGCATTATGGAGAGATTAGAAATCCCACTCAGGCTGAAAACAACCTGGTCTCTGACCCAGAGGGGACAAGAACTGCTCCAAGACATTCTTTCTGTCCCAGATACCCCATCTTGGGGACCAAGAGACTTCATCTTCCTAAAATGCCAAAAAAATAAGTTTTTGCATGGATAAAGCCACTGAAATAGAAGGGAGAAAAGCCTCCCTCAGAAAGGTATAAAATCATCATGCAATTATCAAGCTGTATTTCTTTTTCTCTGTGCTGTGTTCTTCACTTTTCATGGATGTAAACTTGGCCTTGTGGTTGAAATGGCAGCAGCTGTAAACTCCAAAGAATAAATTCCTCCACGCTTTTTTAATAAGCATCTACCCTCATCAGCAGACAATCTGCATGGTTCAGCTGAGTTTCTAATTGTCCAGTACTTTCATGCACGAAGTACAAGCTATGGTTTCCCAGGCTTGTTTTAGGGCACAGCACTCACCCATTAGAGGGAAATTTTTCCATATTGCTCACTGACAGGATATGGAAGGAGTGAATATTTTGCTGGAAAGACCTGGGGTTATTCCCTAACAAATTGAGTGTGGTATCTGTGGTTTGGCATGAACATCAGCACTGATTTATCTCACTGTAGCCCAGAATCACCGTGGGCTATCTGACTGCTTCAGCCAATACACAGGAAGGTTAGTGCACTACTTTCAAGTATTTTTTCTCTTGTGTTCTATTGATTCACTCCCAGGGGTATTGTAGAACTGACTCTTAGTAAAGCACACAGTCCTCTCTTGCTCTGCTTTTCTTTTCAGCCATTTTCAGCCCTTCTATGTCTGAAATTAGGTGGCTTAGGCCAGAGGCCCCTGGCTCATTTACAGCTTATTTGGCAAGTACCTGTTTTTACTGTTGAACTTTCCTTCCCTTTCCATTCTTTTTAATAATTTTCTCTCTTAAAACTAAATGATTGGGTGCTGCTGAATCCTGATTATATTGCTTTTGGGTCCTGAATCATACCTTCACAAAATTGTGGAAGAGTCTTCTATGTCCTGGGCTTCCAAAATCAGTAACAAACAAAAACAACTTTTACATTAAATCTGAATGATGTGACTTTTCTGAGGCTGACTTCGGGATCATAATTCCTGATTCATGTCTGATCAATGCCATGGCCTATGATTTTGGCAAGTTCCTGAATACACTGAAAAGCCATCAGAATCCATCTGCCAACCCACTGATCTGCTGAGGCACTTCTCTTGTTCTTGGATCAATAGCAATGGATTTCTTTTTCAAAGGGGCCACTTTCTACTTCTTCCTTATTCTCTTCTAACTGTTCTGGACAAAATAAAGGCACTGGCCTTAGCACTGGGCATCTGATCCCAACAACCAGTACCTCTCTTTGTAACTGAGAATATAGCTTGTTGCTTCAATAAAGCATCTTTGCAGATACTATGTAGGTGAGCTTGGGGAACACAGCCATTTGGAAGGCTAGTAGTATGTTTTGAATTAAGTTCCTTACCTTACTGTCCCTTAATATATGTGCATGGCCTGACTTTTAGTAGAGATTTTTAAGAACAGATTCAACATCCTCTCTCAGCTGTACTCAGCCTGCCTCATACTGGCCCATGGAACAAATGGCTTCTTGAGATCCCTTCCAGCTTTATTTCTGGGATGTTTATGGCTCTCACTTTACAACAACACACTACGTAAAAATATTAGCCTGTGTTTTACGTATGCTGCCTTTGAGGTTGTTTTTACAAACTGGACCCCTCCCCAGGCAGGACACCTCTGGCTGTTTCCAGTCTATATATGGGGAATGTCCTCCAGCTCAAATTGCTTCTTTTATGCCTGCTGTACAGCAGTTGTTTAGTTGTTTTTTGTCCTTTTGGGTGTCCTCTTATGCATTCCAATGTGCAAAATCAGCTTCTTATTTTCCTGGTTCCCTTCTTAGTAGCTACAAGATGTCTCGTAGGTCAGTTTGATAGTGCTGAACAAGAAAAAGAGAAAGCTTTCATGCAGGTCTCTTTAATTTCTCTGAATGTAACCACTTCTGGGGATCCAACTCTGCTATTTTAGGCAGATAACATGGTAGATATTATCCCCTAATAATGGATGGATTGTTCAAAAATCCTGTTTTTACTTTGTTGGATCATTGGGAGCCAGTACTGATGCAGTAAATCTTCACAATGACACAAATAATTCCCACGTGGGATCAAGTAAAATCTGGAGGATTGCTTTGGATCTATTCTATGGCTCAAGATAGAGATGTTGAGATTTTTTTTCCCCAAATTGTGTCAAAGTCCTGGACAAATCCACAGAAGGTGTGTTTAAAAAGCATGTCCAGGAATATCTGTTTCCTAGGGAGAAACAGCTCCTGCCCAGGGAAACTGGTTGATGTACTTTAGGGGACACAGTCACTAGAGTATCAGTGATGTCTCATTTACTGAAATGCTAGAACTATCTCAAAGACATGTAAAAAATATTAAATTTGTCTCTAAAATTTAGACAGCTGACTGAATGGATCACAAAACTCTAGTTTTGAATGCCCTTTTTTGTGGGAAATTGTTTTGTAGGGATGTTTCTACTTATGTCAAATAATTTTTATTTCTCTTTGGTAGGGAAGCCAGATACCACTGTCTGGATAAGAGAATGCTAATTTTTTGGCACACTTCGATGCCAAGTAGACATGTTAATATATGGCTACATGCATACATTCTGGTATCAATAGTGAATGAAAATAATATAGACATATTTACTGGAAAATCTGTGGATAATCAGAACACTTATAAAAAAAAAGTTTAATTTTGCCTTCTTGATCAATTAGAAATACAGTCCAGATCCTTTGAAAGAGAAAAGGACCAAATACAACCTCAACTCTGTAAGAGCAGTGAATGATCAAGCTGCAGCCTGTATTTTTTTCCTAAGGGAGCATTGAATGAGATGTTGATGAGTGCCTTCTCCTGGTCTGCTTCAGCCACAAATGCTGTGGGAGTGCAGGGTAAGTTAGCCCCAGGTACACGCTCTCTGTTCCAATCAAGGGAGCAGCAAGGGCCCTTTGCAGTCACCTCCTGGGCCATAAGTCAGGATTCCCACCACTTGGGATGGAGGGAGCTAGTCTCTATCTGGGTCTGCTCTCAACATAGCAGTGGGTGTAGCTGGCATGAAAACCTGGGCAGAGGACCTAGGAGGAACTCTTGGGTCCTGCCAGACAGACATGGGCAAAATGCATGGTGCTTGTAAAGAATTTTGGAGCAGGGATAGAGGATAGATAGCAAATCTTGCATGCTGATAACTTAAATAGTACCTTTCCAAAGAGACACTTCCTTCCCTTCAGCCAGCTGTTCTACCTCAGCACTCTTAGCTGGTAGATCTCCAAAGCTGCAATGTGAGATTAAAATAATTCATTGAAAAATCTTCCTCCTTGTTGCAGTCAATCAAATTTGCTGGGCTATATAAAAAAGAGGTAGTTGAACTAAGATTATTTTCAACTATTCTTGTTTAATTTCATAATAAAACTCGATGAGAAAAAGACTGATCAGTCAAATATCTTCTCTGGCCTTTTCTATCAAGACAAAATGTTTCTGAGCATTTTCATTTGTCTTACATTGGTTTAGGGAAGGGCTCAAGCTAATACTTATCAAAGGCAAGAGTCCTTTCATCTACAGATTTGGGTGAGCATTGAATCAGCCCCTAACTGCCAACATCTGTATTTTTCCCATGGAATTTGAAAGCTTAGAGCTCCTAGATTAGACCCTTCACACAGGAGAAGTAAATAGGGAAAATCCAAAGATAGACATGGGAAATCTACATGAACTGCACCTTTACCATTCTATCTCTGAAAATCTGGAACTCTGGGGGGACAACAAAAGGTTTTGAGTGATGTAGGTACTCAGCATTAAGTACTTTCACTGCTCCCACTTATCCTGATGGCTATGCCTATTCCTTTGTAAGATACTTGTGGTCCACATGTGGGTAATGTATGGTGGAGAGGGAGGACAGTCCCCAACCTGGCATGTAGGATAATGTGCTAAGATTGCAGTATTGTCAGTCTGATCATTCATACAGGTCTTAACATTTTTATATGCCTTACCTTCTTATAAATAAAAGGGGAATAATAACATCTTGAGAAACAACCATAGTCTACTATGGTGAGTATCCATCCATCCATCCATCCGTCCATCCACCCATCCATCCCATTATCTTCTCTCTCTTACCACCCAGTAGCAGATACCTAAATCAGGAATTCTTGGTCACAGCATTGGTGATTTATGTGGGAATTTTTAAAAGGTGATTGAAGATTATTTTTTTTTTTGTTTAACCATGCCATCCCTTTTGCAGTCAAAGAGATATTAAGTTCCCTCCTCAGGTGTCATAATTCACAGCCTGGCATATTACGGTAAATCTTGTTCTCACTATACCTTAGTGCCCCGCTCTGTGACCTGCAGCAGATCAGCACTCTGACCCCTGGTCCCTGCTGCCTGTGACTGATGGCTCGTGGGAACAGTAACCTCTCCAGCCACTGCCACTAGATTTGACAAGGGCCATGAATCAGAGTTCCAGAACCAGGAGAAGTCAGTGAATGTCTCTGGACATAGAGCTGTGACTGCACGTCATGCCTGTGCGCACGATTCACACACAGCTTCTCTCTCCCTAGGTTATCTGCATAACACAATCATCCCTGTGTATTTTGGAAATGTTTAACCTTCCCAGTGATCATTTTATTCTTAGTTAAAGACAATTGCTATGAAGAATCATGGATGAATTTATTACTAAAAATGCTCTCTCCAACTGTGCAATGCATTTATTTTAAAGTCTAATGGTCTTCTTTCCCTTCTCACTATGCAATGTTTATTAGGGTCCTCCATGATTAATTTTGGAGCAGGAACACGAAAGGGGCAGATCTCCAAGAATGGTATTGTCTGCATTCACTCTCAGATTTTTTTAAAAAATTTATTTCTTTGTTAAAAGATATTTCATTCAGAGAATCCCCACTGAGCTTTTTATTGCAGAAAATTAGGGATCATAAATCGTCTCCCAGAAAACTATAAATCCAGTACTATTGAAACATTCCATGGGCAGATCTTGGCTCTTTGATTAAATCACTCCTTTTTCTTGTATAATTTATGAGCTTTTTTTCAGCATGGGGGGATTTATGCTTTTAAATTGCTCACCAGGGTTTTATTGAATATAATTTGCTAGCAAATTTATATGAGCCAAATATATTGCATTTTATCCACAATTATGAGCAATAAAATTGATGGGGCTTTACTTTTCATTTTCTTCTGGCAAGCAGAGGAAACATGAGTTTATCCTGAACTTGCAGTGAGGTTTCTCAGGGATTCACATGTACAATTAAAAAAGAAAAGAGTGTAGTCAGCAAGGCAGAGGTGCCATTTTGGAAACTTTATTTGGTGTATGGGAGGGGGCAAGTTAAATTTCTCTTGCTCCAAAGGGACTGTAAAACACTGAGGAGCTGAGTTAAAAGCACTGAAGCCTATGGCACACATCAACTTTTGCAGAGTTTGAATCACACTGTTGGGAGGCAAGGTGTGGATAATCTGTGTAAGAGCTGCATGTCTCTCACCATCTCCTTTGATCCCTCTTTCCTGTGATATTCTGATTTTCATTTGATTTAACCTGGTATATTACAAGGCACAAACAAAACCTCCAGTATAACCCTGTCTTCCATGATTAATTTTATTTACTGTATCTGAATTGTGTTTGTTCTGGTATGCCCATATCCCCTGAGGGTTTTTATGACTGACAGAAGAGAGCAATAAAATCCCATATATCATTAATCTCTAAAGGCATAAGGAGCCACGAGTGTTGCACGTCCTGGTTCTTAATAGGCTGTTATTTCCAAGTACTGATTTCTCAAAATAAGACTTGTAAACCACAGTAACCTTCACAACACAGTCAGATGCAAATATTGCAGCTTGCTTCCAAGTTGCTGTGTGTGGGTACACTGGTGTAAGCATTTGGGATGCATCACGCTGCTTAGATGACAGGGAATGGAATAGGAAACAAAATCAGGTGCAGGACTACACCTGGGCAAAACATCCCTCCATGCAGGGGCTTACGTTGCTTTGAGTTTTGTTCCATAGACTCTCACCTGCTTTGGACAGCTCTGCCTGCCTTTATGTCCATCTGTTCCTCTCTCTGTTGTCTTCATGGACTCTGAATCTTGTCCTTACAATGTAGTCTCATGGTCTGGGAGAAGAATTGCTTAATCCAACTTAGCTGAACTGTGGCAGGCTGGTTTATAGACACACATTACAGAGGAGTAAGGAAAAAGGCTGAATTTAGCTGCTTTAAAAATGGAAATAAGATGATGGGCATTCCAAAAGCAGGGGAGCACCTGCTCCTGGCCCACATGCTGTGGCTGTCCAGGGGACAAGGGATTGACCTCTTTCTGTCACCTCACTCCTCACGGAAGGGAAACTACCTTCTGTCCTGAGAGAAGTGTTCAGAGGAGAAGTCCCAGGAAGGATCCCTGTCACTTATCCCTCCTTTTTGGCCTTCTGTTTCAAGTTTGACAGCAGGACTCATTTTGACATAGAGCAGGTACCTTGAGCTTTTCTTTGCACTAAAGGAAATTAAGGCTGCAAATTGAAACAGGCAAATCAAAGGAAATTCAAAGCTTAAGACCCATATAACTCTTTGAGCTATTTGTTCCACAAGAGCCCAAGCTGCTGGTATGGCCAGTGCATTAACAGTGGATATCCTTTCTCATGTCCATTTTTTGCTATAGCTGTATTACTCCTATTATTATTATTATTATTATTATTATTATTATTATTATTATTATATTAAATTCTATAGGTTTTGGACTTAATGTACACAGGGTGATGATTTCTGGGGCCATAATAATGAAATATGACTTTCTTAATTAAATTTCAGTCCCAGCTCATTTCACTGCTGACATTGAGGTGACTGCAAATAAACACTTCCCAGAAGAGTCAGTTAAATGGATGCACGAGCAATTTATCAAATACTGTAACATTTAAATAAATAATAAAGAAGTATTCAAGTGTACTGTATTACTGCCTGTGGCTTTGTTCCCAATAACCTCACAACTTGTCTTTCTAATAGTTAGATTCCCACTGACAGAAAACAACTGTCTCTCCAACTTTGAGAATTTTATCAGATTTATCTGAATGCCAGATCGATGTGTAGGAAATAAATGGAGTCAGCAACATGATTTAAATTAGAAGTTTAACAATTTACAGTCTCCACTGGTTTCTCATAAACCTTATTAACGTTTGGCATTGCATACCAAGGAGCTATAAATAACATTCCAAAAGAACATTTATATCTGCTTAGACTCTCGTTATATGTCTTCAACACAGCTTAAATAATGTCAGTAATACCTTCATCATGAACAGGAAATGAAAAAGTTGCCCCATACATGTTTTGTCTTTTAATCAAATATTATTTTCTCCTTAGAACTGCAGAGCTGTTTTTTTTTAAAATTTATTTTATTTATTCAAAACTTATGTCTACAATTTCCACTTGTTTTTCTAGATCTCAGTAGGGCGCAAAGCTCCAAATAGAGCAGAACAATTTCTTCACGTCTTTCATGCAGTTCTTCCCTCCTACCCCTTCACCTCAGCTTTTGTTAAAGGCTGGGCTCACTCCACAAAGATGTGGGACACCGTGATGCCATGAGCTGCCTGTGGGAAGAGGCAGCACAAGGAAAGAGGGCACTATCTAAAATAGGGTCTGATTGTAGCAGAGTAGGATATGAGAGATGTAGAGATGGCTGCCACAAAATGCCCTAATTTTCTTTCTTTCTTTCTTTCTTTCTTTCTTTCTTTCTTTCTTTCTTTCTTTCTTTCTTTCTTTCTTTCTTTCTTTCTTTCTTTCTTTCTTTCTTTCTTTCTTT
>VWYI01020202.1:0-36486 GCA_013399455.1 Anthoscopus minutus | reverse complement strand
TTCCTTCCTTTCCTTTCTTTCCTTTCTTTCCTTCCTTTCCTTTCTTTCCTTTCTTTCCTTTCTTTCTCTCTTCCTCTCTTTCTTCCTCTCTTTCTTCCTCTCTTTCTTTCTCTCTTTCTCTCTTTTTCTCTCTCTCTCTCTCTCTCTCTTTCTCTTTCTTTCTTTCTTTCTTTCTTTCTTTCTGTCTGTCTGTCTGTCTGTCTGTCTCTCTGTCTCTCTGTCTCTCTGTCTCTGTGTCTCTCTCTCTCTTTCTCTCTCTCTCATTTTAGTTTTTTTCTCTTGTGCAAGGATTTCATTTTCTTCCTTAGAAGATTGAACCCATCTTTTTTTTCCTTTTAAGATATCCAAACACTCCTTTCCAAAATTCAGTTCTGTTCTGAAGTAGTCTGCTCCCAGTTCGCTGTGTGGTCCTTGTTATTTTCATAGAATTATAGAATATCCTGAGTTGGAAGCGACCCAGAAGGATCCTCAAGTCCAGCTCCTGGCCTTGCACAGAGCCATCCCCAGGGGTCACACCATGTGCCTCAGAGCAGTGTCGAAATGCTTTTTGAACACTGTCAGGCTTGCTGCTGTGACCACTTCTCTGGGGAGTCTGTTCCAGTGCCTCTGGGGGAAGAACCTTTTTCTAATATCCAACCCAAAACTCTCCTGACACAGCTTCAGGCCATTCTCTCAGGTCCTGTCACTGTCAGCACAAAGAGATCAGTTCCTGCCCCTCCTCTTCCCCTCATGAAGAAGTTGTAGCTTCTGTGAGGTCTACCCTCAGTGTCTCCTTCTGCAGCTGAACAGACCAAGTGACCTCTGCTGCTCCCCATACAGCATCCCTTCAAGGCCCTTCACCAGCTTTGTTGCCCTCCTTTGGACACTCACTAATAATTTAATCTCTTTTTTACATTGTTGTGCCCAAACCAGCCCCCAGCACTTGAGGTGAGGCTGCTCCAGCTCAGAGCAGAGCAGGACAATCCCCTCCTTTGCCCGGCCGTCCATGCTGTGCCTGATGCCCCCCAGGACAGGGTTGGCTCTCCTGGCTGCCAGGGCACTGCTGGCTTGTGTTCAGCTTTCTATTGACCAGGACCCCCAGGTCCCTTTCTGTGGGGCTGCTCTCCAACATCTCCTTCCCCAGTCTGTACGTACATGCAGGGTTGCCCCATGCCAGGTGCAGGATCTGGTACATATCTTTGTTAAACTTCAACTTGTCTCCTTGCAGGGCCTGTCTTCCTTCGAGGGACTCAACAGTTCCTTCCAATTTAGTATTGTTGGCAAACTTACTTAGTATCCCTTCCAGTCCTGCATCCAAGACGTTAATGAATATGGTGAAGAGCACAGGGCCGAAGGTGAAGCCCATGAGTGGTGAGTGAGATGAGCCTCGGTGGCTGAAGCAGAAAGGATGGTGCCATTCATACTGTGCTAGGAGTGATGACACCTGGACACGTCACAGGGTGCAAAGAACTGGGCTGCATAGCCAGGGCTCCATGGGACATCCAGTCTCCCAGGACTGGTGGCAAGTGGTGTATGATGACTGAGCCCATGTGATGGGAGAGAAACTGTGCTAACGTCCCACACACAGCATTTCCCTCCAGCGGCTCCTTGTGTGAGATCATAGCAGAGTTGCATCCTTGTAATGACTTTTAGCTTGTTTCCAGGCATCCAGACTCCAGGTCACCTGGCTGCCTTCACTCTCATCATGGCCTCTTGCCCTTCCCACAGCATGTGCAGTTCCTGCAGCTAGAGCCTTGAGACCCTCAGCCAGACATCTTTGCAGGGCTGCTCTCGCCTTTGTATCCTGCTCATCAGCCCCTGTCTATACATGTCTGTCTCCAGTTGTCCACTACACCTCTTTCCACTCAGACTTACACCTGTGAAGCAAATTCCTGCGGCTGCATCTACACCCACACTCCCCGCCTCTGTCCTGTGGGGCAGGTGAGACCCTTTGCTACAGTAATAAGGAAGTCAGCACACAGTGATGAGCTTCACTTGCAATTTTTGATTTTAGCTTGACTCCTTCCAAGGTACTTAGATTCAGAAGAGTCTTTGGAGCCAGAAAAAAAAGAAAAAAAAAGAAAAAAAAGAAGTGCCTAAGGCAGAAAAGGAAAGAATACAGACACAAATTAAAAAGCCACAGAAATGCTGAAAGAAATATATCAAAGAGGTGGCAATTAGATTTAGCTCCTCAGAATGATGTGACAGATTCAAAGACAGAAATGTTTTACATTCAGTAGCATAAGAATTGGTGGAAAATTAATTCCAAGTATGTCTAGCCATGAAGCCAAGTATCTCTTCACCTACAGAAGCCAACTACAAGAAAAACAGAACCTTTAGCCTGACCTTCAAACAACAGTTAGTGCTGATTTATTGACATAATTTTCCATAACATGGACAATGCTTATGAAAGCATTGAGAAGACTGTATAATAAATTATATTTTCTTTGAGCTTCATGGGATGTAAGGAGTTTTCCACTTCAAAAAAGCTCTGCCAGGGTGTCCTTTGTTAAGTCTATGAATTAAATTCAAACAAAACAACAGCTTTATTGTAGCATGTGATTTAGCAGTAGACCTAAGGCTACTATTCAATAAAAAAGAGGAATAATTACACACTTCGTTATGAAAATTACATGATAAGTTCCTTAGAAACCTCTCTGAAAATTAAGTTAAGCACATGGTAATTCAGTTTTTCCAGTACAAAGTTATCTCCTCACCATGACTATTTGAGGGAAACTATAAGTTGTAAGGTTCCATAGTTCCTTCAGTTGAGGGAAGGATAAATAGAGTTACTTTTTATTTTTGAACGCCATCTTCTTCCTTTTTCTCCAAGCATTGTGATTATTGGTAGCAGCCATCTCTAAGAGAGCCTCCAAAGTTACTGTGGCACTCAAAAAGCTGTGTTTAGGCTGCCAACATACATACATATGAGATTTGTATAATTTTTGATGTGCTTATGTTCCATTTTGGAAAGGGATTTGGGAACCTATGAGCCCTATCAAGCACACAACCCCTGCAGCACAGGAGGTTACCACATGCCCGCTAAGCTGCCTTACCTCTCTGTGTGCCTGCTTTCAGTCTGTGGCAGCTCTGAATTTGCCTCATAGCACGAGAGGTTTAAATTAGGTCAAATTACATTGTGCTTGTGTGCACCCAGACACTTACTGCCATTCAGGTCATTCACAATCTCTGGTAAGTCCTGGCTGGACAAGTCTGAGTGACCTGACCACGTGTTTGGTCTCTTAAGTACCACTCAAAATCGCCAGGGCTTAGAAACAAAGGTACTTCAAAAATTGTGCTCAGAAACTGGCAAATGCTTGTGAAGCACCTATGTCTTCTTAACCCTGCAGTAAAGGAGATCATAACAATTCTAGGAACACAAGAGTAGACAGCCTGTAAAAAGACAATACCTGCCAAAGGAGTTGCTTGTCATGAGGCAGTCAGTGTGGCATTGGCCCTTATGCTGTGCTATATGATTGTTTGTCCTTATATAGAGGTTTAGTGCTTCAATTTGTTTTAGTATCTTCTTTATGGAAAGTGTATAATTTGTGTGATAATGTAGATGAGGGGGATGAATTTAATTTTTCACAAGTCCACCAATAATCCCTGTTGGGCAGCACCCAGCACAATGACTTGTAAGGAGACCTCAGCCCCAGATACTTCCCCATATGGCACCTGCTTAGGTGACTGCTGGAAACAAAACAAAACATTCCTTATCTTAGCACTGACAGAAGCACTGTGAGCACTGAGAGAAGAAGTCCCTGGGAAATGCCTGGGAGACCTGAGAGGAGAAAATGTTTTCATATGGTTGGTCACCTGTAAACTGCAAATTGTTTTAATGACACTTGTTTTCTGAATCGCTCTCATTCTGGACACTTCTTGCTTTGCTGTAAGAAAGCTGGAGAACCGCTTCATAACCCCACCATTTTATGCAAACACAGCAGAGCAACAGTGGTTGACAGAAACTGAATGCCTGTGACTTGTGTGAGTGAAGTCATCCAAAGCAATCGCCAGAATGTGGCTTTATTCAGAGACATTTATGCTGAAAGAATTTTCTTTTGTAGATACAATCAGGGATTATTATACCCCTGATGGCTCTATAAGATTTGGTAGTAGATCACAGATTTTAGCAATTCTCTACTGCCTTGCCACTTTGTTTGATTGGATATTGAGCTCCCAGCTGTCCACAAATCCTGCATGAAGGCTGCTTGGCAAGTGGCAACAGTCAACCTGTACATTTGAGTAAGGATTCTTGCAGCTGGGACTTGTTGGACTTGCAGTGAACACTTCAACCAATTGCCATTAGAACTGGGTTGAAATCAGACCATTCTGAATTGCTAGCAAAGGAAAGCCTCCTTATGCTCTCTATATAGCACATGTACATCCTGATTCAACCTGACTATAATTCTGTATTGAAATAATAGAGATTAAGTATGAACTGATTCAAAATGAGCATCAAAGCTTTGTTTAGACTTTACATAGTTGATTCTCAGTCCTTGTTGATGAAGTGCATTTATATTAACATACTGCATTCTGAAATGGGGAAACATACAAACATACTGGGCCAGTAACTTTTAGTTAAGTTGTTAGGTGAACACTTCAGGAGAAAAAAAATATTTGACTTTTTACAGCAATGTAAAGAGAAGGCCTACAGTGTCTCACACTAGCCAGAAGCTCAGCAGTCCTGCTCAGAGACTGTTTTAAAAAATTGCTCTAACTCAGCATCCAAAGCCACACAGGGAGTCAGTGAGAAGAGCCAGGTGAGAGCTAAAGAGTTTCTAATCACTGCTTATGTTTTCCCACTTCTAACCCAAGCTTCTGGATTAAATATAAAGTGAGCTGTCAAGTAAATCATAGAATTGTTAGGTTGGAAAGGGCCTTTAAGATCACCAAGTCCAATCATTAAAGGCACTTGCACCATATGCTAGAAACATCACACAGCTTTGTTGGCCATATAAAAATTGCTGCACATGGGAACAATAACTCTTTCTTGAGAACCAAATAACTATTCTAATCTAAATCAATCAGATCTTAGAAAGTCAGTCCACCCCTTTCAGGATATGGTCATTGTGAAAGTGTTAGGATATAACAGAGATTTAAGAACACGACAGACTCTGGTACCTGCCCTTCTCAGAGCTATTGTTTTTAAGTGTGAGCAGTAAGACCTCTTCCAAGATTTTAGCCCAGGGGAAATATCCCTCTCAGTGATGTAACCCTTTACATGTTGGAGTCCCTTAATCGAAAGCTACTCCTGCCTTGTGGAGTGACCACTGCACAGCACATTGTGAAGTGTCAGTCAGATCTTTTCTTGCACATTTTCTCCTTCATTCTTTGTTGTTAGTTTATGATAACTTCAGAAATAAGATCATTTGTAGAAAATTAGGCAATCACTGCTTTTTCAGATGTATAACATAAATTCTAAAGACAACTTTATGCCTTCAAATTCAGTTTCTAACTGCAAATGTATTTGAAAGCATAAAGACAGTTATGTCTGGGTATATCTAATTTGCTGTTTGTATTTAAGTAGGCCACCAGAGGCTTTTGAGCATGTTATTGTGCAAAAACCTCAGCAAAACAAAGGAAGACAGGATATCAGACAACCTATGCTCCTTGTAGAGGAGAGACAGAGGCATATACGGGGCAGGAATTTTCATTTTCATTGTGACACTACCTTCTGTGATGAGCAAAACAACTTTCTTCCTAGGTCTCTCAAATGCAACAAAAATACAAGCCAACAAAAACAACAAGCTTCCTCTGTCTTGCCAAAGCATTTTCTGGTAGGGCAGGGGTGCTGGGGAGGGGGAACGTAAGCTTTCCTGCAGCCCTCATCTGCATTTGGGTTGTTCTGAGACCCATTTGTGAAGAGCAGCCATGGCCCTGCAGACAACCCAAATGAGTCCAGCTGGGGCCACAGCCACTCCGTGTGGCACTGGGATCTATATGGTTCATTTAAAAACAACTGGCTCCCCATGGGCTGGAATGAACAAGCCTAACTTGCTGTGGTTTGTATGCAGTGGCTGAGCAGCTGTTGCTAGAAGAGTAGATTCAAATCCCAACAGCAAGGTTTGATCCTAATGAGGCAGAAGCCTTTATTTTGGGGTTTGCAACACTTTTTATAAGGTGTTCCAATACAGGTCAACAGGATTGGCCAAAGGAACCACCTCTCTGGTCCCATTGGTGGAATGAGAAAAACACATTCAGAACAGCTGTGTGACATTGTTTTGAGAGCTAAAACCTATTTACAAATACAGTCCTTGAAAGAGAAAATTTCCCAAAAGACTTTCCCTTGGGAACAGATCAGCCACTGTCAGGCTGAAAACTCTCAAGCTCAGAAAATCATGCCCACAAGCAGGCACCCACCCTGACCAGAACTGCTCCTGGAAACCGGGCATCTCTGGGTTCCTGCCCACGTGTGCTGTGCTAAGGGCACCTTTCCCTCCACAGGGCACAGGCACCACAGCCAGCCTGGAGCACAGCCAGCACGCAGCTCCAGAGGGGGCCTGAGTGCAATGGAAAGGCAGCAGATGAATGTGCACACAGGTGGAGTGCCTGTTTCCATGGCAGGCAGACCAAAAAGTTCAGTGTTTATGATGTCAAATATTACAAATGCAGTGATCTATGGGAGAAAATATGAAGGAGAGAAAAGAGGGTTACAAGGTTATCTGGAAGAACACAGAAAAGTTAGAGAAGTGTTTGGGTTTGCAGCCAGGCTCTTCGAGTTCACCCACCAGTGTAGTTATCATTAAATGTTGCAAACAAGCCAAAATAGAATCATGTGGCAGCAAAATTCAAATTTTAGATGGTTTGGATTTGTTTTCTGGTTTGTTTGTTTGTCCAGCTAGCATTGCAGTGCTTTATCCTTATCACTCTGCCTGAATATTTTGGGTAGATAGCAAGGCCTTTACAAAAATCTTACAGTCTGATCAAAGCCTTTTCCAAAGGGAAAAGGTCAAAGCAGAGGTTATAACGCATTCAGTGCCAGGGAGCTCTGTGTCACACATGCTTGTGTGTATGCAATCAAAATTCCCTCTCCATGATGCACTGACAGCAGATGCGAGTCACAGAGTGCACTAGTCAGGAAGCAGCACTGGGCTGACAAAGCTGCATGGTGGCAGTGAGATAAGCAGTGAAAAATCACCAGCTGCACAGCAGAAACCTTCCAGGCAAGCCTGGATAATTGTCCCCATGCTGAGACCTGGATCTTGCAGATATTTTTTTACATACAGAAAAAATACTGGTAAATGCTTCAGATTTTTCTTCAATGGTAGCATAAAAAGTGGCTGCAATAATCCCACTGCTTGGCTGGTTGTGACTTTCCTTGCGTGGCTCCTACTTGGCTTCTCCTTGTGTGACTCCTATTGGAGTGCTGCTGGAGCCACAGCATGCTGGGCATGAGGGAAGGGCTGTGCTTTCAAATATGAATTCATATATTTAGAGATTCATGAAGTGCAAGGCCATCATGAAAATTTGTTAATGAAAGCATCATGATAATTTGTTCTGACCTTCCTCAACATGCAGGTCATGTAGTACGACACACACCTATATATATACATATATACACACATATATACATATATACACATAATATAATGTGTACATATATACATATATATGTGTGTGTGTAAGAATCACCAAGTGCCACTTCATGGAGCTTGAATTTATTTTATCTGATTAAAAAAAATCAGACTAGCCTATTACTTATCTTTTAATCTTTACTGCTTACTATCTTTATTTGGCTTTAGCAGACTCGCCCTTCTCAAACTTATTTCTACATCCCTCTCAGAGATGTTAGGTCTCTGTCTGTGGATGCATCTTCAGGCCCAAGGTTTCCTGCCCGCCCAGCACCACGCAGAGTTTGCTGGGGGAGCCCACCT
Source organism: Anthoscopus minutus (assembly GCA_013399455.1). Lineage (NCBI taxonomy): Eukaryota > Metazoa > Chordata > Aves > Passeriformes > Paridae > Anthoscopus > Anthoscopus minutus. The sequence goes on along the minus strand of VWYI01020202.1, from coordinate 28,633 downwards.
AACCACGCTTTGTGGCCAAGGCCAGCTAAGCTTGCTTCCCAGTGCGAGCAGTTGTACTTTGCCTGTGTAATGTCATTGAACAGAGTTGCTTGAGCTGTGTAACGTCATTGAACAGAGTTGCCAGTGACTGAGAGTTTGCCTCTGCTTTGCTGTTTTCTTCCCTAAAATTTCTTTTCTTTTTCTCCTTCTCCCTGTCTCTGTTCAGCCCCCAGTCACTGGCAATATGTTCTCCCTTGCTGCCTTGACTCTACTGCTTGGATGTATTAGTGCTCAGGTACCTGATTACTTTTAATTCCTTTCTTCATTCCATTGATTTTGCCATAACTGAATCCATCTGCTGCATGTGATCAAAGGGAGGATGGGGAGGCTGCTTTTCAAATAGCTTCTTTCCTCCTTAAAAGGCTGGTGTTTTACAGAACTCAGCATGAGAGTTCTGGTGCTGTCTAGAAATTTCCACAGAACATGTTCTGTATCTGTTTCATTACCACTCAGCTATTTACTGGTTATTATTAACAAATTTGATTATGGAAGGTCAAGTCATATGTGAAATATACAGTGTTTCCTTTCCCTCGTTCCTCTGAATAGTTCTTTGTGCCAGTAATGTACTGTGCTTCAAGCCAGCGACAGTCCCACAGCTGCCAAAACTAGAGCTGGAGCAGGAGTCTCCCATATTTTCATCTTTACATTTGGTGACACTATCACAATGACTTGCTCATAATACACTGTACGTCTCACAGAAGGTTTATTAGCATTTTTAAAATGGGGATGCACTGAACAAAACTTACATCCTGATGGTCAAGCATAACCTTGAGGCCATGTGAAAAAAAATCAAAGCCCTGTTTCCACTATTACTAACTACCCTGAATATTGAATTTGTGCATAACAGAGAGGACTTCAACAGACAGACTGGGGGGAAGCTTTACATTTCAAGTTGCAGAAGGGTCTAACACCTCAAAGCTGCAGGTAGGACCAAAGAGTTGGTCATTGTGATTAATTACGTCTCTATCGTGGCCTGTTCCCATGTTCCTGTGAAACAGGCTCAGTGATGAACCCCAGCAGATGTGCTGCCAGCCTTTGCATCCTCTCATGCATGCAACAAACCTGAGCTATTCTCAGCTCATGGTTTATGGTAATGCACACAGCCAAGGACAGTGTAAAGGTGGGTGAAGGTGGAGAATGTTCAAGGATGATGTCAAAGTTAAGGGAACTTCTCCTCGGAAGTTAAGAGAGAGCCTTAGTGCTTAAGAAAGTTATCCAATATTGATTTAGCCTGCTGGCTGACATTTTGATACAACATGTATGATGGAAATCAGCATCTTAATTTCTGCAAAAACTGCCACAGTAAAAAAGCATTGTCCAGAAATTTTCTATTACTGCCTGGAGTGTTAGTTTTTATGATGCCATATACATGTGCAGTATGGAGAAGTTACAGTTGCCATGGGAATGTTAGTAATGAAATTCTTGAGTTCTCAATGTTTAAAAAGTCTCAAATGAGTTATAAAGGAGACTTGTTTGCATTTCATTTCCTTTGTGCAATGCAGAAAAAACTAATGCTCGCAACCCTTTTTGACAAAATATTCTAAACTAAGAGCCTTCCATCTCAAAGCTTTTTCACTTTTTTTTTTTAAATTTAAATTTTGCTGTGTGCAAAAAGAAGGTCTTTCTGTTTGTTCACTTTTTTCCCTGTTTTCTTTTTTTTTTTTCGAGTCTACTTAATACTGAGTCTGGAGTGCTACTGGAAGCCTGAATGATGTTGAGGTAGGAAATTGGAAAAAAATCCAAGTTTTAATTCATGCTTTGTAAATCAGTTATGATATGTCAACATCAGATCTGGTTTAGGAACTACAATTGCAAAGGACAATCTTCCTTCTCATAAATATCAAAATTTTCTGGGGTTGTAGGAATGAATGCAGTGTGTGAAACAATTACAGAAGCTACAAAGTAATCTTTGATTTTTGTTTGAGGGGACATGCAACTCCTTAGAGAAATTTGCTGTCATTATATTGCAACAGTATAATGGTCAGAGGTCTATGTGAAGGGGTTAAGACGGGCATTTGATATTAAGGATATATGTATATATAAGCATATAAGGAGAAAGGAGAATTGGGGAGTTGTGGTAAAAGATGTAGGGAAGAGGGCATAGTTTGAAGTTAATTGAGAAAGCTGAAAAAATGAAGGGAAAGAAAGACAAAAGAAAGAGGAAAAAAGAATGAATAAACAAGAGACACTGAAAGAATTCAGCAAACAGATAAGACAAGCTACAAAAAGATTGATCACTGTATTATATCCTCACTGTGACCAGGAATGAATAATATGACAACACATACATGTGCCTCCAATCCATTTTTTCTTCCAGAGCAATCCTTTATGGACTCAAGCATTTTGGAAACATGGATATACTGAGGAGATTGGTCAGGAAACTGGAGCATAGAAGTGTGTGCTGGCCCAGCTCTACCAGATAGGCTGTGTAATCATCATCCAGTCTTGGATTCTGGAGAGGAAGCAGTTATTTTCAGGAAATATGCAGGACTTGAGTGTAAAAGAAGAGATTGGATGCAGCAGTATAAGAAGAGGGATATAGTGATCAGATGATAGGAAGAAGATGACAGAAATGTTTTACCTTTCATTAATATTGCCTCATTTATTTACTTGATAGGATTGTACTAACATGTAATTGTTGATTGTGGAACTGATTTGACACTGATTTAAGCTAAGGAAGTATCTTCAATTAACCTTCCATTGACATTTTTTCTGGTCGAAATAATAAATTTAGCTGCTTGTGCCTGATTCTTAAAAACATTGACAATGTATATATTCATTTAAATATACAATTATATAAAGATATTATTTTTTTAATTGGATGAAAATAGAGCAATCAAAAATGAGGGAAATTATTTCTAGAGGACATAGCTATGGTTAATTTCTGAAAAAGTTCACAACTTGCTTTACAGATGAACTTGCATTTGAGAAAAATCAACACAGAGCCAGAAGAAGTGGAAGAGAGAGTAATAAAAATTACAAAATTACTCTATGAATAGCATTGTTTAACTGAGTTGTTTCATAACTATAAATCAGATTTTCTTTTTCTAATCATTCCCAACATATCCTGTACCACTGTTAACATTTCAGCTCACAGAATATGATATCTCAGTTTCAAATGCCCTCTGAATTCCTAAATCTCTAACTTTTATAGCTCTAATTACTTCTATCCAAGTTGACTGACTTTATGAATGGGGCTTACATGATTGGTTACAGCAGTGAAATTTGGCTCAGTGCAGCAGATCCTTGGCTCTCAAACTTCAGCAGCATGGTGACAGCTCTGCCACTCAAGGGCCTGACTTGCAAAGTGCTGCTGGCTCAGACCCCTAAAAAACACTCTGTGCTGTCAACATTTTCTAAAGGTGCCAGCAGATATGTTAGCCTGATACCTTGCACAATTGCTTAGCACCTCAAAAAACTGAGTTCTAAACTGATTTGATAATCTTTGTTGTTTTTGTGGTGGTGTTTTTTTGTTTGTCAGGGGTTTTTTTTTGGCTGTTTTCCTCTGTCTCCTGAAAAGTCACAGGAAAATTTTCAACAGGGCTGTTAAAGCTGCTGCTAAAGCTGAAGATGGGGCATTACCAACCCCACCCCCTCTCCCATAGGTAGTGATTCAGATAAAATGGAATGACATCCAAACCAACCCCAAGTTGTTTTTGTTTTTGCAGAACCAAAACCTGAGTGATGAGGTTTTGCAACATTTAAACCCAAACCACTCCAGTTTGTCCATTATAGGCATGAGACTAAACTCAAACCCTTTTATCTGGGCTTTCTATCCCCTCTGGACTTGGGTGGTTTGGCTAAAAATGGAACCTGGATTTAAATCATCCCCAGTTTGGGTTGTGCAAATCACAACCTGACTAATGTAATTCTTCCAAACCAAAACCATAACATGGCCTTCTTGTTCTATCCCTAATTAAATTAAATGTTTTGTGTCCAGAGCATAATGGAGATTGAAATGAACAGAAGAATGTTATCAGAATAACACAACCTTCTATTTTATTCATTCCCAAAGGATCTGATCCTGAAATCACAAAGCCCTCTCTCTGTCCTTGTGGGCACTTGATCAGATACTTCAGCTTTGAAGAGGGCTGTTACTGCTTTCTTTGAAAACAGTGAATTAACCTTCATTGAATTCCAGAGAAATGTACCCTTTCTCACTTGTATTTTCTGGGTACTTTACTATTCCATATATTTGCAGATCATGAAATCTCTTCTGTTTGAGGAGAGGCTGAAGAAGAGAAGAAATGGCCATGTCCCTGTCATGATAAGAGAGCAGCTTTTGTTACTGAACAACATTTTTGGATGACTGACTTCATACAAGTCTTATAGCAGAAGAAACAGGCTTACCTGTATAGCATCTTCTGGAATTTATTATAGACTCTGCCATGCTGTTGACCTTCCTAAAAGAGTAACTTCTAGCATAAAAGCAGCCACTGCAGCTCCTAGGGCAATCCTAAGCAAGTTCTTTAATGATTCTCTGTCAAACTTTGCCCATCCTGGAATTTTGCTTGTGATGGATGTATGCTTTCTCAGCTTTTCCACTGTCTCAGTCTTCCCTTGCTGCCACAAACAAGGGTCCAAGGGCAATGTTTTTTTTGCCTGGGGACTGCCTTGAGAAGGCCAGTAAATGGTAGGTAAGGAAAACAAGCCCAGTAGCAATAGGTTGTAAGGCAGTACCAAGTATTCTGCCTCTCCAGCCTAATATTTTAGGGGGTCTACAAATAAACACATGCTTGGAAATCACCATCAGAATTCACAGAGAAATCTCCTGGAGATCTAGGAAGGGATATATTTGCTGCCAAGTGCTCCAGCCTGGCTCCTGAAGGAGGCAGAGTGTCCCACCTCCCCCGCCCAGGACCTGTTTTTTTCCCAGTAGCTATGCTAGCAGAGCAAGAATCCCTTTTTTCTAGATCTGTATGAGTGTTGCAGGTTAAACTTCAAAAAATGCTTCACTTTATTTATTCAGCTGGAACCCATTTTCTCATAATTTCTTGCAGGTAAATTGTTAGTCCTCTGTTAGTGTTTTGCTGTTGCTGACATTCTCTGCTGAATGTTTCCTCTTTTTTTCATGTTTGCATTCCAGAAGGTAATTTAGAAGTAATAATCACAAAGGAGAATGTTTTAAGAGCAGCATATGCAGTTCAAAACTACCCTACCTTTTAAATACCTGTGGACTTAGCAGCTACAGATTTCCTTGTCTCCTCCAAGTGCTAAGACTTGTACTCTTTTCTGTACAGCTACAAGCTACTCTGAGGAGAAGCACAGAACCGGAGCAAGCTGGACATTTAACTAGATAGCTGGCACAATTACAATTGTACCACAAGCAGCTTGGACTAATAAGTTGAGTGAAACTCAAAGCCAAATGTCTTTTTTTGCCTTAAGGAATGACTTTTATCCAGTATATTCTCTTAAAAAGAAACAGGCTAAAAGCTAAAGACATAAATGCAGTCCTGTAAGTTAAACAAGGAAACCTGTGCCAGTGGTGCCTCCTTACCCTGCTCGGGAGCCCCAGGGGAGGGGTTGTTGTGTGTTCATCATTTCTTTTCATCCAAAGTGCAGGGCAGGAGGGAGAGGGAGAGTTTTGTTTCATAAGAGCAAGAGAGGGATCTTCTTCCTTTCTCCTCTTCAAAGTCAGGAAGGAAAAGGCAATTGAGATGGGAGTAAGAAACCCAGGGAGGCCATGGCAGACAGTCATACCTTCTCTTTGGCATCATGGGCTTCCTCCAGAGAATCCCACCAGTTAGTTATTAAAACAAGCAAAACTCCCTTCTCCTGCCTTGTATTTTCTTGTTGACCCAGAGCATCTACCTCCTACTCTTCATCTGGTACCACCGGCATCTATGATCTTCAGCAGTCCCAGCTGTTAGACAGTCTGCAGGGCTGGGGCAGAGCAGTAAATGTGCATGCCTTATGTCTGGGGCTCTGTAATACTGCACATCTGGGTAGGTTTAAACAAAGCCAGGGGTGGGAAGTGCCAGTATAACAAATCGTATGAGCCTTAAGAGCTCAGTTGAGAACCTGTACACATGTTTTCAATGCTAACTCGAAGCAAAACTTTTCAGATTCATGCTCCTGTGTCTTTTTGCTATGTGTAGAAATGATGTAACTCCAATGCCTTTCATCCTTAGGACCATGCCATTACTTGACCTATCCTGCCCAGACTGTTAAAACAAAACTGTTTGCAACTCAGACATTTTCCTGTCAGAGCAACTGTCCCAGCACAGCTTTTCGTCAGGTTGCCACTGGACATTTACTCTGGTGTGAAGCCAGAGCCAGACCTAGAAGTCTGTGGAGAGAGAAGAGCTCAAAGACAATGAGATCCCTCATAGGGCCTTGGCATGGCTCTTCTGGAAGTGCTGAGCGGGGACAGGTGTGAAAGATCAGCTTAGATTAACAGTCTAGATCCTGCTGAGCATGGTAAGAGCTGAGCCCCAGTGACAGACATGGTTAGAAGAAAAAGTTGTTCCAGAGGTGTTTCTGTCTCCTGCCATCTCATGGCACTCAGTTACCCTTTCAGTGTGGGGAATAAGTTGGGCAAATGTTGAACCATGTTCAAGTACTGGCGTTTCAAAACTTGCTTCTCTGGGGCAAAGGGAATGTAAAAATACTGGGAAATTTGTAGCTGCACTAAATCTGTAGGTTTTTACAGCATAATATTTTTCCATTTCTATGTCCTCCACTTTTAAACAAGATCAGGCAATGCTCCAAAGGAGACCCTCTGAATCTGACCTGCCAGCTCAACTCCATGGGTGTCCCATAGCTCTCCTTCTGTCACCCACAGGTATGACCCGAGGGAAACTGAAGGAAGCATCACAGGATGATAGAAATGAAGAAGATTACTGTCCTCAAGGATTCTGATGAGGCAGGTCATAGAGAAAAAGTTTTAGAGTTTGGGTGCTGGTATTTTTAAAGAGAGAGATTAAAAAAACAGTTAGAAAGAAAATGCTTGTGAGAAAATTCCCCTCCAAAGACAGTCATGATGGAAATATTTTTGAGAAGCTCAGTCTTCAAGTCTGCTTACTACATTTGATTGAGTTGCACTGCACAGCTCAAAAGCTGTTAAAAGGTTTTCTTCTAAGAAGGGCTATCCTCCCTCCTATTCATCTGCCATGAAAAACAGGTTTCCCACCATCAGAAGCAGAACCTTTGAGGCAGAACTGGCTTGAACTATAAAGTTAATAGCATGTCCATAAATAAGTGAATTATCCTCAGACATTTTGGTGGATCTCTTAAAATATTTACTTTTTAGGGGCAAGTTGGGTAATGGGTTTTCCTCAAACCCTAAAGTTTTAGTGGGCAACAAAGAATGCAGAATGGAAGCTGCTTACCAGATGTTCCACAGCCTGGAGAGATAAAGGAGATTGTTTTTACAAGTATAAATGGTGACATAGTAGCCTGCACTGTGTAAAGTATGTATTTTTATTAAATCATTATGCAGTTGGACAAATAATTTTCCATATTTCCCAGTCATAACCTGCCTTATCCATGTTGAATATTTTGCCAGTTCTGATTGCTTCTTTTTCAGTTTGCAATGCTGGCAAACTTGTTAGGGCTTGGTTGGATTTTTTTTATTTCTGTTTTTATTTCCATAAAAATACCCTCCTTAATTTTATTGCTTTAATCATTTAAAATTACATAATCTATTGAAATTTCAGATAAATGTAATAAAGCTAATCTCATGAATAGAGTGCAAAATATCTTAACAGTCTAAAGTAATTAAAAAAGCTTGGGGGAAATCACTTACTGCCAGAAGACATACCCAAAGGCAACAGAGCATTCAGATCTGGACTCCTATAAATGAACTTGCCTTGGTTAGCAGTGCTGCACTAATTTATTAGAAGTTGTAGATCTGGTCTGTAATTTATAAGAGTCAAGTAATGAGAATAAATTAGGTGAAAGTCCTTTAAGCAGCAAAACAGCAAGAAGGTAAAGGTTTATTTTCCCAGAGTATTGACCACCTTTTTAATTTTTCCTATAAAGTTCATGAAGTGAAAAATCTTGGAGTCTTGTCTCTGTTTTCCAGTCATAATAAGTAAAGAAACCTGAGGAAGAAGAAATGTGCTGTTATCAAAAGCACATGGGAGCTCTCCACATAGTCCTACCTCAAACAGGATTCCCCAGAAGTTTGCTATCTTTTGGAATCTGCAGGATTAGTCTGGCTGTGTGTGCTTCTCTGTGTCCATTTAGTCTTTTGAAGAAAAAAAAGAGAAAAAGAATAAGCAAAAAATCTATTTTTCTCTCACCAACTTCCCCAGGCAATTATTTTTACAGCCTTATATTGTCAGGATGCACAAATTTCTCTCTTTTCAAATAGGTTTTGTCCTACAGATGCTTTTCAGAATTCCATGAGTGAATGTGGAAATCATTGCCTTTGTCCTGCAGAGGAGGGATAACAGAAGCCCAAAGAGACAGATTAAGGGTAAGATTTTGCAATAGGTCATCTTTTACAATACACATAAGATATCTGCTTTTATCAAGCACTGGATTGAGGTGACACAGACCACAGACAGCCTGGCATTAGTGACTCACCTTTGCTCCTGGCTGCAAAGTGCAAGTTATTTCCAGAACTGAAGCTGACTAAAGCAGTATGATGCTGAAGTGCTTCTAATTTTTTTTACTATTCTGGATGTGATCATACTTCATGAAGTCCTAGGAAATTGGTGGTGAAGTCTGCTTCCAAACGATTTCTGATCTCATGCTGTGAGTTTTGTGGCTTTGAAAATGCCTAGATTTGAGAATTAACCAAAACAGAACTGAAATGCTAATTATCAAAGAGTAGTTTGTTGCTGGTGCTATGAATTAAAGCAATGTGTACTATATCCTTGTATCCTACATGGCATCTGATTGATAGAAATTGCCAAAATGCCTTGCTCCTGAAAATACTTACCCTGATTTTAACATTGTGAGACCATGCTGCTTGGTTTGGGCGAGAACATTTAACTCTCAATTAAAATTTATTGCAAAAATTAAGATAAAATAATCCAGTAAAGTGCTAGATTAGACCACCTTAAGTGCACCATCAAATGTAAACCCCAGCCATTTGAAACTTAAAGCTCTGTTTCCTGAACCTGAACCTGTGGGATTACACTCTGCAAATCTGACTACATTCAAGTCTGTGAGATTTAAAGCAATTCTGTGTTTTCTTTCTTTTCCTTTTTAATCTAAATGAGAAATAAAGCCATGGAAATAAATGAAGCATTATTCTTGGCTTTAGTTCAGTTTCAGATCCAGACCCTGAACCCCAGCTGAAATGTGCCATGCATCTTAAATGCTGCTTTCTTGAACTGTCGTTGGTTGGACTCTGGTGCATTTCACATGGATCAATGCACTTACTACCTCTGAATTTAATGCTTCAACAACAAATGGAGTTTTAAAAATCCAAATCCGTCTCAGTTATTGCAACCTGCACAAAATAATATTATAGTCACAATATATTACTTGTGAATATAATCTATATAATTTTTAGATCTTGCAAAAAATGAATGGCCAAAGCATAGGGTAAGTAAAGGAAACCTTCCTTTCTCCCAATCAGTTAAAGAATTAAATTAAAGGTTTCAGAAAGAACCAAAAAAGTTAAGGTACAGCAGAAGAAAACTGGATTTCCTCCCATGAAAGCATTAAAATAGGAGGAGATATTTAATTCAGGAGAAAAAAATAACCAACTAAAATAACCAAAATTTCTTATTGAAATGTAAATCCACTTGTATGTTCCACAGATGTTTAAATGCGAGCCAGAGAAACTTTAACAAGCAGTGAAAGATAAAAATGAAAATATTAGAGACATCCTAAAATAACACCCAGACTTGTATCAGTGTTATATTTTAACAGGGGAGAAAAAAGTCTGAGCCACAAAAGGAATTTAATTTACAATTTGAGAGATCTGTAAATAGCATTAGGAAAAATACATCTGCTTTGAAATTGCATATTAAATGACCCATGGGTGAGGCAATTTTTGGCATATGATTCACAAGAAGGATCATGTTTTAGAAGCTTTGTATTTTGGAGTCTTTACTTTCCGTAGAGAAGGGTGCCATCAGCTCTCGCCTCGGTCACTGTGTCACATGTACAGCAATGAGTCCCACAGCAGCAGTAGCTGGTCTGTGGTGCAAGGCACTTCATTACTTTTATTGAACAGTCCTATGAAATAAGCCTTTTAACTTTGTTTCGCTTCAGAAACTGCTGTGAAAGATCAATCCACTTCTGCATTAGAATAGTGAGTGAGGAGAAGTTGGCTCGTGTGGAACAATTCTCTTCAGTAAATGAGCAACACTCAATTAATTTGAGTTAGCAGTCTGATCTCATTTCTATGCTGTCCTGCCAAAAATGCTTAGAAAGGTAGTGTTGGGTATAAGTCTAGCCTGAAGCTTTGTGGCAGAGGTGTCTGGAAGCTCCTGAATGACTGCAGGGCATATCAAAACTCCAGCAGCGAGATCCTCCTCCAGGAAGGTAGGATTTGGACAATATTTTATTTAACACAGTGACTCCATGTCCTGCTCAAACAAGGGGTACATAATTGGTCTGGGAGACTTATAGCCACTGAAACACTGTTATGTTGCTTTTCGTATTCCTTGTTCACTGAACTCCACTGAAAGTCTTCCCAGCAGTTAAAACTTCCAGTGTTTTCTATAATTTAAGTGCCTCAAAGGGCCCAGCCCCATCTGGAAACATGGAGGCATGGTATTTGCTGCACAGGAATTTTGTAGGAAATTCTATACATTGTAAGAAATGTAACCTACTATATTTAAGTGAAGATGGAATTCAGACTTTGTGCACTTAAGCTATTGTTATGAATGGTGGTTCAGTGCCACAGCATCTCAGGGTTATTCAGCTGCTCTGTACAAACAGATGAAGATGTTTTCTAACCAAGCCTACACCAAGGGGGCAGCCAGAGCAGCTGTCCAGGCTCCCCAGTGCTGTCTGCTTCTATGGATCTCAGGTGCTGCTGAAATTGGCCTCCTTTGTGTAAACACCAAAGGGTAAATTCAATTGCCATGTCTCCTGCTAGAGTGAGGTAACCAGACATCTCAGACTCCCTGCTTGGCCAGAAGACCTGTGATTTTTAATAGCTATTAAAAATATATTTATTTTTTGCTGTTCTTGGCTGTTCTTCTCCTATCATGCTGATTAACAATGCTCTGATCTTTTACTGCTGCCTTTTAGTAACATAACAGCCTTCCAAGATGGAAGTAGGCCATGCTTATTCCTCTAACTAGTGTTTATATACCCTGCAATAATTCCTCTTCCACGGTTGCTCTTGCAAAACTAGCTCTTGCTAGTTTTTTCAACATCCTAATCCACACATTTCATTTTAAATGTTGTTTCTTTTAATTTTCCATGAGGACTTTTATTTGTTTAATTTAGAATTTTGAGCATTGCTTCTTTGCTTGCAGACATTGGAATTACCACCTGCAATTTTATAACATTGATAGTAATTTCTCCTTCCCTTTTTGTTCTAAACAGAACATTCTATGACATGTATTCTTTTGATTAATCTGGTGATGTTTTTGGTTAACAAGGAACAGCCTGGCTCAGGGAGTAGATAATGGGATATGAAAATGTTTGCCACTATCTTGTTCCTCTTTGCCTAGACTGAGTAAGTTATAAAAATGGTTTTGTAGGCACTTGATTGTTCTAATTTGATCCTCAATAAGTGATTTTAATAGCTGTTAAGAGTGTGACATTGCTAATGAAGGTGAACAGATTGTTTCTTAATTCTACAGTGAAAATAAGTGTGCATAGTGATGTTATTAAAGATGAAATTCTGCATATGTGATATTTCCCTTCCCTATATTCTGTTTGTTTATAGTGTAACAAAACAATTTACAGATAAAATAAATGAATGGAGCAAGCAGACTTCCAAATGAAATCAAATTTGTTCTTCCAAGTGTCACACCATGAGACCCACTGAAGTCTTGAGTAGCAAACATATATATGTGGATCTCTTTAATGGGCTTATGTTTTTAATGAAAAACCCTACATGGATGGAAACTTTTAAAAATTAACTTTAATCACAGAAATGCTTAAGCTTTTGAGGGTGGACAGAGGAAATTCTACTTCACTGTATAAATCACTTAAAATGTCTTGGCTTGCAAAGCTCCTAAACTCTGCTACTCCATGCAGTATCAAAGTATTATGAGTGTTATGCAAAGAGACAGTGGATTATGGGTATTAAATAGGAAGACTACCAGGGGTCCCATGGCACAAGCATGAAGAAGACCATGTGCATAAAAGGATTTATGCAGTGGAGGATTCTTAGACTTCTCTTCATGAACTGATGCCTTCATAAAAGAAAAAGCAAGAAATATTTCTCTCCAAAATAGGTTGTTGCTTATTGCTGCACTCAGTGTTTTATCTTGCATTGTCTTGGTTCAGCTTTGGATCAGTGGGTTTCAGTCTGGTTAAGACTTACTGCAGCTTGATGCTTTTGTTTTTATGAGAAAAACGAAGTTATCTTAATACCTCTATTAATTTACTGTGTAATGACAAGGTTACAATGCTGGAGAATATGGAACCTAGTGGCAGAAAGAGGCAGAGAGCAGTATTATCTTCAGGACAACACTTTGAAAAAGATCTTTGCAGCACTTTTGAGTCAGCCCTATTGGCAATGACCCTAGCTACGTTTGAAGTCATTGGGGTCTGAAACTAGCTTCTGAAAGTTCAGGGAAGTTGTGTTTTAAGGTCAATACTGAATCACAATTAGAATGTGTATTCTATTTTGACTAATCATCTGTTTGCTTCATGTTTATGAAGCCTTTGCTAGGGCTGCAGCCTTGCTGGTCTGAATATAGCAGATGCCCAAAGAAAGTACTGTAGAAGCCTTGCAGATCAAAACAGACCCTACAGAACATGGGAAAAGTGAAATTTCTGTTTTACACAGAGGGAATTGAGGCCCAGGTCCTTCAAAATTGCTTCTTGCTTTATGTACCTAGATCTGGCTGAAATCAGTGTGAGCCAAACACACAGGGGACATGAGCACTTGTCAGTGCCGGGGCTGCCTGAGATGGCACCACTCAGCGTGGTGGAGGTGAGCTGGGCAGAATCTGGTGGGGATGCAGCAGGGTGGCTTGGCTTGTGGAGCAGCATCTCAGAGCCCACAGGAAGGCCTTTCTATTATGCACCATCATTACACTTTTCTTCTAGCCTTCTGGTCTTTGCATTCGGTGTTTTGGTTTGGGTTTTTTGGGTTTTTTTGGTGTTAGGGTTTTTTGTTTGTTAGTGGGTTTTTGTTTGTTTCTTTGTTTTTTGGTTTTTTGTTTTGTTTTGGTTGGTTGGTTTTTTTTTTGGTTTTTGTTTTTTTTTTTCAATTTTTAATGTAGTGTTAATGAAATCAGCAGGCTCATGTCTACTGACCTGTATTGGCACCTTCCAAGTGACTGGTACTTGGGCATTTAGGAAGCCTGGAGCTGAGCCAAAGCCATCTGAGCATCAGTTGTTATTCAGTGTCACTATTCTGTGTCCATGTTCCTTCAGAAATACTGTGTATGGTGGGTGGTCCTCTGTGTTACTGCAGTTGTGTTCTTGAAATGTTTGGTTTTTTTGGTTTTTTGGGGGGGTTTTTTGGCATTGTTGGTTTGTTTTTGTTTGTTTGTTTTTGTTTTTTTTTGTTTTTTTTTTTTACAATATCCTTCAACCTACACAATGTTTAATGCAGGCACGTGTGTACAATGATGTGTTTCAAACCTGCTGGGTGTCACGGCACAGATGCAGTGAAAGGTCTGTTTCCAATCAGAGCGATCAGTCAGCTCCACTGGCTTCACTGGAGCTTACTTCTGAGAGGTTTCCTGCACCCTGTTCACAAGGATGTGGCACTAGTCAAAGCCCAGATTAACTGTCAAAATCAAGCTAAGTGAGGACTTGAATGACCCCTGAACAAGAAAATGTTTTCTCAGTGGGAACGAGTTTTATCTGTGGTGAATAAATCTCAAAGGATCAAACCTGTTGATAGCGACAAGTAAATAAGATGCTAGCAATTCACTTTAATCACACCAGACAGTTATTTGTAACAAAATAGGAGAAAAAAAGGGACGAGTTATGCTGAGTATCTTCCTTTAGAAAGAAAATGAAAATAAAAATTATTTCCATTTGCTTGAGCTGCTCTTTTCCTATCCTGCTGTCTTCATCTGTCAGCTGCCAAGGGCAGAATGATGTGATTCATAGACTTTCTAATTGAAATTGTACACAGCCAAGTCATAGGGCTGCTGCTCCCTTGGAAGTCAATGGCAAAATTCCCGCTGCCTTTTACAGAAGAAGTTTGGTCTATCAACGGGTAGAGAAAAGTACAGCATCAGCCTGGGTGATCCAGACAAGGGGTCGCTTACATTTGTGGAACCATGCCCTGGTTCATGTCCCCCTGGTATGTCACTGGTTCCTGCATAGCTGCAGATCTTGTGGTTTCATCTGTCTTTTTTTCAGAGCCTGAAATTCTGCCCAAGTAATTTTATAGTTAAGTTCTGATGTTTAACCTAAATTTGTCATCTCAGTGTGTTAGGCTGTTCCAGCATGTCCAATCCTTTTTGAAACAAGGACAGTTTCCCTTTTGTTAATTCTATGTTGAGTAAGATCTCTTAATAAAACATCTGTTTTGAAGGTTTTCTTTATTATCTTTAAAGATTACGCCAGTGTAACTCTACTTCTGACCATCTTCCTCCAAATCTTCTGTGATTTACCAACTCATCTCTGAATATCTATCACCTTTACTTATCCTAAATACAACTCTGTGTCAGGTGTTGCATGTACAACTGCAGAACCCAAGTTTGCAATTCCAGGTCTTAGGTGGTGCCGAGTGGCTTGGTTTGCTCCAGCAAAGCACTTAAGAATTGCTCAAAAACAAAGCAAGTAAGTAATCCCAGAAGCAGAAGACATGCTTTATTGCTGAGTGGAATTCAACAGACTTGTCAGCCTCCAGCTAATAAATGGGAAGGGTTGCAGCAGGGCTGTCAGACATACCAAGGGAGACCAGGTCTGTCAAGCAGCACTTTTACAACATTGACAGAAAGAGGACATTTTTTAAACAGGGATATGCTTTAGTTAGATGTGTGCTCAAAATCTGCAGCTGGAGCTAATTATTTTGTCTCATTCTGAATATTATTCGGTTGCCTAGATGATCAGTCAGCCTGCTGGACTATTGTCAGTGATCTATGGGCAGTATAAATGGGTTATCAGCTCTTTTACCACTCAGGAAAGATGCCAGATTGATTAGTGCCAGAGACAGGCTCTCTAATGCATTCATTCTCAATTTCTTACAGACTGTGACCACAGCTCAGAAAAAGAGGGGACTTTCAGAATTCCTCTTCTCTGATTCTAATAAAAGATGGGTGTTTCTTGCACATGTGCATATATCCCTGCAGACTCATCACATCCAGGAGACTGATTTTACTATAATTTTCTTGTTGAATGGATTAAGCATCTGCAGCACTGCAAACATCATCTCTTTCACATCCACTTAGCATGAAGCCCTCCACGGCTTTGTAAGCCAGTGATCTATAGACTTGCCTTGCTGCATGCTTTTGCACCTCCCAATCTGAAAGTGGCCTCTTCAGCTACTCGCTTTCATCTTGGCTACTTTAAACTTGCTCTTCTATTTGAAAGAGATATATCATCCTTGCCAACTTGGGGGAAGGGGAGAGAGGTGGTTCGTATATCAAAAAAAAAAAAAGCTCCCATTATGTTTATTTGAATAGGTTGTCTGATCAGAAAATGAATGTGAAATTAGTTTGATTTTCATGAACCACTAGCTGCACATTTCAATTTTACATGATAAGAGATCTTTGCAGTGTGGACAGTTACAATTCCTACAATTCTTTTAGTGCTATTGATCAGTTCCAGTGAAAACAATTAAGTTAGTTCTACCAAATCCTCCTTACATGGTGAGCTGGGTAGCACTGTGCTGTTGAAGAGCACTGTGCTAAACATCTGTGCAAATTTGCAAATGTAAAGACATTACAGAGCAACAGATTTTCTCAGCAATAAGTGGAAATGGCAAAAAAATTACTATTATCTTCTAGATGAAAAATTCATTATAGGTCATTCTTGTGTTCTTTTTCCTTCAACTTTTGCTCAATTTATAAATATAATTTAGGCTATTTTGGTCAGAGACTTCACCATGCCGTTTATTCTGGTCTGCTTCCTCTTCCCACAATTTCCATGTTTGAAGCGATTTTCCTTTAGAAAAGGTAATTTTTCCCATTTGTGAGCTAGAAAGACAGACTGCAGACATCTGGGAGCAAAGTGGATTGGGGTCAGCTAATCTGAAGGGAGAGAGTTGGCACAGGAAGTGCTCTAGTCTTCCCTGTTCCTCCACTCATGACTTTAGGGACTGAGATTTTTAGAGTAGTGGTGAGCATCACGTAACAGCATATAAAGCTCAGCTATTCCTGCTCTGTAAGAGGGGACAGACCTTGGGGAGACTTGTTCTTGCTGACCATGGTAGCATTTCCAGGGGCACACTTCCTTCTCACTCTTGAGTCCCATGAAGTAGACTCCTAGGTGTACTTTTGTTGTGTAGGAGCAAAGTGTATGGCAGCAAGATAAAATTTCAAAATATTCCTTTCATGACCTGCTGCTTCCCAAATTTCATTGTGGCATCAGCAGTGCTATGTTTGTGGTGGCATAACTCAAGGCACTTTATGCTGGTTGTGAAATTACATACAGTTGCACTAGATGGTGTTGAAATTTCATATTTTGGTTGTATACTATCCCACACAAGTAAAATAGGACAGTTGTTGATCTCTTTTAACCAAGTAAACTCTGAAGAACTTCTCTGAGCACCTGTTCCACATGCAGTAAATAAATCACAAGGGAGAGAGGAATGATATTATTTTATTCTTCTACTAAAATCCTAAATCAGTTTCTAATGAGCCATACATTAACTCTACATTTATCCTACTATGCTGAATAGTGCAAGATTTTTCTCTGGTCTTCTTAAACTTATCGATGGATCTATAGTTGACCGTGGCAAACCACTGTATTAGATCAAATGACAGGCAAAAATGGAGTTGTTACTGGAAAGCTTCACAGTGATTTTCTTTCCCCTCCTCCATCCAAGTTTTCAAATAATGCCATGTAATTGACATTTCCCATTTGACTGGACAATAAATAATCTGTTCAGCTGAAGTAAGTCTGATGCAAGGGAAAAGAGAGATGTGAGAAAAGATGCCTCTTGTGTTTACTCTAAAACGATGCTCCAAGGAGTTAAACAAACTTAGAAATTCAGATCTCACCAACATCTGGTTTGTATCAACAGAAACCAAAAGCTTACAGCAGTCTGGCTGGATCATTATTCTGTGTCTGTGAGCCTGTGTGTCTTAACTTCTGACTTTACCTGAGAGAATACTGGACTGGAAGCTGCTCAAGAAACTGAAAATTTCTTCAAATACACATACCAACATTGGGTATATTCTCCATCTGCTTAGCCTCCACCTCCCATTCAATGTCAGTTGTGTGAACAGTACAACCTCTTATGGTCAGTCAGGTCACCTAATTTCAGGACCTGCATCTTCCACTAAGAAAATAGCAGACTTTTGAGAAATACTGTGTGCTAGTCTGTACTCAACTAGCTGGTCTGCATAACTTTCTTCTGAGGACAGGTACCTCATGGGAGAAGGGTGAAGAGGGATTCTTATTTCACATAGGAGTCATAGTGCTCTCACAAGTGTTCAAGGTATGTCTTGAATGCTGGGTCCACTCGGCTGGACAAGGACCAAACTTCTTTTCTCATCTCACAGAAATAACTGAGCTGCAAGGCCTTACTATATCCCACTTGAGATACAGTATGGCCATGAGAGCATCTCCTCTGTTAAAGGTGAGCCACAGAGAACAGCAGCAAGAGAAGTGTGACTTCAGCTGAGAAGTTAGTTACTTGACTGTGAAGAAGAGGTTAGGCCCTGCTTCTTGGGAGGGTATGAATTTCCCTTCAGTTTGTCACTGCAATAGCTGTGGGTTAAGGAAAACACAGAACAGATTTGGGGAAATGGGCTAGGTCTTTGTACCCTCTGCCTCCAAGAAGAGTGCCCTAACCACTTGCTTGCAATGATATTCCTCATTGCCTTCTCTCTGTGTTGTTCTTGCATGCCCCTGCACTGTGGCTCAGCTTCAAGGGGGACCAGGAGGAATGTTGTCCTTTACCAGCACACCCTATGATCTGGTGGTTAAAACACTTTTTAGAGAGTGAGTGGGCTTAATCCCTTTTAGCCTAATCTGTCCCCTTTGCTTTCTGCTTTAACCCTTTGCTACCCAGAGGCAGATACCAACACTGCTTCTGACTGTCTTTAATTCCTCATGCTTCTCCTAAAAGGCTTGTGCAGTGTCCAGGTGCAGTAGTGTCACTGAAATGATCCTGCAGCAGAGTTCTGTGTGTCCATCTCTACAGAGCATGGCCTTTAAAACATAAAGGGTATAAAGAGAGAAATGCCAAATAAAATTTAAGAAAGGAACACATGAATCTCAGTTAAGGAGTAGAAAGAGGATTGGACTAACATTTGTGCAAACCTGCTTCTGCCTGCAGGTAAGATTTGAAGAACAAGATACCCCCTTGATCATCTGCAGAATTTGACAGTGCTGCTCAGGATGTCATCCTGAAGTACTCTCCAGTCCTTGAGAGCAGCTGTGCCGCTGTTCCCTCAGAAACTCACACAAGTTCTTTCTGGTTTAAAAAGAGGTAGGGCTTACTTTGGAGACCTATTTCTGTATGCTAGCACCTTCACATAACTACACGTCTGGTTTCTGATTTCCACTATTTCGACTGCATTTCCTTGTTTGAATACTGGCAGGACTTTTGTTCACAACTTTCTCCTTTGTTTTTCTTTCCTTGGAAATAAAAATTACAAGTGATCTGTGAATCTTCTGGGTCCTTATAGCAATAAAAATGGCTAGATCTGATCCTGAACCCTGATGTGTAATATGCTTCCAAAGTTCCTGTGTAACTGGTGAGTTAAAATAAGTGCTAATGCACAATCTGAAACATTTTAACATCTTCTGTCTCAATGTATGCAAATTTAATACTATAGCTTAGCCAAATAAAGTCATCTTCTTATGTTACAATGTGTTTTAATATCTTTCTATCTTTGCAGAAATGTTTATGGAATAATGAGCCTGATTAAATTAAACATCTTTGTACCCAGATATCTCTCACAGCTAACAGCATTTCAAAGCTGCTTTCAGTTTTTCCTCATTCAATGTGAAGTATTCTTAAGATTTAATGATCTGCTGATAGCTGGACAGACACATGTGGATGTGCTTCTATGTCCCTGTATCTTTTTTCCTCCTTTTTAATTTATTTTTATTATAAGCACTGCACTATTTCTCCTCCTTGTTGCCAGTTGCTTTACTTCTCGTTTTTGTCTGCACTACTTTTTTAAAGACAGACAAAACTGTAGGATCACAGAGTAGTTTGGGTTGGAAATTACTTATAAATGTCATCTAGTTACAACCCATTTCCATGGACACAGACATCTTCTTCTAGACCAAGTTGTTCAAACCACTGTCCAACCTGTTCTTGAGTGTTTCCAAGGATGGGGCGTCTACCGCTGCTCTGGACAGCCTGTTCCAGCATTGCACTACCCTCACTATATAAAAAATTATCCTTATATCCAGTCTAAACTGACCCTTTTTTAGTTTAAACTCATTACTCCTTGTCTTATTGATACTCCTGCAATGCAATACTGTGTTGTATAGAGAAGAAACTGGTGGACTTGTTGACTTGTAAACCCCGGTAATTTGGCTTCTAATATCAAAAAGATGTGATCAGTTAAAAGCAAAACATAATTTTTCAAAGCTTTTGAGACCTCTTTGAAGAGCCTCAAAGTAAGTTGATGGAAAGCAGGAAACATCCATTTCCGATCATACTTTTCTTCTAGTTTCCAAAACATATATAATTATGGTCAATACTGTTTAAATTATTCTCTGGAAAAAGTTATTTAAATAGGAGAAGATTTTACTGCATTAGGAAAAGCTTATAGTTGCATGAGAGAGGATGTCGTGTCTAGTTGCCTAGAAATGTGGTTGAAGTCAACAATGACCTTGCCAAAAGGGTAGCAAATCCGTTCTATCCCTGCTAGGTGGTATTTGAATACATCTGGTCAGGAGATTATTTATTAGTGAAGCTAGAAGAGTAAAGAAGTAGGGGAATAACTGTGGCTAAGCTAAAATATTTAGAATGAGGAAAGCAGATAACCAGCCTCCCTGGCACCTCTGTAATATAAGGAAGGGCCCATTTCACACCTGTTTGAGTAGAAAAACTCATGGGATTATTCCCTTTCCTGTCCTTCAAAATATTTTTAAGAAATGTGAACGGAAAATCATGTTTCTTCAAATGTTTCTGTTTTTTATTTCTTCATGAAATGTTTTGCCATTTCCTCATCCATTCTCTTCTAAAGGAACAGGAATTCCTGAACCCTTCTCTCCTGTTAGCATTAAGGGGGTGAAAAGCCTAAATGATTGCATTTTAATTAGGAGGCTTACATCAAATAGATGATTGAAATAGTCTTGTTCTGGCTATATTTAAACAAGGAAATGTATAAATTATTCAGCTTTTGTCTTTTTCAGACCCACATATTAAGTAGATGTGGCAGAGCAGTAGAGAGAAGACTCCCAGCTGGACACAAAAAGTATGACACTGATTGTGTGGATGATTATGATTAGATTTGTTGCTAACACAATATTGAAATAAATATTGCCAATGCAGTACATAATATAAGCAGGTCTAAAGGGTAATAATACAATCAGGTTCAGCTAGAAATGATAGCTGTACAGATTTTGGCTGTGCAGAGTTGAACTCTGTGCAGGGACAGCTGAAAGGGAGAGGACGTGTATGTGTGCACATGTGCAGGTGTGTGTGTTGAGGATGCATGTGAAGACTCACTATTTTTTGTTGTGGCCATATCAGAACATAATCATACCTGACTCCCAACAATAGGTTCCTGTAGGACAGTCACATTTTCAAAGATAAACAGCAATTTTTCTTTTCTTTCTGATGAGGCTTGGGATTCGCAGTCCAAAGCATTGTCTGACTTTACTGGGGCTTCAAATTTTCACCTGTCTACATATAAATTGTGTCTGAGTGAAGGCAACAGGCAGAGGGTGGTTAAGAATTGAGGCATGGGATTTGTTAAATGTTCCTTGTTCTCTTCAGGCAGAGATGAGCATGCTGAGGAAACCCATATTAGCTGTTTGTTGACTCTCTGTGCTCTTCTACTCCCAGGCACATGCAGCATTTGGAGACATGCAGTTTATACAGTACACAGGTTATACCTCCAAGTATGGCCAGTGACAGTCAGAGGTTACAATGACTGATGACATTTGATGCCTGAGGGATGTTTAGGTGAAATTATTTGCTCTTAGTAGAAATAAATCTCTCACAGCAGAGTCTTTGGGATAGCAAGGGAATGAGCTGTAATTTGTGGTACTGCTCAGCCTACTCTATGTGAGGTATTTTGGTGGGGTTTTGCCTGAGAAAAACCCGGTGCCATTTCTGCCATGCTGGTGCAGAGAGGCTCTTGGATGTATCAGGCTTTTGTTCAGTTACTTGGTTAAAACTAATTGATTTTGGCTAATAACATACTTAAGCAGAGGGTGGCTCTTTGTGCTGGGTTGGATTGGTGCTATAAGGAGCACAAAATTATGCGTATTCCTTCTCCTCCTCCTTTTCTAAAGTGGTCAATATTTTATTTTCGGAAAGAACACAAAGGAAGCAACGGTGAGAGGAAAGAGAAAACTGGTCCCAGTGCTAAAATCTTGTTTTGAATTGTGGGTATAATGATGAGATGAATTGCCTTTCCTAGGTCTGTAGATTAATGATTGATATACCAGGAAATGTGCTGTTATTATAAATGTGGGGCCTAATTTGGATTTTGTTGCTTGGGAGTTGCCTGGGTGGGGAAGGAAAGTGGGATCCAGCCTTTATTTTTACTCCTTTTCTTAGCCTTGAGAAAGTACATGTTCGAAAAACATCTGTCTCACTCCTTCTGCACAGCCTGCTCATCACTGCCTTTTGCTGAAGCAGACCAAACACTCTTGGCACAGGGAGCCCAGACTGCACACTTACTCTGCCCTGTCAGGCAGTAGCTGCATTTTAGAAGGAAACCGCAGTACAAAAGTGGGATCTCAGGTTCCATGCAGTGTATGCAAAGCAGTTTCATTTAAAATGTCACGTTTACCTTGGCAGAGCCACTCTTTAGTAGGGATTAAGGCTGCAGAAACCACTGAATCATACTCTCTGTTTCTATATGTGTGCCAGGTCACAAACATAAATTGTAATGTTGGCCCTCATCCGTCATCACATAACGCTCTGGCATACTTTTTCATTCCCTGAATATGAGTGGAATGAGAAGGTTACTTGGAAAGTCATCTGTCTGAGAAGCTGTCCTGTTATAATTAGGGGGCAATCTTGAATTTCATCTCTGGAAGATTATGAAGTGAAGAGGCGGGGGAGAGGGATGCATATTATTGCTTACCAGGGTCTCTGGTAAGCCAATCTAATTATGACTCAAAGGGCTGAAGCAAAAAAATGTTGGAGGAATCAGACAATGCTATTTTTTTAAACAAAAAGGTGTAAAGATGACCTCAAGCAGCCAAATCTGGATCTAGAAATAAGTTTAAATTTCAGTTCTAAGCTTCAGGGATTTTTAGAGGTGGCAGTTTAGTTTGGCTTGCATCTGCTACCAAAGATTCACTTTCCTGTCTAAAGGCTTCCTAGACACCAGAGTGAATGAAAGGCAGCTCAAGGTGGAGCCATAGAATAAGGGAAAACAGAAGACAGTTGGACAGGGCTTGTATCTGTCAATCACATAAAGTTAGCAATGATGACCTTGCAAGTTATCTGAAGTTATCGCCTTCCTCTTCACATCTGTACTATCAGCTAAGGGCTGTTGTCTTTAGCCTTGCTTCTCTTACAACACCTGCATGTTTTGTGCAGTCTGATCTGACCATATCTTTTCAGAGACCTGCAACAGCCAGCTTAAACCACCCTGGTGCTGTAGTAAGGCAAGGACAACATTTTTTCATACACTTATATTTCTTTCAAATATTTGGAGGACATTATCCTTTCAACAGCTTTTAGACAGACTGCTAAAAGAAACTTCAGGCTTTTGTGATAAATATGTTCTCTCTCTTGCTTTCCCTAGTCAGGAAATGTGTTACTATTTTTCCACCGCCCGTAGTGTGGGATATTAGATGCTCTGGGAGGAAAATAAATGCTTAAGGCTTCCTTCCTCTGGCACTTTATTAATGCCAAGAAGGAGGCTGGGTAGAGTTGCTTTAATTAAAAGGCTTTTGCTAAAAGAAGTGTCTAGAGCTACCTGACTGCAGTTTTACCCAGCAAAAGAAACACAAAAATTACTTCCTAGAACAGAACATTGCTTTTAGCAAGAGCAATGCTTATAATATATTTGGCTATATGTGTCATGCTTCACAACTTTATTCTTGATTTCTCCTGGGGATTGACTTAGGCCTTGAAATGAGGATTGTGTTTCCTGTATGAACTACTTTTACTTTTGGGACTTGGCATCACTGATTTTTTTGCCTCCTCTCTAAACCTCTGTGTTGTGTAGACTTTTGTTTGACAGACTTATTTAGATATTTTTTGTGAGACTAAAAATTCAAATATTTTTTATGGTGCCCTTGGTTTTTCATTGCTTGCCCAGTTCTACCTGAACTGCTTTCCTTTTGTGTTTGCTACCAGTCTTTGGCCATATGAGGTAACACTGAATATCAAGGCCTTTGGCCACTGACAGGGGAGTAGTAGTCTGAATAAATATTATGTTTCATTTAGGATAATACCCACAGAATTTCACAGGTGTCCGGTGATGTGTAGATAAGCACGACTTGGCTGCATGGAAGGAATTTCTTTACCCATTGCTCTGGGGGGATATTGTCAGTGTGCATACAAAGGCATTGCTTCATGTGTTGAGTACATGTCTCTCTGTAAGGTACTTCTATAGCACATTGTTCCATGAGAAAACTTTATCCTGAACCCTGGCAGCGATGCCTGGGTTGCTTCCTGAAGTATGAAACTCTCTGTTTCCTCTCTTTTTAAATTCTTACTATCATTATTGCTGATTGTTTAATTTATGTAATTCTGTTTCAAGTTCCCGTGAGCTCTTCCCCAACATTGTTCCAGTTTCTTCTGCAAGTACATATTAGGCAGCAAATTACAAAAGAACTGTTTCTAAATGGAGAGCATTTTGAACAAAAGAAGAAAACTGTAATTATTCCAATGAGTATTTGAGCAAGCCATCTGAATTAACAATGCTGCTTTTCCAAATGTGCCACTGTTTTGATTAGCTTATGTGCTTATACAATCCCTGCCATGGCAGTGACCGTAACTGAATGCCTGAAACCGCAGGCAGAAAGCTATTAGGGCCCATCCACAAAAAAGCAGCTATTTCAGTTTTCTTCTCATCAAAAGCCTACAGTGCCGAAGTGATGCCAGCTAAGTGTTTGTTTGAGTGAGATTTTTATCTCTTTATCCCATTCAAAATACTTTTTTTTTTCAAAATGGTTTAAACTTGATCTATTAATGTTTATAAAAAGTGCGTTCTTCAACACATTCTTTGGGCAGTCAGTGTCAGAAAACAACCTTTGAAGCAGAAAAAACAACCCTAAATTTGCTGACCACTTGAGGGAGGTGGTGTGTTGTCTGGATGGTGGAATTGAAACCAATGTTGTGACTAGCTTGCAGTAGAAATAGCAACGTTTTAAGGCTTTTGTAGGCAAAAGGGAATACTTGACTTCAGCAGCGGCTGCCTTTGCTCACAAAGCCATTCCCCATGCAATCTATGATAATTCATTTGTGACTAACCTTGCTTTCTGAAGGGCATACTGTTTATAAAATAAAGAAAAATTAAGTCAGATCAAGCAAATGTCTTTGTTCTCACCAGAAACAAATTTTAAAAAGCTGGCAGCAGAAAATGTGAGATTTCAATAGCTGTTCAACATATTTTTCAGAATAAGGATGTTTACTGACTGGCCTAAACTCAAGTAAAATTATGAATGCAAAAGCTCTTCATTTCCCTGAATGAGTTATGTGCAATACTTGGAGACCCGACCTTTTATCCCTTCCTCTGTCTCCCCTTCCATCCCATGGATGTTTGGCCTGGCGGTGCTGCAGAACTGCTGAGGTAAAGACAATACAAATGTGACATGACATTTTCCTATCTGAAGGGCTTGGAGGTGAGCCTAGAGTTCTGCAGAAATTAGGAACAGAAACTTTTCAGAACTAATGTCTGATGTGGGGTTCAGGCCTAACTCCTCAAATGAAAATGAAAAAAACTAAGAAGCTACGCAAAATGAGCAGTCCAGTGACTTTTGGGGCACTGCACACAGCAGAGCATGGAGGAATGGCAGAAGCCCTGCTCATTCTGCCTGTCCTCACCAACAGTGGCTAGCCCAGCATCTTCCAAAGAAGGTATTCCAAAGTCTAGAGCTGCATTCATTCTAGAAAATAGAGCTAGAGTTGATTGAGAAGTGGAGACACCAGTGGAGACACTGGCTAAAGCAGTACAGCAGGTGTTATTTTCTGAGGAGAACAGAAGCTGCTGCATGCCTTTTCTTGTGTTTATAAGTCCTAGCTTAGTGTTTGGCCTGTCCAGAGCAGGATGACGTGGCTGACTTATACTCAGCCAGCAGTGCTTTATAATCCCAGGATCCCCTTCTGTCCTTGTCCACCCACCCATAGAGCGTCTGAGAAGCTGATTCCTCCTGGCCAAATGCAGAACTTCATGTTCTTCCTTCTTGAATACCATCCTGGTTTTTTTCATGCAACTTCAGTTTTCAGGATCAGTTTGGGCTTTTCAGCATGCCTGAAACTCCACCCTTCCTATTGTTTGCAGATTTAATAAGGACTTATTGTTTGCCATCACCTAGACTGCTCAAGAAAATACACTCACTGAAGGAGATTTCCCCCAAAACCTGGTTAACAGGGACTGGCTTAAATCTAAAACATATCCAATTGTTTTTCTAAAGCTTTATGAATGCCTGCTGTAACTCAAGATATTCAGCATTTAATGTAAGCACTACAATTAACTGAACTTTCTGAAATATATAGCATCATCTCTTCAAGAAAGATTGTGTTGCAAACATGGGACCAAGTCCCTCTAACTGTGCATCCTGTTTTCTAATAAGGTGAACTGTCCCTTACAGATCATCAGGCTTCCTACCTAAAATATGCTAAATTTAGAAATCTGTGCTCAGTAGTTCAAGCTCTGTGGAAGGTTTCTGTATCTTTCTGTTTATCTTCCGTTACTCTGGCCTCACAAAGAGTTTGAACCTCAAAATAAAAATAACTGCATGAGCTTGCATATGATTAAGAAGCTGAAGTTAGCTGGGAAGTGAGGGCTCTGAGTGACAATTTTGACATGAATGATATTCAGCCTCTGTATTAATAACAACATGCTGACGAAGTGTCAGAAATATCTTGTAGCTAAGTAAGCTACAATGGCTTTCTTTTCCTCACCAACAAAATAAATTTTATCCTCCACACTTATATCATGTTGACTGCTAATTTTGACAAAATCTCTGCTGTCCTACAGTTAGCTGGAAGTATTTTAAGAAGATACAAAGACTCCCGTTTATTATGCTCTTTTGCTTTTTTCCCCTGCATCAAATCTGCTAAACTGATATTTTCTTCCATGTGAACTCTTCTAGCAGGGGCTTGTAGAAACCCATTTTCCATGTTAACCCAATCAAATATGACTGTTTTGAGTTCCTAAGATGAAATTTTGAAAGTATCGAGAAGAGCTTGCTATTTTCAAATGAAGGAGACAAGAGTTAGATGACTGGCAATAAAAAAACAACCCAATAAACCAACCCAAAATATTTGATGATCTTCATACAAAACACACCAACAAAACAGGAGCTATTATGATTTTTAAATTATGCACAATATATATTACTTTTCAGATTTGATCAAGAATTACAGAAAAGTTAAAGAAATGAAATACAATTAAGTAGCTTGTAAATGACAAATGTGCAGTATTTCCCAAAGCACCAGTTTTTTTAGAATTCAGTTCTGTTTCACACAACACTTCTTACTAACCCTTAATTATTGTGTTTCTTTACTATTGTAGTATTTCCAAGTGTTCACTCCTTTCACTGCTGCTGAATTTATGTCTCAGAGATTTCTTGGGATTTGGGTTAGAAAACCGAAGTGTCTGATCTCACTAACGACTTAAAAAAACAACTACCTTTTACCATTCCTGCTTAAATAATGCATCTTATGCTTGAATAATGCATCCCCTTAAGCTAAAAGATGTTTTGTGGTTGTGGAAGTCCTGTGGTAGATGTTAATAGTGAATGGATTAAAAATGTTTAGAATCCATTTCTCAGTGACATTATTTTTTATTACATTAAAACCAGGACAATATCAGAAGGTTGCACCTATGGAAGGTGAAGGCTTTAGGCGGCTTAGATCTTAATAAAAAACCCCAAAAACCAGCAAACCCACCTTAGTCAAGGAATTCTGCTGTAAATATGTCTGGGAGCGGCAATGCATTTTATTATCCCCTCTTTTGAATAGCTTTTTCCTTTATTATTCATCGCTGGTGATTAAAACAAAAGTTAAATTCACATCTACCCGAGCTAGTAGAGGGAAAACAGACTCAGCGAAAGACTTCCGCTACGAGCCCCAGCGTGGGGAGATTGGTTATGCCAAACGCAGGCAGGAGCACAGGCTGTTAAATTGCACTGCAGTGCACACTGTTTTCAGGACTGATTGATGACATTTCCATATATAGTTAGGACTAAGACATTGCTTTTGAAAATAGAATTAAAACTTTCCCTTTTTAGGAGCAAGACCCACTTTGGCAACACAACCATCCCCAAGTACATTAGTTCTTTTGGTCAAAACATTAACAGGGTACTTTGTTAACAAAATGTTCAGGTCATGATGAGTTCAAAGCATGAACTGTGAGGCTTTTTATGAGCTAAATGTTTCCAAATAGCACTCTAAGTTGAAAGTGCTGAAATTAAAGCTTTTCTCCTGTAAACAGGGTGTTGCTAATCTGAGTATATGTTGTTTTTGTCAATTACTCAGCATAAGGTGAGGGCTTTGCAATGACATCTGTTCGTTGAGCAAAGACAGATGTCACCAGTAACATCTGGGCAGTAGGAACACTTCAAGGAAAAGATTATAGACATGCATTCACATTGCCACTTTCTATCCCTCTTTCCAACTTGGCAAACAATTTCCTGTTTTCCGAAATGTAAACTTTGAGCAACAACTTACTGTCCCAAACATAGACTTGAATCTGATATTCTGACCCAGTTAGCAAAATAACAGCTTTCCCCCTTGTATTTGTACTTCTCAATTCAGGTCTAGATTTGCAGATGTCCATGGACATACATTCCCATGGAAGATCATCAGCTGAGCTGAAGGTGGTAGTACTGGCTACCCCGTGACATTCCCACAAAACATGAAATATGATTTTTAATATTGTTTTAATGTGGAAATTATTTCACTTTGTTGCGAAATATTTTAGTGACACATTTTGCAGTATGCAGAAGGTTTAATTAATTAAATTTAATTAAGATCTGAAGGACCTTTACAGGTTGGAGAGATGGGCAGAGATCTGTCTGAAATTCAACAAAGGTAAATGCAGGG